>WKFP01012641.1:118948-162464 GCA_011057875.1 Pterocles orientalis | reverse complement strand
CACAATCCATCTCACTACCCGATCATCCAGATCGCACTTCCTCAGTTTAGCCGCAAGGATACTGTGGGAGACAGTGTCAAATGCTTTTCTGAAATCGAGATAGACCACATCTACTGCTTTACCATCATCTATCCACCTGGTAATGTCCTCATAAAAGGCTATCAGGTTGGTCAAGCATGACTTCCCCTTGGTGAAGCCATGTTGACTGCCTCTAATGACCCTCTCATCCCTGATATGCCTAGAGAGAGCATCAAGAATAAGTTGTTCCATCACCTTTCCATCTCATTGTGCAGCAGTGTGATAACACTTTTTATGTGTTTCATCCCAGTCTACCTTGGCTCTGCCTCAAGGCCTTGTTCTCCTTAACTTGACTTTAACTTTGTTGGTGTGTTTCCATGCTTTCGTGTGCCTTCTCATGCTTCAGTGTTCCTTTTTTACCCTTCTGTCTACTTCTCATATGCTCCCACTGGACGCCTTCCACCCAGTGCTTTTCTCCTCAGTGACAGATTTCTAGGAAGTTGTTTTTAAAAACGTGGGTTGTCTTTTCTGCAGTTTTCAGACTCTGACAAGAACAGCAAACAAATGTAACTATGTCCCATACATTGAAATTCCAATGGGAAGTAAGAGTGAACTGAAAAGGGTTATTTTAAATAACATTTCAGCGTGGAAGTCATATCTAATCTTGATCCTGAAAGGCTCTTTATTGAGAAAACCCAGAAGTTTAATTAATTGATGTGCTTTTGGTGCCCAGTCTTACAGAAAAAGAAATTAATAAAACAGTATAACTGGTGAATGGTAACCAGCCTCAAGCAGTGTTATTTGATATGATTGCTGCATGTCCACAAGAAATGTTTACAGACCTACCGCAGTGCCAACATAAATGAAGAGGTGTAAGTGAATTGGGTTTTGAAAGTTAACTTTCTGTTGAAATTCTGTTTCGTATATGGATGATGACTACATTATATAAATATAAATTATATATAAGTATATAAGCACATATACATTATATATAATACGTAATTTATGTATACATTATATAACTATGTATAATGAAAAAGTAAGTTGTGTGTGCTTGCATTTACATACAAACATGTTCACACAAATGCAAATTAAAACTCAGAGTAGCATTTTCAAAATGCTGTTAGTGGCTGTAATTCTGCTCCTGCCAGAGCCCATGGGAAATGCAGGTCTGATACATGAGAACACTTGCAGGGATCCCCACATCTTGAACCCACTCAATTTGTTTAGTGTTTTCTGTCTGAGTGTCAGACGTGGAAGAAGATATCCTTCTTGCTGCTTTCTGAGCCCATGCAGCTGAAGCTTCTCTGTTGCTCAGCAGTCTCTAAAGGTGGGCAACTTGTAAGGAAAGTTTTCCTCTGGAGAAAAGCAATTACAGTAACTGTAACTGGGGTTGCAGTCCAGCTGGACTCTCCCATAAATCTAGTTTTCTGGCAGCTAAACTGGTGACTCCGCATTGTAAACTTGAAATTTTGCTACTCCTGTTAAACAGAACTTGGATTAAAGAGATTTAGCAGTTTTGCTGGTTTAGTGTGGTGCTAGTTTCCTTTTACTTCCTACCTTAGTGAATGATGTATTTAACCTGAACTTTGAAATAGTGTTCTCTGCAGTAACCATGTCATGTCCTTCCTTACAGCCAGATCTTATTCCTGCATCTTTTCATACATCCCTACTAAAGGAAAAAGATCACTAATGAGCGCTATGCAGACCTAATGAGTCTAAAGGGACAGACAGATGAGTCTGGTGGGTGTAGCTATGGGCAGTTTAAGATGCTATGGCTTCTGGGCTACCTGCTTAGTCTCCTGCCAGACGTTGACAACCCAGTGCTGACATAACAGAATGCAATGTTTTAGGGATGCGTCTTTGAGACACGGGTGCTGCTGCACCACCCTGCTGCTGGGCAGGAGCTGTGCCAGGGGCGTGGGGCGGGCAGCTCTGGTGAGAAGCATCCTGTGGTGAAATCTGGCAGAGCCCTGTACAGAAAGCGTGAGGCTCGTGCGGGTGGCTCTTGCAACATGCTCCCTCTTAGCAAGGGCCCGTCATTGCTGTGGCCCATGATGCTATTGCGATGCTGGGGTGTGGGTGTGAGAACAGGGATGGGCAGGCTGTGGAGCTGGGATAGGATGGGCTGTGCTGCCTCCTGAGCTCTGGCCTGGAGGTGACCTCCCAGATCTTGGGGTCCTCAGACGGGTGCTCAGCTGGAGCCCCCGTGTGTCGTTGTGCCTGAGAGGCCTGAGCACTCGCATGATGTGTGTTGTATGTTCTTTAATGTGCTTTCCTCTTTCCTACACCCTGCTCTGTATTTTACACTCAGCATTTTGACCTGTGAACAGCTGCGGCTGGTGTTCACGTTAGCTCTAAAGGTGTAATGCAAGGCACTATTCGGCCATGTGTAAAGCAGTGTCTGTTTTCCTTCACGCACCTTAATCTGATTCTTGATCTCAGTGCTGCATTACCCATTATTGTTTGTACGCTGTAATGTCTCGCTTGCAGACAGTGAGGCTTGAGAGCGCTTAGCTTGAAACTGTGCACATTAGGAGCAGGCAGCTGGCAATGGTGGAGGGAAAAGTCAAGGCCAGCGTCAGAAAACACATGCCCTGTTGTCAGTAATGAGGTGGACCTGGCTCTTTATTACCATACGTGACTCCAGAGAACTGCCCTGCGTGTGCAGGTGGCACAGGGTTGGATGCACTCAACCAATGCAGTCTCTACCAGAAACCTTGCACTTTCCCTTTGTTCAGCCCTGCATCTCGGCAGCCTCCTTGCTGCCATGATGGTTCAAAGGCTGGAGCGGCACTGCACTGGCTTTGCTGTGGGACTCTGCCCAGTGCTCTGGGTCTGGCCCCTTTGGTTGCTGAAGCAGCTTGTTCCCACTGACCTGCACTCTAGCAAGAAGGACACAGCAAAGATTTTGGTCTGTTCTCTAGCATTTCATAGCTTAGAGATTTTCAAAGCCTTTGCTTCTGGGGTGAGGGGGGTGTCAGTGTTTTAGGGTTTGGTTTTCCTTGCTTTTGCTGAGATTTCAGTTTGCCCTTTGCTGCAGCAAGATGGTTTTCAGACTGCAGCTCCCAGAGCTGGGTTGCTATCCTGTGCATACCACCTCCTCCAGCCCTTGTCTTTCTGGGTCTGTTTTCTGGTCCCTCAGATAAGGGGGGGCAAGGAAGAAGGAGGGAATGAAAGCAGAAGTTCTTATAGCTGTTATAATAGCTTTCTGTGCAGAGCAATGAACACAATGTGATTTTTGGAGGGATTTATAAACAAGTTTTGAAGCCACAGAGGGAGTATGTTCTTACCCTCAAGGCACATATGCATACTCATTAACGTTAATGGAAGCTGCAAGCACTGAACAGAAAATAGACCATACAGTGGTAAAAGACATGAAGATCTAGTTACCCACTTGGGAATTTTATTGTGCCCAAGACTTGGCAGTTGGCACTTTAGCTGTGTTGTGCTAGTCTATCCTGTTTACTTAGTGTCTTTTTTTTTTCTTTTTAATTTAACAAAGTTGCTTTATATATTCCTCATCTCTCTCTTCACATTAGGATGTTGCTCATTTGCTGGGAGACACTGCACCCTCTGTAAAAAGGCACAAAATTAAATGTGCAGCCCCCCTGCAGTACAGATATCTCTCTGCTCTCAAGGGTGATGGAAGCTGTGATGTTCTTGATAATGGAAAAGCCTTAATAATGCGAGTTCAGGGAGCATTGTGCTGATTTACCAGATTGACTGCAAATGCAGCCAGTCCAGGAGGAAGCTGCCTGTCCTAAGCTGAGGCTGGTAAGCGCTGCTGAACACTTGGAATTCCTGCTAGAACACGTGGGCTTCTCTGCACTGTGTACCCCAGTGCTCCAGGGCTCAGAATTTATGAGCCTGGTTGCAACCCCAGGCCCAAACTGCGCTTGTGAATTCACACCACTCTGCCTTAGAATTAGCAAATTCTCTAGGACCTCAAAGCAGTGTTGGGCATAACACAGATACGCTGAGTAGGAGACTTCCTCCAGGCTGCTGCCGCCCTGAGGTGTGCTGACTGTATAGGGTCATTGTAGACCCTGGACACACCAACAAGGCAAGGAAATGTGAGCCACTTGTTCATGCAGTCAGCTGGGATCTAGGAGGGTGTATTAGCACGGGTTTCACATCATATGAAAGAGTGCTTTTAGAGCCAACCCAGCCCTGGAAGTACTTCAGCTGTGCTCCTGAGGCATCTGAATCAATAATCTTCACCAGAAAGACCACAATGAAGAGAAAGTCCCTGAACAAAGCTCTCATGTGGGTGCTCTTGTCCGCTGCACAGTTAATTTCCAGCCTTGATAGACAGCCCCTATGTAACTGGAAGGTTATAGTGTCAATAAATCCATTCATTATCATCAGGTCACTGTACATCAAGCCTGGAATACTGCTAGAAAAAACCTGTAAGTCATAGTATTTGTGACTATTCCATTTTTTATTTTGTTTCATACCTCAGGGAACCGTAATACTGGGCCTTCTCAGCATTTCCAGCTGTGAGCTGAAATACTGTGAGACGCTAGATTCTTGCATTATTTTGCCTCACTGAATGGCTCTGAAATCAGAGTCAGGGGAGAAGGGGAGGAGAAATCCAGGTAATTCTCTTGCCTCATTTTGACAGCCCTTCAGAATTTGTTAAGTAAAATTAAATGCTCATGAAACTACAAAAATATAAATTTTGGAATAGTCATGCTACACTTCTGCTTTCCATACTGTCTTTGGCATTGTTGGTTAAAGACATTATGGACAAATGAGTAAGGACTCGAGGGATCATACTGAAATCCTGAAGTCCCTGTTTACTCTTAGAGCTGGTCTGTGATAATAGAAATGTCTGTCAAAACTCATTTGGAATTAAAGGAAAAAACACAAAACAGCTGCACTTTTTATTCCAGAGCAAATACATTGGATTTCCACCTCTTTATCTTACCTTGTTTTTAACTGGTTCCCTAATTCTGTTCTCACTTAAACAATCAAATGAGACAAGCAGTCTTCAGCCATGGTTCCTGTCATGCAGTAGCTGTATTGTCGGATTAACGCAGAACTGAATTCAGCTGCAGGGCCCAATTCTGCTCTCTTTTACGCTGGTGTTTAAGTCTGGAACATCACTGCTGAAGCTACTGGCTTTCCACCACTTTGAATTAGAGAAATCAATAATTTTAAAAGCTGAAAGAAGTTGTAGCCAAAATAAAGGGACCTGAATGCCTTTGAAGAAATCTTAATCATAGCCTTGAGACATCCGGGTAGCACGTCAGTATTATTTTACGACGCTGTCTTTTAGTCTTTTTATTTTCAGTATACTTTTGTTCTCTTTAAATGCCCAAATAATTTCCACTAAGAGCTAATAGATTCAGGAGGAGGAAGAAATACATACTGCATGAAATCATTGTGCTGAAACCACCTATTGCTTGCAAAGCTGTTTGAATGAATCACATGGTTCTTTTATTCCTTCCGTGTTCTTTCCCTCTTTGCTTTTCCCTACTAGCATCTTTTACAGAAGGAAGAGGTAACCTGCAGGGAAAGGACTTGTGACCATGAGGACAATGCTATTTTGAAAGACAAGTTTTTTTGTGACAGAGACACATTCTCTGATGCTACTTCAACCTAGTGATCACATTACTGTAGTCATTTGCTCATACGCATCTTTGTGTGTGTATTTTATGGCTGTACACAGTGTAGGAACATTTGCCTTCAAAAATTCCTTGGAGAAGAAAAGATGCATGTTCAACACTGAGTGTCTCAAATAGATACATTTAAATTTGCTTTTGTTTTCTACTGTTGCTTTCCAGTGATGGGAACCACTGTGCAAGGATTGATATAAACAAATACGTTAAAATTAAAACCTTGTGTAAAATACATTGACCTTGAACTTGCAAAAGATAGATGGTAAAAAGTGGCATTAAGGGGTAAAATGACAGGCGAGGTCCTGTGGCCCGTGACAAAGAGATGAATTATACTCGGGTCTCCTAAGTGCTGATCTTTTGCACAGTTCAGAGGACTGCGCCTCCTTAAATTCAATTTCACTAAGAATATTCAAACTTCATCTGCAGAGATAATGAAATCCAGCCCAACATAGGCACTGGTGCACAAATGCACTTAGGATCATGTGCAACTTAGAACAAGCAGTTCATTTCATTAAAGCCAGTGGGGTTACTCAGTCTTGAACTTATGCACATTTATATATATAGGTTCTGTGCTACCCTAGAGCTGGATTTTCTCTGTTGAATTATGTGATGTAAATTGGAATCTTTGATTCAGTATCCAGCACGTTCAGGATTTAATTAAAGAAAATCGATTTCCTTTTACTCCTGGAGGCTCTCTTTCATAGAGGTACCCCTCAAAATAAAGCAAGATTAATTCCTTCTGCATTGAAAGTAACATTTTTAAGAATTTTAGGAATTTTTAGGCCCCAAATCACTCCTTCATTTAGAACGAAATGGAATGCTATAGAATGCTATATTTCTTGTAGAAATTGAAAGAGAGGAATTTTCCTGTTACATGTATTTTTATTCTGTTTGTTACGGTGAACAGCGCAATAAATCAGCTTTGTCTCTGAGCTGCAAAAGCTGGTGAACATGAAAAGGACAATAGAAAATCACAAAATTAATTTAGTTTTTAGACATTTAAATTCATTCCTTATACAGTGAGCAAATAATAAACAACAATCTGATAATATATTTTCATATTTCAGTCTCTCTTTAAAGAGTAAAATAATACTTCAGAAGGATAAGATGACCTGAAGCATTCTACATTTCCAAAATTAACTATGAAAGGCAGATTATCTGGTCATGTCTGAAAGCTACGCGTAACCTTTGCGCTACAAATATATAATTTCAAAAATGTCATATTCTGCTTATTCAGTAGGGCTTCTGTAAGGCTATTTCAAGCACTGTGCTTCTTGCTTCTAGATGAGAACTGCAGTTATTACAGCCTGCATGTTTTGTTTCACTTGCAGTTTATTAGAGGAAGATAATTGCTTGGCAATGGGATGCTATTAAACATGGAGGTTTCCTGCCCAAGCAGTGTAAACTCCATGAAGTTCTGTTTTGTTTGCAAGGATCGTCGTGCCTCCAGTTTTTCAACTGTGGTAGTTTGGGTGGTTCTGATGCAAAGAAGGAGCTGCTAGCATAGCACCCCGAGCTGCCGCAGCCTCTGCAGCCAGGACAGCTCCTGTGAGGGCAGAGGACCATGCGGCGGTTGCTGAGCTCCCTCCTTTGATAGCCTCCAGTTTGCTCGAGCTCCTCGCAGACCTGCTGGTCTCCTGGGTTTGTGTGTGTCTGCAATAGAAGCACTCACAAGAGCTTTGTGGTGCACTTCAAGGGAACTTGCACTGGGCAGAGAGGGAAATAGTCCTCACTTTTGTTTCTTCCGTTTAGCTTTGGATCAAGCCCCCTGTGCTCTGACGTACAAGTGGCAGAGTCTCCAGGCAAGTTCCTGGCGACAGTTGCACCGAGGACGTAGTAATCCGTGTTGAAAAGCACTTAATTACGCCATGTTTAGAGCAGACAACATGGCACTATGCGTATCACCAAGATGTCAGCATGGTTTGCTTTTCATACGAGTTTATGTTCCCAGCAGGCACCAAATGCTTTTTCTGCCTGATAAATGTCAAGTACTTAAAGCAGACTCGCCCGTTCCTCTCTGGAGATTGCCAAATAATCTCCTTTCATTGGCTATGGGATCTTGCCAGGGCTTCTGCATTCATGCACATTTATCCCTGCCAAATGTTGGTAACACAGGAACTGTACAAATACTCCCTGCTCCTTTAATTAGCTTTGCATAGCCCCGTTCAGTTGTAGAATTCCTGGTTTTTTCTTTGTTATTCTGGGCTGGAACAGTAGTTTGTGATCCATATTTCATTATCGGGTGTGCCATAGAGTTCAGCCCTTGCTGTGGAGCTGTGTTTCAGAGTAGAAACCTTTGTTAAATAAACAGGGTAAGTATCTTGCATCACAGACTTCTTAAATCTAATTCAGTTAATCTCCTGAATGCCCCACTGCAACTGAGGGGAGTTCCCAGTAGGTGCTGAGCAGTTCCTATGTTCCCAGTCACAATAATAAGGTTCCGTTGCTATTTATCTTACCCATTTACCTGTGTATTTTCTCTGGGAAGTCTTATAGCACCAAATGTTCCTGCTCCGTGCAGTATATAGGAGGTACTGCTATACCTTCATAAGGTTTAGAAAATATTTAAAGCATTTAGTTTAAAATTTTAGTTTGAAAAAATCCAGTTCATCAAGAAGGGAAAAAGATCTTAGTAACTTACCACCTCCTGGAAATAGATGCTTTAACAAAATAAACTGTGGCAGAGGAAAAAATGCTTTTAATAGGAAAAGGAAAGTAAATCTTTCACCTTGTCATGTTTTACCCTGTGTATCATAGAGCAGGACTGGGGCATTTGACCTTTTTGTGATAATTTCACTGAGGTATTTTAGGCTAATGCTACATATCGTGCAATAGCAGATGAGAATGCTGTGTGTGTCACTGCGGTACTCGATTTCAACCCGTGCAAAAATACTTTACAAGACTAGATGGCAGAATGTCAATCATTTTCCCATGACATTTCTGATTTTCTTGTCTGTAATGTAATAACGTGTGAATGCTCTATATGCAAACCCCAACACCTAAGGACAGGTCTAGACCACGTGGCAGAACCTCATCAGCTGGATAAAAACTGCGAAAATGGAAGGAGGGAAGAGGCAAAATCTGCTGTTTCTAGCAATTTGCTTGACCACTTTTGGCTAAATGACCTTCAGCACAACAGCAGCTTTTGACTACTTTGTCCATCATTAACATCCCTGCAGATAAAGAGATGGAAGAGACTGGGGCTATGGCTGAGGTAGAGCACGTTCTCAGTTTGGCACCCATGGCACAGGAGGTGTAGAAGAGAGCATAGGGAATGGGGTCTGAACAAGGCAGAGGAGCGGGAAACATTTGTGTCTCAGGTATCCGTTAAGGATGCTAGCATGACGCACAGGGAACTGAAGATGGGGAGAAGCATCTGTGTACAAAATTCACAATTTTCAAATGCAACAAAGGCTGTAATCCTTTAGCTGGTCTAATGTAGAGTTCAGATCCTGGGCAAAACATTCAGAAATGATCAGGCAGTTTGTACCAGTCTCATTGACTGACTCTTCATTTTAATGACACTGATCTAAAGAAGATTCCTTTTGCCAGGGTTGTAAATCAGATTATCAGAGGTGTTGAGAGAGGATTGAGATCAAGTTTATGTCAGTAGAATGCACATGAACGTAACATACAATTAACAGACTAAACAGAAAGGAAATGGTGATTTTTCTGGAAGCATGGCAAGAAAAATCTGCTCATTCTGTTAAATACATCGTGAATAATATTTTCTGCAAAACCCACATGATTCTCACAGTCTACATCTCATTCCCAAAAGTCTATCCTAACGCATTCAAGAAAATTAATTTGGGTTAATTAAAAAGACAAAATTAAAGTGCATTAGGATATATCCACTTAGTGAAAAACTATAAAGCTACCAAATACTCCTATCTGTGGAAGCTTTTGCATGTCCCTAGCCTGTCACTAAGTGGAACACATTAATTGGAACCATCAAGAAAGCATGATATCATTTTTTGAGTTGTTATATTTTTACTTAAATTCTGACAAGATTTACTTTAGTTATAAGGTATGCTTAAACAGATGCCATCAACAGTGTTCTTATTACTTAATATATATGCACACACATATAGTCACATCTCCTTATTCCTAAACAAAACTGGAACCTTGTTTAACATCTGCTTTTATTGCTATGCCTTGTAAGAAGTGAAGAGAGGTTATTTAGCAGATCAAAGCAGAAATGTGACAAAGTGATAACACTATGTCTGAATCCTCCTCTGATAGAGAGGTTCTCCTCCCCCTCTACTCTGCCCTGGTGAGACCGCATCTGGAATATTGTGTCCAGTTCTGGGCCCCTCAGTTCAAGAGGGACAGGGAACTGCTGGAGAGAGTCCAGCGCAGAGCCACGAAGATGATTAAGGGAATGGAGCATCTCCCTTACGAGGAAAGGCTGAGGGAGCTGGGTCTCTTTAGCTTGGATAAGAGGAGACTGAGGGGTGACTTAATTAATGTTTATAAATATGTGAAGGGTGAGTTGTCAGGAGGATGGAGCCAGGCTCTTCTCTGTGACATCCAGTGATAGGACAAGGGGCAATGGGTTCAAGCTGGAACATAGGAGGTTCCACTTGAATATGAGAAAAAACTTCTTTACAGTGAGGGTGGCAGAGCACTGAACACGCTGCCCAGAGAGGTTGTGGAGTCTCCTTCTCTGGAGACATTCAAAGCCTGCCTGGATGCGTTCCTGTGCAATCTGATCTAGGTGTTCCTGCTCCGGCAGGGGGATTGGACTAGATGATCTTTCAAGGTCCCTTCCAATCCCTAACATTCTGTGATTCTGTGATTCTGTGATAATGACCAAATCACGTTAGTAAGGTGTTGTAGTGCAGGTATCTTCCAGAGCTGAGCCAGCGTCCTCGCAGACTGTCACAATACTGTCCTTCAGCTGCCAGAACAGTGCCTGGCTGCTGGCTTCAGTAATATGTTTGAGGCTGTTTCTAAAACAGGGTTTTTCACTCCAACCACTGCCTGTTTGGTTTAACATTAGAAATTTGCTGTTTTCTGATGGCTCAGCAGAAGGTGTCTGGAAATTTCTCCGAGTGCTGAGTTTGCAGGGGCGGGTCTGTGACAGGGAATTGCAAGGAGCAGCACAGTTTGGTAAGGCAGGAAAGCTGCCATTCTAAACTGGCCTGTAGTTTAGGATTTTTTTTTTTAATTGGGAAATTTATCAATAATGTATCAATGCTTTCAGTGCAAGAACGATTTACTCTATAGGAATATAAATTATGTTTAGTATATGTGGTAATTTTTGTTTCTGAGCAAGTTTGTTGAGTCTGCTTAGGATAAAAACTGACTTCACCCAGACATTTAATGAGGCATTTTATTAACCTCAACATTTAATGAGATGTTTTATTAACTATTTATGCAAAGTGAACAAAATGCAATTTCCATGAGTTTCTTTATTGTTTAATTCATAAAGGATGATTTCTAAGAAACCTTTGACCAGTCATTTCAAGCAAATTTCAGCACAGTGTTTCATTTTATAATTTCAAAGACAAAAAGGTCTATTGTTTCTAGAAATAACCTGTTTGGGAAGGTTCTGAATCTCTGAGATGCTTTGTTCTCTCTTGACTTCACTGAAGCCTCATTAATTCATAGGATAGAGTCCAGATAAATTATTAGGATTATCCCAACAGCTAATTTTATAGTATTTGTATGTGAGTGTTTTCTTTCACAGTCACTGCTGAGAGAATTGTTGTGCTTCATGCAAGAAGTTACTATAAATAAAAAGGTCTTGATTCATCACTATGTCACTGCAGAGTTACGTCACCGTCATTCCAGTATGAACATCCAGGATCTTAACTGTTCTCTTGCAGCCATAAGGAGTTCATTTGGATACTTAGTTTTATGTCTTTGGCAGCTCTTTGGGTCTTTAAAATCCCACAGTGATATTTGAAAAGCATAATATTTAAAAATTGAAAGTCCAAAGGATTCGGGAGAGAGCAGACGTCTCAGAGGAAGGGAAGTGCTCACTAGCTACTTAATATGGGAGTGTCAGAACATTCTGGGGAACATTAGGAGTGTTTTGAATAGGGTGTTGTTTTAATAGCATTCTACTGATGCAATGCCAGAGAAGACCAGCAATGAGCTGGTCCCAGAAAATCCATTCCAAAATTATGACACTGTAACAGAGATCCTATGGTTGACAAAGTGTGTTACAGATTTCTCATGAATTTATATTTTGTTTTGTTTTCAGTGTCAGCCAAACCAAGACCTCACAGTGATGAATACACAAAGAAGATTCCACCTCCTAAACCGAAACGAAATCCAAACACTCAGCTAAGCACATCTTTTGATGAAACGTATATCAAAAAGCATGGCCCTATGAAGACAACACTCACTAGGGATGCCTCTTTATCGCAGGTCAGCAGTCCTGCCCCAGACACAGAGGAAGAAGAGCCTGTTTATATTGAAATGGTTGGGAATATTCTCAGAGACTTCAAAAAAGATGAGGATGACCAAAGCGAAGCAGTCTATGAGGAGATGAAATACCCTATATTCGATGATGTAGGCCAAGATTCAAAATGTCAATGTGAATATGACCATCACACTTGTTCTTCTCAGTGTGCTACTCCCACAGTGCCTGACCTAGATTTCACCAAGTGTTCAGTGCCATCTACTC
The DNA here is from genome assembly GCA_011057875.1 of Pterocles orientalis. NCBI lineage: Eukaryota > Metazoa > Chordata > Aves > Pterocliformes > Pteroclidae > Pterocles > Pterocles orientalis. The sequence goes on along the minus strand of WKFP01012641.1, from coordinate 150,182 downwards.
CCAAGGGCTTGCTTTGTGATATACCCCCGCCATTTCCAAATCTGCTTTCTCACAGACCTCCACTGCTGGTGTTCCCACCAGCACCAGTGCAGTGTTCCCCGAATTCTGACGAGTCTCCTCTAACTCCACTAGAGGTCACAAAGCTTCCCGTTTTAGAAAACGTGTCTTACATCAAACAACAAGCTGGAGCTTCTCCATCTTCACTGCCACCTCATACGCCAGGCCATCAAAAACTGGAGAAAGACCACACAGTATCCCATGGAACTAGCACTCCTGGGCACACGTCCTCACCTCCTCATCCCTCTACCTTATACAGAACACAGTCTCCACATGGTTATCCTAAAAGTCACTCTGCCTCACCTTCTCCTGTAAGTATGGGTAGGTCTCTTACCCCCTTAAGCCTCAAAAGACCTCCACCTTATGACTCTGTACATTCAGGAAGTCTCTCAAGAAGCTCTCCATCAGTGCCTCATTCTACAACCAGAAACACATTGCAAGAAGGAGGAAAGATGGTAAATGCCTCGGTCAGTACCTACGGGTCTTCATCTCAGAGTAGTTCCCGTTCTCGGACACCCACCAGTCCTCTGGAGGAACTAACTAGCCTCTTTACCTCAGGACGAAGTCTCCTGAGGAAGTCCTCCAGTGGCAGAAGATCCAAGGAACCTGCAGAAAGTAAGTTCTTGATAGAGTTTTTCCTCATTCTTCCTTGTCTAATAATATCCTTAACTAAATCAAATAATTGCAAAAATCAAATACTTCATAAGTCTGAATTCCTTGTATAAATTCCTTGTAACAGGAAGAAAAGTGATTATTGTTAAAATTGCTTTAGTTTTCATATAGTTATATTTTTAAGATTTTTTAAAGTATGCATACTTCTCTACAGAAGTACAATTTATGGCTTGGTCTTGCAAAAGGAGTCAGTTTTTGTCAGCTTTTCCACAGTTGTAAGGGTCACGTGTGAGCTGGGATCTTCCCACCACGTCACATCCTTCCTTTCTTGATGGATGCAAAGACACAGTAGTTGTCCAAGCAGAAGGTAGCAAAATAATCAGACAGTAATTGGGTTTTGGCAAAGCTCTCTTTGGAGAACAGCTGATCTTATGTTTGTGTAAGTGTTATACGACAGCTATTTGGCATCTGTATTAAATGCCATGTGATGAACTGTGCTGGTTTATACCTGATGAAGGAAGGTGTTCTGGTTTCCAAGCTACCACATTGCTACAGCAGAGAGGCACATTCTGCCCTGCCTTTCTGGTTGTGCTTGTGCTGCTCTGTTACGTTACTCATTGCAGTGTGGTCACGTCCCTTTGGGACATGCTCAGGAGGCTCAGAAGAACACCCCCTCTGGGTGTTCAGGGGCAGAGATTGCCTTGCACCTCTGCTGCTGAGTGAGTACATGCAAACATATAAGGATGGAGAAGCTTGGTGGCAATGGTTTGGGCTGGCATACAAAGCATTCCTCCTGTTCATGGACTCCCCTGCCTCAACCTCAGCAGTTTTATTCTTATCTATCTCTGTGCAAATCAGGAATACCGGCTCTGAAATCAATAGGTGGAGGGGAGAATGGAGTTAGCAGGATACTGAGAATCCAAGTTGGTGCAGCAGTCTGCTTAATTTGGCTTTAATATTTTTGTGGCCTGCAATCATAAATGTTGTTATATGAAAGCCTTAGCTCCATGACTCAGGTTTCACTAAGTGATTACAGTAATAAAAATACAATAACACCAGCTTTGTGTGCTGGATGGAAGCAAGTCTGTACCTAAAAGGCATGACAGTTCTTGTAATTGGGAACAATTATGAGGGATGTGATGTGACATAAATAATTGCACTGAAGTGGCAGGGACATTTTGTCAAAGTACAGCCAATATAGAACATTATTAAACATGCTTCTTATTCATAAGAGAGCAGAAATCCCCTGTAAACCCCAGGCTAAACCAGATCTACCAGGTGATCTTCAGAAGTTGGACAGTTTTATGCTCACCGATGTACCCAGAAGTGCCAGCTTTGAAACCTATGGAAATTCCTTCTGTGAATGTGGCAAGTCCTGGGAAGCTTCAGCAAATCTCTGCTCTTGTCTCATACCTACTTCCAGAAAGATATTCTCTATATTCCACTTGACTGCAATTGAATGCAGACCTTTCAAGAGACTTTTCACAGATAAATTTAAAATAAATCTTGCCCTGCAGATCTGTACCAAGAACAGGTTTCTTCTTGGCCTCTCAAGGGGCATTCTACTTGCTCCCCAGGAAGTAGAAATGTGTTCTGTATTGGTCACAAATGGTAAGACAAGAAATATGGAATATAAACTGTGTTCATTTAAGGACAAACCATTCATGCTATAAATAGACACCAGTGGTGAAAAGACTCTGGAGTACAGCTGTGTTAAGTAAATGAACAGACTGCCCATCTAATCTGATTGCAATTTTTCTGGTATTTACAGTGTGACTTAATCCTGTGGGATTACTGCACTGAGCAAGAACCAAGTTTGTGCTCAGATATTACAAAGGTAGAAGACACTCTAAGTTTTATAGAAAACACTTACAGGTCTAGCATTTTATGTCTTGCAATTCTACATTAAAATTTTCCACCATAGAGTCTAAATTGTGGGATTAGAATTTGACCAGACTGTATAGTGATAGTGTAGACTGGACTAAGCATATGCTCTGTTAAAGAAATCTTGCTTCTGCTAATCATACTGGAATCCTAAGGCACTTATACAGTTCTAAATTATTTTTTTTTAAGCTATGGAAGACCAAATGTGTAGCATAGGACTAGCTGGGACTGCCACGGTTTTCTAGTTGTCACTTAACTGTAATTTGCTCTCAGCATACAGAAGAATTTCCAGACTCTAGAGGATAATACACACACACAAAAGGAGTTATGGCTCTTATGAAATCATGCTAGGAAACTAAAATATTTGCTTCTAAAATCTAAAATTATTCTGAGCACATCACAAGCAACTTTCTTATAGATTCCTCCAAGACTCAGCCCTCTGTGATTTGTCTGAAGCTGTCACTGCCAGATGCTAGTCAAAAAAAAAGCATAATTCTGAATTTTATATTCAACTGAAGGTATTTGGAAAATATTGTAGCAGTTACGGAGAAAATTCTCTCTCATCTTTATTGTTATTACTGCAACTGACTTTGTGGAAATTTGGCATCTGAGTCCAAACTCTGAATGTATTCACTAGCTTTTCATTTGTGGCAGTTTCGAGTGGGTTTCTTTTTGAGGAGGGGGACTGCACAAACCTTATCTCCAGTCAAACAGCTTCAATTCACAAGCAAATCTGTCCCTGTATATAGCCTTTCTGTATTATTTTCTTTGCTCTTCTTACATTTTTTCTTTTTTATCGGCCTCCATTTTATTCCTCTAGAGTTCACTGGAATTGCTTTAGTGGGAAAATTGGGGTAAATCAGTGATACTGAGGAGACTACCACCTCAGGGCCACATTTTCTGAGGATATGAGCTTCCACTGAAGCCCCAGCCATGTTGCTGAATGCAGTCAGCACCCGCCGGCTGCAGTTGTGATGTGTCTATCTGGATTTTGTAAGCAGCTCGCTTATTGTGCTGTGTTCTTGTAGAAATCCTCTTCTGTGCTGTTAGCATCTTAAATGAGCATTATGGCAGAATTATGAAGGTGATGAGAAAAGAACAAAGAAAAATAAATTGTAAGGCCAAATCAGAAATTTAAAAAATGGTGGAAGATGATCACAAAGAAAGGCAGAAAGGTGGACAGAACCCCTATGGAAAACTGAAGAAAGATGTAGAGCATGAATAATGTGAAAGAGTGGGAAAGATAAACATTATTAATTGCCAGTGACTGTTTTTAACCCTTCCTGCTTTTGTGTGGGGTAACATGGTAGCATGCCCTACCAGTTGGCAGACCCCTGTGAAATATAACATCAGTCTCGGAGGTGAGAGGAAGGCCATTTGAAGGGTACCAACACTGCCTGGTGTCCTTGGGCTGCTGCAGTGTGTCCTTTTCTTCTGCAGTTGGAAGGTGTTGAAGTATGACTGCTCAATCCAGCTGTATTGAAGGACATGTTCCTGTTGCTTTTAGGATAAGCACTCACTGGGTTACCCGTGTCCTTCAATAATGAGGGAATTACAGAGTGAGAGAATAGTCTTTAGATTTTCTGGAACTGTACGTGCTGCCTCTGTCTTTTCTGTACCATAGAAACATGCTGTACTCTGTGAAATTACAGAACTGAAGTCAGGTAGGTGCCTGTAGGCATACCCACACCCTAAAAAAGCAAACAGAAAAGCTGCTGGTGCACATCTGAACTGCACTCATTTCAAAGCAGTGCGTTTTTTCTAGGTGAAATGGTCCTGTAAACCCTTGACAGGACCACCCCTTTCTGTTGGTGTATTGATTGTTTGCATTTGTTAAGGCTTCCCTTTCCTCGTAACATCCCAGGAACGTCACTCCTGTTTTGAGCAAGTGTTGCAGATGTTCATCCCAATGCACTGAACAATCTAATAGTTACCTCTGCTGCTTGCCCCTGGCTCTGTGCACAAGGTGTGAGATCAGGACACACAAAGCACAGCAACCCATGGCTCCTTTCCTTAGCTGCTCTGCAGGGCTTTGGAGCTGCTTTGGCTTTTGCTTGCGGAGAGTTTTACTCTTCAGCTTCTAGTCACATACAGGGAGGAAATTTGTGAATGTGCTACTTTGAAAATTCAATTAAAGTGATTGAAAATGGATAATTATTAACATTTCCTGTTACTGGCTGGTACCTGCTGCATTAGGAATCTAAAACATTTTATTATAAGTTGTCAAATAGTGCGTGGAAGGGAGGGGAGGGGTGCAGAAGTGGCTCAACTTGTTAAAAAGGGGCTTATGCTGATTTCAGGGAGCTGAGACACTCCTATGAAGAAACTGTGAAGTCAGAGTGGAAATGTTTACTTTTTTTTTTTCTTTTTTTTTTTTCTTCTCTTTTTAATGCTGGTGCTTTCCAGGGAGCTAGAAAGCAGCTTTGGGTTCCTGTTAGATAGATCAGTATGTTGGAAAAGAGAGCTTGGGAAATGAGTCAAGTGAAAGTTGCTAGAGACGTGCTCAGAATAATTTTACATTTTAGAAGCAAATACTCTTACTTTCCTAGCATGGTTTCATAAGACCCACATGGGCTTGTCTTATTGTTTAACGTCCCCCTCTATGCATGAAATGCAAAATGAGGGACATAGACAGGGCGGGATTTCAGTTTATGCATTTTTCCATCAAATACGTGTCTCTCCAATTTAGAGACAGGGATGTCATCCAGGACAGTGTCAAATGCTTTGCAAAAGTCCGGATAGATGATGTCAGTTGCTCTTTCCTCATCTACCAATGCTGTAACCCCATCATAGAAGGCCACCAAATTTGTCAGGCACTACTTGCCCTTAGTAAATCCGTGTTAGCAGTGACCTCCTTATATTCTGTGTGCCTTAGCGTAGTTTCCAGGAGAATCTGCTCCATGATCTTGCCAGGCACAGAGGTGAGACTGACCAGCCTGTGGTTCCTTCGGTCTTCCTTATTTCCTTTTTTTAGAAATGGGGGTTCTGTTTCCCCTTTTCTAGACAGAAACAAAGGTATGAAGAAGAAATGTGAAAGGATGCTCAGTAGCAGCTTGCACATGCCTGGATGCAAATTCCCTGCCGTAGCTGCAGCATCGCTGCCCTGTTTTGCACTGTGTGCCAGTAATTCATCTCTTTCTCTGCACCAAGGATAAGCCAGGTTTGAGAACTTGTGTCCAATGGATAAATCAGTAGATACCCGTTCCGTGACTGAAATGCACGCTACGTTGTTTGCTGTCGTGCTGCTTTCATACAAAAGCGAGTATGTCTATTTTAAGGGTATTTAGTCATTCAAGTCGCTAATGGATGGGATGTTCCCTCCATTTTTAAGATGAAGGAATATCTTTGTTACATGCAGTTATTAAAATAGAAAACACACGTTTTGAGATGATATGCAATGGTTTTGCTAATTGGTACCATGACATTGTCTCCTCTTCTAATTCAGCAATTTAGGCTCATCAGAAAATCAGGTCCTCCTGGGATTGTGACGGTATACAGAAGCATTGAAGAAGACATAATTTCATAAATAATTGCTTCGGTTTTTCTGGAAACAGCTGCTGTTTCTGATTGATGTATACAGATTTATTTATTCCTTCTGTTTATATTACTTGACTGGTTAGTAGAATTTCTGGTAAGCAATTTAATCAACACTTCTTTTTATGAAGAAGAAATAAACTTGTAAGGGGTAAAAAAAATTAATAGAGATAAGAGTTATTCTCTTTTTGTTAGATTTCAAGTAAAAGACAGTTTCAGGTAAAGGACTGAAAAAGACATTTTCTCTTTATGTTTGATGTACATAGATGTGAGTTGTCTGAAAGTTGTTAAAAATAAAAGAAAAAAAAATGCCTTTAATTCAGTTACCAGAACCTCTTTGCTGTGTTGTGAATAAGCGAAGTAACACATACTGTGCTTAAGGACATGGATAATAATAGATTCTGAGTTTTAAGTGACATTGATTTTTTTTTTGCTTTTTCTTTTTTCCACCCTGAACAGAGCTTTCTGAGCCAGAGAAATATCATGACCTTTAGGCCAAATCCTCGGCACTTATAAATCACTGCTTCTTCTTTGAAATCAGGAGAGCTACTCCAGTTTACACCATCTGTGTCTCTGGCTTCAAGAAAATAAATGTGTCCTTTGTGACTAGAACAGCTTGTATTAAAATGATGTAGTCATACAGCGGGAGGGTGAATCGGAGAGTTTATTGTCTTTTCGTTTGAAACAGGACCACACAATTTACAACTAACTTCTGGGTGCTCAGTAATAATGGTAAGAAATGTTTAATCTGGTGATGTTTTCCATAAGCATATAGAATCATAGAATGGTTTGGGTTGGAAAGGACCTTAAAGATCATCAAGTTCCAACCCCCCTGCCATGGGCAGGGACACCCTCCACTAGACCAGGTTGCTCAAAGCCTCATCCAGCCTGGCCTTGAACACCTCCAGGGATGGGGCATCCACAACCTCCCTGGGCAACCTGTTCCAGTGTCTCACCACCCTCATAGTGAAAAATTTCTTCCCAATGTGTAGTCTAAATTTACCCTCTTTTAGCTTATACCCATTACCCCTTGTCCTCTCACTACACTCCCTGATCAAGAGTGCCTCCCCATCTCTCCTGTAGGCCCCCTTCAGGTACTGGAAGGCTGCTATTAAGTCTCCTCGGAGCCTTCTCTTCTCCAGGCTGAACAACCCCAATTCTCAGCCTGTCCTCATAGGGGAGGTGCTCTAGCCCTTTGATTAATTTTGTGGCTCTCCTCTGGATTCTCTCCAACAGGTCTATTTCCTTTTTATGTTGAGGGCCCCACATCTGAACACAGTACTCCAGGTGGGGTCTCACGAGAGCAGAATAGAGGGGGAGAACCACCTCCCTTGACCTGCTGCTAATGCTTCTCTTGATGCAGCCCAGGACACGGTTGGCTTTCTGCGCTGCAAGCGCACACTGCCGGCTCATGTTGAGCTTCTCATCCACCAATACCCCCAAGTCCTTCTCCTCAGAGCTGCTCTCTATCCATTCTCTGCCCAGCCTGTATTTGTGCTTGGGATTGCCTCGACCCACATGCAGGACCTTGCACTTGGCCTTGTTAAATTTCATGAGGTTTGCATTGGCCCACTTCTCCAGCCTGTCAAGGTCCCTCTGGATGGCATCCCTTCCCTCCAGCGTGTCCACCACACCACACAGCTTGGTGTCATCGGCAAACTTGCTGAGGGTGCACTCGATCCCACTGTCCATGTCTCTAACAAAGATGTTAAACAACACTGGTCCCAGTACTGATCCCTGTGGAACACCACTTGTCACTGGTCTCCACTTGGACATTGAGCCATTGACCACCACTCTTTGAGTGTGGCCATCTAGCCAGTTCCTTATCCAGCGAGTGGGCCTTCTGTCCACCAGCTCCGTGGCTCTGTCGTAGAAGGCCACCAAATTCGTCAGGCACGATTTTCCTTTGGTAAAGCCATGTTGGTTGTCATCAATAACCTGCTTGTTTTCCATGTGCCTTAGCATAAATTCCAGGAGGATTTGCTCCATGATCTTGCCAGGCACAGAGGTGAGACTGACCGGCCTGTAGTTTCCTGGGTCTTCTTTATTTCCTTTTTTAAAAATGGGGGTTATGCTTCCCCTTTTCCTGTCTGCGGGAACTTCACCAGAGTGCCACGACTTCTCAAATATGAGGGATAGTGATGGATAGATATACAAAACTGCTAAATACAATTTCTTAAAATTTCTCACTGTGTTTTTTAGAGAAGGTGGTATCAGTGTAGGCTATCAAGGGCCCTCCTTTTCTGAAAGAACTGAGGGGTCTGGGCGGGTGGGAAGGGGATAGGAATCGAACTACCCTCTACTCGCAAAGCTGATGCAGCTGCGTTGAATGAAGACAGCCAGGTTGGTGGTGTCAGAGGTTTGAGAGGACATGCCCAGCGGGTGGCAGCTGTGGCACCCGGGATGGGTGGCTGTCCCAACCCTGTGCTCTCATGCATGGCCTCCTCCCTAGGGCTTCTGGATTTGATAGGGAGCTGTGCTTTATTTCTGTCTGCTAAAACAGGGAATGGTTGGATTGAACACAGAGGTGTTTAAACTTTATACCCTATAAAGCTGTTGGGGGACTGTCTGGTTATCTCTAACCTGTTGTCAGCTGCAGATAATTTATTGAAAAATAATATGGAGCCTCTTGCAGGAGGAAATGTCTGTTGTCAGCTTTGGTTTATAGGACTTTTGCAGAGTATCTTACTAAAATCGTATCGTGTGTTGCAACAATTGGAGAATTAGCAGTTTTAAGCCGGAATTGCAGTTCGGATGTGAAAAAGATGCCCGTGCATGTTAGCTTTACAAAAGGGAGAAAGCAAGTTCATGAGAGCGTAGATGGCTAAGGACTGTAGCACATCGTTTGGTGGGTTGGCTGGCTGGCTGAAGCTGTGACTTTCAGGGTGGGACCAGCTGGTGCTTCTGCCTTTGCCTCTGGCAGTTCAGGGCTCCTTTTTCAAGTCAGCTGTTAGATCTTTCAGAACTTGGCTTTGTAACCAAGCACTGGACCCCAGATTGCATTTTTTTTCTAAGTTAAGAATCAGATTTTTTTTTTGCACTAGGATTCAAGTGCCTTTTTTTTTTTTTTTGTTAAATCCTAAAAGTAAAACTAGAGACTGTTTGTAGGAAGGCATACATTTATTTGGTTTAAGAAGAACAATGTTCATAAAACACTTTGAACTATATTTGACATGTTCCACAGGTAGGTGTATGGAGGTAGCACTTAAATCTGTTTGCTCAAACTAGATCACAGGGAAGGAGATCACAGTTTTATTTAGGAAAAATAACCAAAGACCCCCAGACCACATCACCACCAAGCCAAGGACTGTGAGCTTTAGGAAAGTGAAATACTGCCCAAGTTTCAAAGAGAGGAGGACATAACAGTTTCCCCAGAATTTATTGTGAGTGAAAAACAGTTTTGTGAAAAAAAATCTGGTTTTTTTTTTCCTGAAATCTACATCATAGCCAGAGGACATGCTTGAGATTGTTGCTAAATGAAAGTCTTTTGCATGGTGGCTTATGATCTGAAACATGGTTTCGTGATCTCTTGAGCTGCTGTTGTTGCATCTTTACAAGAGATGGTGTTTAATCAAGTGCCTTGTCTGTACTGACAGTGATACAGCTCTAGCTGTAGAAGCTATGCGATTTTAAGAGAGGATGGTGGGAACTTTGGGGGAATAAAGGAAAGAACAAGGTTTCCTCCCTCAGTTCTAAAATCCTCCAGTACTTCTGACTGCTATTTCTCCTCCTGATATTTCTTAAAATGCCTTTACCTTAGTGATATGTGTAACAAAGACTGACAACTTCTTGGGCTAAGAGGTTTATATATCCGTTCTTAAAAAACGTACTTTTTCTGGCATGTCCGATTTGCTTCCTGGCAGAGTGAGCTCAATTCTTAAACCTTGTCATTAGAGGCCCAATCCAAAGGTCCATGTAGTATGAGATAAAATACACTTTGGGGGATCCCATTATAAATTATGGCAAGAGGGGTCTTAGGCTGCTGTTCCTTGCAAAACCACTCTGCAAACCGAGGCACTTAAGTATCCAGAATGTGGCAGTAAATAGTACAAAGACTAAGAAAGAATAGTGGATGACTGCATGATATGCTATACATTTTTGTCAGTGTATTATCTAATCTACCTGTAATATTCTGGTTTAGACTCTTAACTGAGAAAAGGTGGATATTCTTCTCCTTAAGTTTTCTCTGGACCTTCCAGTAGTCTATCAGTTACAAGAGAAATAGAAATAGTTTTATTTGGGTTATACGTGCAACATTGCTTTAAATATTGAACCATGAAACTGCAGGGGTGTACAAACATGCTAGGTATAGATGAGGTGAGAAGTACAGGAACATAGAAGAAATAATTGTCAGGATAATAATGCATATTAAAGAATTAGGTTCATTTACATTCAATTTAATGTGAAGGTTCGGGTTACTTTTACTCTTCTGAACAGAATTATCCATCCCTAATAATTATTTTTTGTTAAAACAGTAACATGCAATTAGCACTTTATCTGGCATTTAAGAATGAGCAAGGAGAACTATTGTTCCTGTAACTACTCATCTGAAAAAGAGAAGCTGTGTGTTCAGTTTTGCTGGAGATGGAAATTATTTTTGTGTGTGACTTAAATGCATTGTTTAAAAAGTACATTCTTCCAGGAAATCTATAGCTGTTTTACTGCTTAGGCAATGTTGACATAATTTATATTTCATTTATATGTGCTGTAACACATACAGAGACATTTGTGCTGGCCACACTAACTGCTCTGCCCACTTGTGAAAGCAATGATAGTAATGTCTTACGAGCCCAGGCATCGTCTGGAGCTGTATAAGGCCATCTGCATTCTACTTATTTCCTCAGGATCTGAAGTCCTGGCTTAACAGTTGCTTAGCTAGCAAGAGTAAAACCAGTTCACAAAATGAGATGTCTAATTAGAAAGTGGAAAGGGCCTAAAATTATTGGCTCTGTTAAAAGGCACAGAAAGACAGAATGACATATGGATTTCATTCTGTAATTGGGAGAAACCTTGAATATTAACTTACAGAGCAAATAGTGCCTGGGACCCTGACCCAGATAGGCTTGGCACAGAGGCTGCATAGAAAAGCCTGTATGCTTGTGCCTGGCTTTGGAAAACTGAGAGCAAAATTCAGGTAGGGCCAATGTTAAGACAATGTCAGGATTCCCTTTTACTGGAAACATACGGTGGTAAAAGGAGAGCTGTACAAATGGGACACTTGTTCTAATAAGGACAGGTAAATTTTCTTGTTCATTAATAGAATCAATAAAGAGAAAAGTATTAATAAAAATGTTTTTCATAAAGGTAGTTAAAATACAGACAAAATATTTTCAATCCAACTTTATAACTGATTTTTTTAATGTGAAAATGAAAGAGTAAAGGTTTCTGTCCCCAGTTTTCACAACTAGCGTCCATTACCATCTCTGCATTTTTCTGACTAACAACAGATTCTCATTTACTACTGAATCTGGATGAAGACATACACTGTAGAAGAAATGAAAGTGGTCAAACAATGGAAAAAACCCTGCATTCAAACTGCTGATGTAGTTCAAAGGCTAGTTCAGCAGAACTATAGTTCAGCAGAACAGTTGGCCAAGAAAATGTTGACAAGTTTAATATAGTCAGCACTTCCATGAAAGATTGATATTTTTGAAGCGAAGCTTTGAAACTTAAGGTCATGAACTTTCTACAAAAACATTTTTCTTAAAGCATATTTTAGCTTTTTTGGCTCACCATTGCCTTCTGATTTCTTGCTGTACTGTGCTAGGACATGTGCAGTGTCCATCAAACTGCCATTTCCTCAGCCAAATATGAAGGCTGTATATATAAGAACCTGAATAACACAATGAGCATGCAGTGAAATGAACAGGGTTGGGAAGGGAAGCCATTAAGAGTAGGCACTATGTTCTCTTCAAATTGAATGCTAGTAACAGTTGGGCAACCTTTTACAGTCACTGGTTTGCACAGTTTAATGGCACGTTTCATCTAACGGTGTTTTCTTTAATCAGCATTGACTAGAGGGTGGGGATGGCAGTACATGCTTCTGTGGCATATGCCTATCGCTGAGTAGTCCAAGGCTAGTGTGAATGATACCAACGGAGGAAGGCAGGGGAGAGAAGAAGGTTTCATAAGACGGCCACATTCAGACTTTTCAAACTCATCATCTTCCTTCTTCTCCTACTTAAATCCTATTTGCTGCAAACAGACATAGACCATGTACATACACCTCTACAGGTATGAAATCTAAGTGCACACATTTAGTTGTTTGACTGAAAGGTCAGTCTGGATTTTCTACAGGAGATCTGGGTGCACAAACTACATAAGAGAAGTATTTGCAGCTCACCAATATCAACTATGCTACACATTCATGTGGATCAGCATAGCTGGCTAGCCCCAAATAATAACTGCTGGAAGGAAAGCCCTTGCTCTGTTGAAGTTAATGGCAGAATTCCCTTTGACTTGCTGCGCTCTCGGTTTTTGCCCAAGAAGGCACTGTGCAACACAGAGGCTTCTGTTGAGGTGCTCGTAAGTGCAAGTCACCAATATCCAACATCACCAGCTCTGAAAGGAAAACAGAAAAAAAAATATGCAGTGAATATCAGAGAAGAAACCATTCTGCTTAATTGTAACTGGTCTGAGGTAAATAGCAAACCTATAATAGAGTGCCAAAAGAACATCTTTTCCAAGAATGATTTAATGGTGAGAGTCCCTGGACTTTGCTTTTTGCTTTGGTAATACATCTGTACAATGCACATCTTCCAGATGTAGTGTTTTCAGTCCAAGGATCAGGCTGAGAGGTGGTCTGCAGCAGAATGGGCACACTTGGAAGATCACACACAGTATTAGAAGAAATTAAGAAATAACGATGGCCTTTTTGGAAACAGGACATAGTATATTGTTATCACTTATGTAATATATGCCAAAATATACATTATGAATCATCTTCGATCAAATGGTTCTCCTTATGTAAGACTAAAAACAGGTTTTCCTGTATTTCAATCAATCATAGAATCATAGAATGATCAGTATACAAGATTTGTATACTGATCATACTTGTATACTTGTATACTGAATCATCAGTATACAAGATTTCCCCCTTATTCTAGGACATCAAACAATGTTACATCCGTGTCTTAAGTAGAATTTTTAAAACTTCATCTTTTAAGTGACTGATAATGCCAGCTGAATTTTATCAAAACTTAAATTATTCTGTTCTATTCTGTTTTATTCAACCAATTATAACACTCATGATTTTCTTTCAATATTTTTATTCTAAAGCTTTGGATGGTCTTTTGGTATAAATCTGTCCTTTCTTTCGTTTACCTTCAATTAATTGCAGTTTGGGCTTTTTCTTTTCCTATCTTGTTTTCCTAGCCAGGATTGCCCACTTAGCAGCTTTGGGATAGCCACAGAAAATCAGCCAAATGCATTTCTTCAGCGATGCCTGTTTCCCCTCCCTTTGCTGTCTGCAGCAGACAGAGCTGATCCTTGCAGGCCTGTAGCAAGCAGATGTGATCTCCACTGGATTTCACTGTATAAAATAAAACAAAAAAAACCCTACACTGCTTCCAGAAACGTGCTCAGTGAACATGTAGCCATGTCTCCATGTCTCCTTAAATGTTAGATGGTTTGTGAGACTCTTTCAGTCTTTCTATTGATTTTGCATGGAACTAGGTCAGAGCTGCTCTTAATTGAACAAGCTGGCTGCTGCAACTCGCACTTAACTGTAAAAAAAGGCTATTAAAAATTGATATGCAAAGCAAACTTCTGCTTAATTAGCAAGCAGATGAAGTCAGAATAGACAAACTACCACAGTTAATCCAGAGGAGGAAGTGGCTTTCACTGACAGTATAATACACTCCTATTTTTTTGGAAAAATGGCTTAAGCACTGAGCATTGTCCATGTTTCTTGCATGTGGCATTAATAGCCTGTTAGTTTTCTTTAGGAGAAATTTACAGCTGTGCAGATCAAACAAACCACCACACATCGAGACAGCCATTAAAAGGCAGCTGTAATTTTTAAATGCGTAATAAAGAGAAATAAAAATCCCTGGTGTGCAGAAAGAAGAAACCATGGGATTCCTTCAAGGGCTTAGTCTTGCTCTACATCCGGTGTCTGTGGAAGTGGTCAGTCTGTAGCAGATGGGCACATGCTGGTGTCATACTGGCAGTGTTACATGGGACACTGGTGGAGCTGTGCCTGGCCAGAATCCGGGGTGAGACATGGCTCACTGAGCAGGGCTGCTGCTGCTCTGTAGCTCTGCCCCAGGTACGAGGGCAGGAGCTGAAGCCTGGGATGTGTCTCTGGTAGCTCTGATCGTCACACACCTGCTGGCTGCAGTGTATCCTGCATCTCCACCCTCCTGAAGGCCAGGGTGCCCTTGGGGACACTGCTCTCCTGCGCCCTCGGCCAGGTCCCTGCCCGCCTTGCACCCGTACAAAGTGAGGTGTGGCATGTCAGGGCTTTGGGAGATCGGGAGTTCTGATTCACATCTAAACCCCATCCCAAGTGACTGACTTTGCCTTGCACCTGCATGCATACCCTGAATTTCAGACCCTGTGAGTAGTACCATTTACTTCCCACAGTATGCGAGTTCTGCCCAGAGTAATGTATTATTTATTTAGGTTTATAACAAACACACAGAAAAAAGAGTAAATGAATAATGCATGGATGATTAGCTTATGCATTTCAGCTCACAGCTGACAGAGATGGCAGAGAGCAACCCTTATTTTAAGTTTTGAGACAGTGGCTTTTCTCTCTTCTCCCCAAAACTGCAAGCTGTAATAAAGATTCTGCTGTTTGTCACTTGGCATTGCACTAAAAAGCCACTCGGCCCTGAGATTAATTTGTGCTTAAAAGCAGAGTGGCAGACCAGCCACAGAGTATATATTTATTTGCATGACAGCTTTTCGGGTAAGATGTTTTCTGTAGCTGTATTTTTCAGTTTGCTGTGGTCCAAGTTACAGCTCACTAACTCATTTGTTTCTTGTTTTCTTTGGCATTTACGAGTTTACCAGTACCAAAGCTCACGTGCCAGCCTTGTGTAGTGCACAGCCATTAGAGGACCTTTCATAGAGGGGAAATTGTTCATGTCAATTATTTCTAAAATGTGTTCTAAGAGATTTTAGCCACCATCTTATTCTTGAAATGGAAAAGCCAGGTGAAATAAATAATGAAATACCATGACACCTGGAAGTGCTTGAAACATTTGAACGCCTTTATGGCAGTTCAACCAACTGTATCAATAAATAGTTAAAGCAGTGAATTATTTCTTGAAATTTACATTTTTATGTAGTATTTTGGCTTACAAATTACTGAACAATAAAGATGCTTTCCATAATAATTTCAGCTTTCAAAATACAGCATTTGACTGTGAAAAGATTTGCCTGTGGCCATCGTATGATTGAGTGAGCTCCCAACATAACACTGAGCTTCAATATCTCCTACCTCCGAATTAAAGTTTTTAACAGCATGAGGTATCCCCTCTGTGTTTCTGTAATTCTCAAATAAAAAAATAAATAAAAAGCTATGCGGCAGCTACTGTTACCCTTCAGCAAAATAGATACATATGGCTGGTTAGAGTTCATGTTTTCAGTATGGGATCAATGTGGATAAAGTGGCCATTTAGATCCTGCTGTGGTTTTTCTAAAGGGTTACCCTGTTTAAAATGTACTGGTCTGATTTTCAGTTGGTAAGGTCACCACCCCCTAGGTAACCATAGCTGGCAGCTACACCGATGTTCTGCTTTGTGCCAGGGCCTTGTGCCTGACTGCAGGAACAAAAATGCAGAGCAATGAGCGTGTTTTTATGAGACACAGTCAACTGTACCACTGAGATTGGTCCGTGGAGCTGCATTTGCAGCAGGGAGTAGTTGACAGTATAAAAACATCCAAGTGACTGGGACAGTTGAGAGAAGGTCCCAGTGATGTGCTGTGACCTGGGAGGGGAGCGTTCTGCATCTCTGGAGCTGTCACAGGCACATTAGGACTGAGGCACTCTTTCAGTCAGGCAAGAACTAGCACAGTGATTTTTTTTTTTAATGAATTTGAGTATGATTCCCATTGACATTTATTAAAGAAGCTGAAATTATTCTATAATCCTCCCCAAAATATTTGAGGAAAAGTGAGGCATTAAATTTTTTTTTCATTTTTTACATATTCACAAGTGAGCAGGAAAGTAATATTACAGAAAACTGTGTAAAACACTGACATGTTTTTCTGACTGTGTATCAATGTTACTGATAGTGATCACCAAATGATAATGATTCAGGCTCTGTGACGGGTTGCATGACATTATAATCTGGTTCAATCTGCTTTTCATTTTTAGGATATATTACTTTTCAGATAAACTGAGCACTGAAAATCCCCAAGAAAGCATAATGGAATGTAAATTTACGAAGTCTAGACAGCCAGCTGAAAACTTATTTTCTACACCTTATAAAGAAGTAGACTATAAGCCAAATCTTTATTTAGTCTGAGTATTTCCATAGTTTCCAGCTGGTTGCAGAGAACTGCTGTGCTTTGATTGAGCTGATAATAAAACTAAGAATGCACAAATCACTTTTATCAGGCAACAAGTACAAATGCTTCTCTGTTAAGTAAACTAAAGTGGATAAATCCTTACCTCCACACTCAACCAGAGTGTTTCCACTACAACTAAGGGCCGGCTGCACGAGCATGTGAAATTTTAAGGCGTGTTGTTCAAGTAGTGTCAATGAGGCACACACAGAGAAGGTTTCCACTAAGGCAATCACAGCATTTCCAGTAGCAGCTGAGGGACATAGTCAATTAAATCGTCTGAATGATGCATTCAGTTGGTGGGGCACTTGCAGGGCCAGATTCTGACTTTTTTAAAGTGTATTTTATTCTTTTGGCTTTCTCTTCATTTTGCTGGGAAGAAAGAGCTGCAATGTAGGCAGCATTCTGTATTGGTGGGAAAAGGGATTGTGTGCATTTCCGAAGAATTCTGAAACTTTGTTGGTATTGTTCCTTTCCCCAGATCAGTATCTTAAAGAAGTGAATGTGATTGATGTAAAGAAAAAATTCAGATATGATTGCTTGTATCTGTTGATGTGAAAAACTCCATCCTTAGTTTTGATAGATCAATGTTCAGAAAAAATGTAAGAGCATTTTTGTTGATAACAGTACAAATCTAGTTATAATTTGGGCTGTACATCTTTTTGCACAGCTCTGTGTATTACCGAGTCTCTCTATGCAGTCACAGGTAGAGCAGTGTTACAGACATTTCATAGCAAAGGCCCCTGAAGGGCAGATGTCATATTGATACAGACCTTGTACCCTGCTGGGGTTACCAACTAGGAAAAAACAAACAGTTTGGATTTTTGTTACACTGTCTTTTTGCATACATTAAAGTAGGTAAGTGACCTAAAAGTTCAAGGGAGAAGTTTGGTTTTTGAAGGTCTTTGTCACATAAAATGTCACTGAATCCTATTTACAAGACTTGATAAACTGGGGTTATTTTATAGTTTTCTCATGGAGTGTTACTCCCGTGAGTAATTTAAAAAAAAAACTTGAAGGCTATGGTATGATATCCTTAACATTAATTTTTATTATAGATAGCACTTCATGAAATGTGCTAATGATTACATATGGCACTACATATCCAGGTAGATACTTTTACATGTTTCCTACGTGACATTTCATTGACGAAACTTCAGGTTGACTGTGATGCTGCTCATCAAGTTCATCTGCAGACTGGAACGTCAAAGAACTCAAAACAACTTGAGATTTTGTTACAGTTGTGCATAGCTGTGGTTTCTACCATACCATACAGATGTCTAGTATTGCATCTTCCAGTGTTGGCTGTAGCAAGGGTAAACAGTGTGTGGGTTTTTTGAGCCACAGACAAATCAAAGTGGTTTGAATGTGGTTCTTTTTGTGAGACTCTATTATCTGAATGTCAATTCCTGTTGGATAGTCCCAGTTCCTGGCGATGGGGATAAATGGGAGAGGAAGTGGCTGCTGAGGAAAGTTTTGCCATTGCACCTCTGGCAGTCCTGCACAGCCAGGCCACTGCCGTTCTGCTGGTGTCCCTTGGGGAGCTGGGGTCATCTACTTCCTGCAAATGGCTCCTGGCATTTTCCCTTTGCTTGGCTGCCCCAGATCTTATAATGTCCCTTGTAGCCACAAAAAGATTTTGAGATAGGGCTCAAGGGAAGATTGTCTGTCTCTATGAAATGTGAATTCCAAGACTGTAGATACATACAGAACTTAAGGTACATCAGAGGTTTGACTTATAAATGTGAATGACTAGAACTGAGAGTAGCATGTAAGGATGTCTCTGGGCTTAAATATGCAGTATAAAATTCCTAACTCAGAGAGATATTTTTTTTGGTTTTGTGCTAAAAGGAGGCAAATAATTCAGCAAGCTTTTAACAACTGACTAGCACAACAATTAGCTATTACAACTAAAAGCAATCTAATGTTTCTTCTGTATCTAGTTTTCTGTGTGAATTTTTCACAGCTACAGATGGAAAAGATCAGGAATGAAGTGCTCAACCTGCAAGAAAAGAGGGTCTCCAGAAAATAACGGAAAATCAACAGCCATGAAGAAAGCAGACATCACTGCTTCCCTTGAAAAAAATTGTTTTTTGAATTTCTCCTCCTTTTATTGACTCATAGTGTTGCAAACAGAAAGTTATTTTCTGACTCAAAGGAATTTGCAACAAAGTAAAATTTTATTCCTTAGGTTATGGTGCTGGGCACACCTGAAATATTAACACTGAACAGTTTTGTGGGTTATGTTCTTTTTATTAGAGCTTCTTTTGAATATGTTGCTTCCACAATATTGCCTTAGGAGAGATCTTCCTTAGAAAGTGCCTGAAGAACAACTTGTTCCCAATCAAATGACAGCTGAAAAGAATTCAAATATTTCCATAAATTGTTAATAAAAGCGTAATTTTGTAGGCTACCATTTTCAAAAATGTTTTCCTGGCATATAAAAGTTGCAACAGAAAATTTACATTTTATCCATTGTGTATGGTGTTAATAATTAAAAAGTGTATTGAAACCTACATAAACTATAGGTTTTAGGCCTAGACGGTATAACTTGCCCTTAAAAGATTTATAATATGGAATATTGAGCAAAAGATTGTTGGATGATGTGTGTTATATGATGTGTATGTAATTAGCAGACACTCTATAACGAAATGTGCACTTGTGTATTTTGTAGAACCACTAGATGAGCTGAAGATCAGAAGTCACAGCACTGAACCACTACCAAAGCTGGAAAACAAAGAGAGGGGAGGCCATCATGGGACAGCTTCCTCCAGGGAGCCTGGGAAAGCTCAGGAATGGGATGGAACGCCCGGCCCGCCTGTGGTGTCCAGCAGGCTGGGGAGATCCTCTGTCAGCCCAACCATGTTGGCTGGAAGCAACAGCTCAGGTATGTCAAGCAGCAGAGCAGGGAACATCTCACGAGTGTCCTTGTAAACTGAAGTATTTCTAAAGATGCACAGATGTAGGTAAGCATCTGGATTCTTTAGACTTCCAAATATCTTCTAGAATGCCCTGCCCATTGACTGCTGCGCTAATAAGCGTTGTGCTGTTTGCGTGTGCTCTGTACTGGGACAAGATTGGGATGGTGGCAGGTAATATAAGCATGACATTCATCTCTTTTTTAAAAGAAGTAAGGAATTCCACTTGACATTTCATGAAAAGGGACACTCTGGCAAGCACAGCCCCAGGATGGCCCCTTCTCCCACCTCAGAGAGAAGTTCGTAAATTCAGATATCACATGCAGTAACAAAAACACACTGTGCAGAAACAAGGCTGTCTTACTGATATGCACAGTGAGTGGACACAGGCCGCCTTTGCTTTATGCTTGCACGTGAATTTCTAGAAAAGTGACTGTAGGTTTCAGAAGTCTCAAATTCATACCTACCCATTTTATTCATCAAATTTTATATATACAAAACAATGAATTGCCATAAACCATGAAAAATAATGCAGCCTTGTTTATAAATTGACTAAGACAGGCAAAACCAACACATGAATGGACATCTGTAAAAAAATATGTATAGCTCTGGCATAAGCACTGTGTTATTACTTTTTGAGATTTGACAGTTCTCTTAAAAAAGTAACTTAATTGCTTTTTGGTTGGATTGTGAAAAATATCCACTTTAAAAACAGTTGGCATATATAGTACTGGAGCCTCATGGTCAATATTCAGTAAGCATAACACCATGAATGAGCTACTCAAACAAGAAATTATTCTTGCACAAGAAATCTGCTGGGCAGTCAAGTGGCAGAGATGAGTCTTTACAGTGCTGAGCTAGCAGAGATGCTTGCCTCTCACCCAAGGCGCTGCTTCTCTGTGTGGTAATGGGACTCACATTTTCCCTGAATTGCTGGAAATGACACCTGAAACTGAGTACATAACTTGAATAGGCTTTGCTGATGTGACATATCATTTGTGGCAATCATGTAGTCCAGCTTTTTTGCTATAGATCTCCCAAATAGTTATTCCTGGGGCAGCAAAAGTAACTTTTCTGTAGATCTTATGACTCTAGCACAGGTTATTTGGGTGTTGCCTTTTGCTTACTTGTCGGATCTCACAAAACATCCTAGTAGATAGGAATTTTCCACATTAGCTCATAGCTTCATTAAAAATTCTGTTCCCTGTGTGTCAGAATGTCATCTGTGCTAATACAGGTAAAAGGGTGGGTTTAAAGGTACCACGTCAAAGTATCAGGACATCTGATAAGTAGACCAAAGGTGTGTACCAATCTTTTCAGTTCTGTGAGATGACTGTATGGAGCAGAATGGAAGAGAAATGAAAATTAAAGAGTAACTTCTTAGCAAAATATAGCACTTCTGTCCAACCTTCCTGCATCAGTTTTATTTTAAAGAGTTGGTTGATCTCCAAAAGCACACAAAACATGTTGGCCTCAATCTTCATTTGGCATCAGCAAACTGTAATATATGTTAGATTGTGCCTTGATTTAGTTAACTGTGACTTTGTCTTACATAGTGAGGACTGTCAAAGAAAAAATATGGAAATACTTTGTTGGCTGAATTTTGACTCCTTTTTTCTGATTAAAATCTGAGAGCTGATTATGCTTTTTCTTTCCCTGCAGTTTTTATGACATTTCATTTGATGAATATTGCCTCTCATCTGCCATGAATATTTTCTCCCCTGTGTCTCTAGCTGTTGCCTGAGCAACATGTTTTACCTTTAATCGGTGGGGCACTGCATTCAAAATACTGTATACAGTTCTCTTCAATGAACTTGTACATGAACTGTAACAGTTCATTCTTTGCAATTAAATTAGAACTGTAACAGAATACAAGAAGAGAGCTTTAATACGTCTGAATGGATACAAATGCTTTCTGGAGTCAAGGAGATAAAGTAATTCTGTGCTAGGAATTTAGAACTTAGATTTACCACAGGACCAAATAAAATCAGAGCACTCCTCAGTACAGTTGTCATTGCTGTTGCTCTCTTTCCAGCATTATAGATAAGATAAAAAAGGCTACTTTTTTGTTGTGCAGACATCTCCTTGAAACACCTCAGTTTGCTGCCTTACCTCCTGGTTCACACTGATACAGGCATTTATTAGCGAAGTGTTGGAATAGTTTAAAGAAAATGGGCTTGAATTGCTCTGCTGTAAAGCAGAAAGGGTGCGAGACGACTTCTCCTGTATGCTCAACAGGCAGCTCTGCTGAGGCACAGAGGAACCAGGAACTGAAGTGGTTTGAGCAAATACCTGAGTACGGATTTTTTGTGAGTTATCCCCATCTCTGCACCTGCTAAAGATCGGAGGGGGAATGAACTATCTTGAAACAGAATCTTGAGCTTCCTGGTCATTTTGTTCAAATGAGCCTGGCCCGTGAGGTGCACATGAGTATCACTGCCTCTAATGCCTGATCTCTCATCTGTCACATAATTTGTCAAGGCCACTTTCTTGGCGTCCTGTCTTTCTTATGGAAAGCAGTGTGAGTGGTTTGGGGGCATGCTGGCATTTAGGAAAGTCAACACAATTGTAGCGAGCAGCCAAACGAGATCTGTAAAACAGAAGGATGTGATAACTTCACTGCAGGAGCTTTGAATAGTACTTTCTGGAATGTTGCTGTTTTTCTCCTAACTGCAACCATGAAGCATTTTGCATTGCCACCTGCTGCTAGAGACCAGGCACTGCACTGGCTTTTAAATCGCAGATACTCGACTCGGTTCTTAAGCCCTTGTTTTGAATCACAATCAGCTTGTCACTCAGCCATTCCATTAGTATTCTGGCTAAAGATATTGTAGATAATCGGGAAGGGAGCAAATGCCCACCCTTCACTGGAATTACTGGCTAACATTGTGGATTTATGAGAGTAATGACTAGTTACTAGTTGCAGACCGGACCCGAGCTGTAGGGAAGTGTGCTGCCTCCCTGGGGCCCGGGTCAGGGATATAACTAGAAAACTCCCGGAGCTGGTTCACCCCACTGATTACTACCCGTTACTCATAGTTCAGGTGGGCAGTGATGAAGTCGCTCAGAGGAGCCTGTGAACTATGAAAAGAGATTTCAGGGGTTTAGGGTGAATAGTTCAAGGAGCGGATGCGCAAGTGGTGTTCTGTTCTGTACCTTCTGGGAAGGTGCAGGACATGGGGAGGGCTAGGAAAACACAAGTTGTGAATAATTGGCTGAGGGACTGGTGTCGAGACAGGAACTTTGGGTTCTTTGACCATGGGGCGGTTTGCTCAGCCCCTGGCCTGTCGTTGAGGGATGGAACTCGTCCTTCTCATAGGGGGAAACGAATCCTAGTGCAGGAGCTTGCAGGGCTCATTGAGAGAACTTTAAACTAGATTCAAAGGGGGACGGGGCTGTAACTGGGCTTGCACCAGTGGGGCAGCGCTCTAGTGTTGGTAAAGACCAGGGGTTCTCCCACCCTCCTAGGGTGAAACTGGCATGCTCAGCTTGCTCCCTGAAATGCCTGTACACAAACGCGTGCAGCATGGGGAATAAGCAGGAGGAGTTAGAAATCCAGGTTCGGTCAGGAGATTATGACCTGGTGGCAATTACAGAGACATGGTGGGACAGCTCACATGACTGGAATGTAGTCATGGGTGGCTGTACCCTTCTCAGGAAAGACAGGCCAGCAAGGTGAGGTGGGGTAGTTGCTCTTTACGTGAGAGAGTAACTACAATGTATTGAGTACTGTCCAGGGGTGGGTGACCAGTGAGTTGAGAGTTTGTGGGTGAGAATTAAGGGACAGGCTGGCATGGGTGATGCTGTCGTGGGTGTCTATTACAGGCCACTGGATCAGGACTAGGAAGTCAACGAGGCCTTCTACAGGCAGCTGATAGCAGCCTCGCAATTCCAGGCCCTGGTTGTCATGGGGGATTTTAACTACCCTGATATTTGCTGGAAGGCCTACTCAGCCAGCCATCCGCAGTGTAGGAGGTTTCTCCAGTGTGTTGACGATAACTTCCTGATACAAATGGTGGATGAGCCAACTAGGAGAGGAGCGCTGCTAGATCTTATTCTCACGAATAAGGAGGGTCTGGTTGAAGAGGTGAAGGTTGAGGGCAGCCTTGGTTGCAGTGACCATGAGGTGGTGGAGTTCAGGATCTCATGTGGCCATAACAGAATACAGAGTAGAATCACAACGCTGGACTTCAGTAGGGCCAACTTTGGCCTTTTCAAGCAATTGCTAGGGGAAATCCCATGGGACAGGGTACTTGAAGGTAAAGGGGCCCAAGATAGTTGGTTAGCGTTCAAGGATTCCTTCTTCCAAGCTCAAGATCAGAGCATCCCAATGTGTAGGAAGTCAAGAAGGGGTGCCAGGAGACCTGCATGGTTAAACAGGGATCTGCTGGGCAAACTCAAGTGCAAGAGGAGAGTCTACAGATCATGGAAGGAGGGGCTGGCCACTTGGGAGGAATATAAGAATGTTGTCAGAGAGTGTAGGGAGGCAACTAGGAAAGCTAAGGCCTCCTTGGAATTAAACCTTGCTAGAGGGGTCAAGGACAATAGAAGGGGCTTCTTCAAATACGTTGCAGATAAGGCTAACACTAGAGGCAATGTAGGCCCACTGATCAATGAGGTGGGTGCTCTGGTGACAGAAGATACAGAGAAGGCAGGGTTACTGAATGCCTTCTTTGTCTCTGTCTATACTGCCGGAGGCTTTCCTGTACCGTACCCCTGAAGCCCCAGAGGAAGTCAGGACAAAGGAGGAGTTTGCTCTGGTAGATGAAGACTGGGTTAAGGAGCGGTTAAGTAATCTGGACACCGATAAATACATGGGTCCTGATGGGATACACCCATGGGTGCTGAGGGAGGTGGTGGAAGTCATTGCTAGGCCACTCTCCATCATCTTTGGTAAGTCGTGGGAAATGGGGGAGGTGCCTGAGGACTGGAGGAAAGCGAATATCACTCCAGCCTTCAAAAAGGGCAAGAAGGAGGACCTGGGTAACTATAGACCAGTCAGCCTCACCTCCATCCCTGGAAAGGTGGTGGAACAACTTATTCTTGATGCTCTCTCTAGGCATATCAGGGATAAGAAGGTCATTAGAGGCAGTCAACATGGCTTCACCAAGGGGAAGTCATGCTTGACCAACCTGATAGCCTTTTATGAGGACATTACCAGGTGGATAGATGATGATAAAGCAGTAGATGTGGTCTATCTCGATTTCAGAAAAGCATTTGACACCGTCTCCCACAGTATCCTCACGGCTAAACCTAGGAATTGCAATCTGGATGATTGGGTAGTGAGATGGATTGTGAACTGGCTGGAGAAAAGAAGCCAGAGAGCTGTGGTGAGTGGGATGGAGTCTAGCTGGAGGCCTGTGTCTAGTGGAGTCCCCCAGGGTTCGGTATTGGGACTGGTGCTATTCAATATATTCATCAACGACTTGGGTGAGGGAGTAGAGTGCACCCTCAGCAAGTTTGCTGATGATACGAAACTGGGAGGAGTGGCTGGCACGGCAGAAGGCTGTGCTTCCATCCAGCGAGACCTGGACAGGCTGGAGATTTGGGCAGGGAAAAATCTAATGCAATTTATCAAGAGCAAGTGTAGAGTCTTGCATCTGGGCAAGAATAACTCCAGGTACCAGTATAAGTTGGGCCCTGACCTGTTGGAGAGTAGTGTAGGGGAGAGGGACCTGGGGGTCCTGGTGGACAGCAGGATGACCATGAGCCAGCACTGTGCCCTCGTTGCCAAGAAGGCCAATGGCATCCTGGGGTGTATCAGAAGGGGGGTGGTCAGTAGGTCAAGAGAGGTTCTCCTCTCCCTCTACTCGGCCCTGGTGAGACCGCATCTGGAATATTGTGTCCAGTTCTGGGCCCCTCAGTTCAAGAGGGACAGGGAACTGCTGGAGAGAGTCCAGCGCAGAGCCACAAAGATGGTGAAGGGAATGGAGCATCTCCCTTATGAGGAAAGGCTGAGGGAGCTGGGTCTCTTTAGCTTGGAAAAGAGGAGACTGAGGGGTGACCTAATTAATGTTTATAAATATGTGAAGGGTGAGTGTCAGCAGGATGGAGCCAGGCTCTTCTCTGGGACATCCAGTGATAGGACAAGGGGCAATGGGTTCAAGCTGGAACATAGAAGATTCCACTGGAATATGAGAAAAAACTTCTTTACAGTGAGGGTGACAGAGCACTGGAACAGGCTGCCCAGAGAGGTTGTGGAGTCTCCTTCTCTGGAGACATTCAAAGCCTGCCTGGATGCGTTCCTGTGCAATCTGATCTAGGTGTTCCTGCTCCGGCAGGGGGATTGGACTAGATGATCTTTCAAGGTCCCTTCCATTCTCTAACATTCTGTGATTCCGAGTTAGGTTCACGCTCTTTGGGAATGGAGCAATGCCTGGAAAGCCCAAGGTGCAAGATGCATTCATTGGTACAAGAATGGTGTAGCGGCAGAGTACCAGTTCATGCTAGCTGGGGCTGCTTCACTCAGAGACTACTGAGTTCTCCCACCAACCCCTAAATTTTCTCTCTCCTCGCAGGCGATATCAGAGTATCACTGTGCTACTAATCCTCAAAGATTCTCCAGGTGAAGGCAACTTAATGCTGGAGGTATGTTACTGGGTAGCCTACCTGGCAAGGTCCCCCTTCGGGATGTGATGCTTCCAGACCTTGCCTGCCCTGGCCATCCATGTTCTCTGCACACAAGCTCTCCTCTAGCAGCACCTGTCACCTAAGGTAAAACAAGTAGTACTGGGAGCTGCGCACTGAGGGCATCCAGCCAGTGCACTGTGAGCCTGGTGTGTGATCTCCAGGGGGTAGGATGACAGTCACAGAGCTGGACTGTAGCAATGCACATTGCTCTCTGTAGCGGTGCTGATGCAGCTCTTTGGAACAATGCACAATTGTCCTTTTGATCCAGGGCCCCAAGATTGATAGTAGCCTATGCCAGAAGCTTCACAGAAAAAAACAGCAAGAAATTTTAAGGAAAAACTGCTGCCAGTAGGACATGGTTATTCCTTACCTTTTTGCCTCAGTCATTGATGTAGACCTGAGACATGACAGTTCGGAACAAATCTTAATTTAAAACATGCCCCATCTAATACAGACATGGTTTTTCTCATTACCTGACTTGGTTTTGAGACCTGCTAAGCTTTTGACCTACGGATATCCAGTAACCCTGAGTTCCACAGGTTTGGTGCTCCTTTTGTGCAAACCATTCATTTTGACATGCTGCTGTGCTATTTCATCACTAAGTGGCTTCTGCAGGTGAAGTCCAAAATACTTTAAGTGACAGGATACTATATAGTTTATTTCATCTTAAGATTTCATAATTTCAAGTTATGCTTCAGCTTACTCATCTCTTTTTAGGAGACCAACAGGGACAGGCTAGTATGATGATAATAGGTGTGATTCATTTTTCTAGTATGTTTTCTTTTTCGTCTTTTTTTTTTTTTTTTTTTTTGCATGTGATTACTCTCAGCCTGTCACATTGCCTTGTTTAATTCAAAACGTGCTTCTTGGCAGCTGTAGCAAATAAGCAATATTTCTCTTTTCATGTGCAAAGAAGAGACTGTGACAGGATAAGAAGCTTCTGCAATGTAAGTGACAGCCAGAGTATTTTTTTGAATTAAGATTAGGATAGGCAGAATGAAGCCTTCCTTGGATGAATAAAAGAACTCTTCCCATTAAGATCCAAAAATAAAAATCATGCAGAGCTGTTATATTTCTGGAGAATATATAAAATCATAGCATATTGGTATAAAACTGGTCAAAAATATTTCCATAAAATCTTGCTGCATTTCAGCATTTTGCTTTATTGAGGAAAATCCAACATCTCCTGCTCCAACTGCAGCCAGCCAAGCCTCTACCTCTTTAGTTACAACGACAGCCCTTTAACTTTTGGAAAACAGGTTATTTATGTGAGTGCTTAAATACCTAATTAAGTATGCAATTTTAAGGCAATCCTATTTGTGATGGGAAAGCTTGTATTTCTTTGTTGGATAGTTTCTCCTAAAATTCTCATCCTTAATGCTGTCCTTTGGGGCTGTCTGCTTGCTTACGTCCACCTGTAACCCTGCTGGCATTGTCAGGACCCAGTTTAAACCCGGGTCCAGTAATGCTGGTCCCATTGCAGCTGACCACATGTGTGGGTTTATTCCATGATGAGGTGGCTGTGGTCCCAACCACTAGCACTGGGGGAGTGTTGTGGCTGCTGTGGGTGACATAACAGGGGACAGAGACACAGATGACATGCTGTCCCCTACTAGCATTACACTGCATCTGCACCCGGCTCCAGGAGGTGGGTCAGGCACTTAGTGAGCCGTGCTTCTTTGGTAACGTGGCATTGTGTGAGGGGTGCGTTGTTGGAAGCTGTGCAAA
This sequence comes from Pterocles orientalis, assembly GCA_011057875.1. NCBI lineage: Eukaryota > Metazoa > Chordata > Aves > Pterocliformes > Pteroclidae > Pterocles > Pterocles orientalis. The sequence goes on along the minus strand of WKFP01012641.1, from coordinate 122,301 downwards.
ATAATACCACTAAAGTTTAATCAGTTAAATATAGCAACTGAGTCTTTTGAACATTTCTGTGCGTAACACAATTAAGTATGTTATGTAGCTCGCTCTACCCCAAACAACCCGCTGAATTCAAACCCCGTGCTGCCCATCAGTCACAATGGGCATCTCTGATGACTGCTCAAGTGCACCGCATGCCCTGGCCCCAGCCCAGGAAAGCACTTAGACACATGCCTGTGAGCTCCCAGGCTGGGCAGTAGGCTGGTAGCCCTGGTCAGCAGTTGAGAGGCTTACAGCAGCGTCGGAAGGCCCCGAATTGTAGGTGCAGAGAGGGTCCTATGCCTGGAGGGGAGTATCTGGATCCACCCAGAGAGTAAAGCATGATGCAGAGCTGGGGTGTGATGCTGATACTATCGGTATGGAGCTGGATGCGTTTTAGCTGCACTATCATGGACCCTGAGCAAATGGGTCCTCCTCAGAGGACAGACAGAACCCTTCCTGTGTGATTGTCAGGCTGGCTGATAAAACTCTGCTCCACACCATGCCCTACTGTCCCAAAGGGGACTTCTCCAGAAGTCTCATACTACTCATTTCAGGTCTTAATACTCAGCTGTCTCAATATTGCCCACATGACATAAACGTGAATTAAAGACTAGGAACCATCCCTGAGATTTGCTGGCAGAAGTTGTTCTTCCTTCAAGATTCTTACAGTAAATAGGAAAACCCATTTTAATTCTAGAACACCAGAATTGGTATCAATACACAGACCTTACAGACAAGCTAAAATGCCCATTTAAAACATGGAAACCAAGAGGTAAAGATCCTGAAAGTGATGGGACAGTGGATGTAATTATGCAAGACCTCTTACTACTTTTTAGATAGCCCAAAGCAGAAGTTATTATTTGAAATGATCATTATTTTGAAGTGATCAAAATCCAGTTAGCCTCAGTACAGTGAATAAGCTGTCCACAGCAGAAAAATAACATGCCGCAGAATATAGAGCAGTGACGTGGGCATCACTTATGCAATAAACTATTTATGGATTTTTTTTCTCCACAGTAGTGTGCAGTGTGAAGATGTTCCTCAGAGCACTAGTTACAGTAGAATACAGTATTTATTTGGTCTAAACATGCTCCCACTGAAACCAATGAAATGGCTATTTAAAAGAAAATTTGCCTTTCAGTGCATAACCCAACTTCCTGAACTTACAAAAAAGCTAGATGGAGACAACTCTGAAACCTCTTGTGGTGAGGATCACCATAGAAATCGCAATAGCTTCCTTCATACTGTAAAATATATTATAGGGAGATAAAGGAACTAATACTTCATCTGTGTGTGATAGGTTTTATTTCTTTGATGCCAGATGAAAGGAGTTGCTGGCAAGGAAATGGCAATCTCTTGTTGTTGCACATATATCCAAACTGGAAATTATGACACTTCTTTCTGCTTTCCCAAAGAAAACAATTCAGAAGAAATAGCAGACAGTGCCTTAGAGTTTTTTACATGCTGGGTGTCTGATTCTGCTTGTCACAGCAAAAACAGACTCTCTGTTTAGCAGCAGGGAAAAACAACCAAAAAACCCCCAATTCTTGCCCTCTAGGAAACCCCAGCAAAATTTCAGGAGGGAACAGACATGAAATCCATTATTATACCTGTATTACTGAAAGAAAGGGTCAGAAATCTGGCACACAGAGAGTGTGAAATCAGAACAAAACCAAATCTAATAAAACCTTCAGAATTACTGCCCAAGTCCAAAAAAAAAAGCAAAACAACAGATTATGTACAAAATGCAAGGATATGGGGCAGAGCAGTCTGCTCCTTTCTGCATGCTTATTGCTGTGTTGACTCCTGGTATGTTTACAGACTGACTAGGAATGAGTGAATTGAATAATGCATTCCTTGAACAGCATAAATATTTTTACTGCTCAGCCAGCTGGATGTTAACCAACTTATTAATATTTAGTTGATGTATATTCACCCATACACATCCTTTCATTGGTCTAAATGCTCCAGATTAAGTGGATAGCTCTTCTCCATACCCTGTTGAATTCTGAAACATCCTAGGAAAATTAGCATTTAAGTTGACAATGAAAAAGCACCTGTGAGATTGGAAGAACACATTTCAGCATGTTGAAGGTAGGTGGCACGATGTGCCAGCCATCCTCAAGTTTCCCAGATGTTCCAAGTGACCTTAAGGACATGCTAGTGATGGACATCTTATTCCTTTCAAACATGGCCCAACCAGTGGCTAGTGATGATAGCAAAGATCCACACAGGAAACAGAGATATTAGTACAAACCAAACATAGACAAAGCAGCAGTATAATCGAGGCACGAGAAAATACATTTCAGAGAGATACAGGCAAAAGATAAATGAGAAAGCATGCACTTCAACAGCAAACTTGCTAAACCAGGATTGCATGAGGCATAGGTTCTTGTCTTCTTGAAAGCGTGAGATTGAATAGGAGAAATTCTTTAAAGCCATTGTAAGGAGGCATGCTATTATTACAATTACTTGTTATTCATGGTGAAGCACTACTACCAATGCTAAAATTGAGAGTCTGTTACTGTACAAAGTGTGTCTGCTGAGTGCAAACGTCCTTGGTCTCAGTGTTTGCCCACTAAATAGAAAAGACAGGTGCAGGGTTGGGGCAAAGGCTTATAAAACATGGGGAGAATGAACACATTCATCTGAACCAAAAGTTATGGGTTGAGAGATGTTTCCTTGCCTGTAACCAGGAAATATACGGACCAATATTCTTCTTGGACAGAAACAGGCAGACCCATTTATCAGGAAAAGACAGTTTCTTCTAGAACAGATCTGGGGTGTTGAATACTGTGGGGTAGCACACTGATGTCAGCATAGCTCTCAGACAAAAACCTTCCAGGATGCCCGAGCTGCATGGTCACCTTTGTGTTGGTATGTTAACAGTATTAACCTGTGCTGGAAGTCAATGGGGAGCCTTCTGAGAAATGCCTCCATCTACAACAACAGAAGGAAAAATAAATAACTGTAATTTCTGTGCAATTCTGCTCTGGAATTTCTTTCTCTTCTTGCTCAAGGCAACCTCCACTTCTGTAATGGCCTCAGTCCTGGAGAACTGACTTAAGAATTTGCCACTGTTGATGTTCTCTTTTCTCTTTCTTCCTACTTCCTGTCTCTCCGTTGTGATGGGTTGGCCCTTGGCTGGGGGCCAAACCACACACACCCGCTCACACAGTCCCTGCCCCCACCCAATTATAGGGGAGAGAATTAAAGAGGTAAATGGCAAAGAGGACTCGTGGGTTGAGATAAGGACAATTTAATAACTAAACTACAATAATATTAGAAATAATACTATATACAAAGATGCAATGTGATACACAGTG
>WKFP01012641.1:51862-115070 GCA_011057875.1 Pterocles orientalis | reverse complement strand
CCCCCCAAAAGGCTGAATGTATGTCCTTGAGAACAAATAGCAACATCCTAGCAATAACTATAAACGTTCTTCTCTTATCAATTCTCTCCTGAGCAGGAATCCAAAACATAGCTTCTTGCTAACTATCTATGAAGAGAAGGGAAAAGGAAAAAAAAATTAACTCTGCTCTGCTTAACCCACGACATCCGTTCACTGCCATTAACGTCTGATTTCCAAGTGCTTTTGGTATCATTCCAAGTCCCCAGATACCACACTGTGCTCACCACTTCTATATGCTCCTTCATTTTCTGTCATTTCATGCTTTTTTTGGGCTACCACCTCCCTCAGTTCTGGGATGGAGAGATGAAATCTGAAGCTCCTGTAACTCCCTTAATCATTGCTGTATTTTCTGAGGAGTAGAAAAAGGTGCTGGGGGGGGAACAATGAGGAGGTGTCCTTTATATGCTTCCTATGCTCTGTACTTCAGCTTCAGAGATACCACAGGAGAGGAAAGAGGCCAGGATATGGGATGAGTTCTGTCTTAATCCCCCTTCTTCTGACCTTGATTTATGTTCATGATTTAGCCAAACACCCAAGATTTTAACAAGAAACCAAGCCTGGAGCCTCTGTTTCAAGGGAATCCTGGGTCCACCATGTTTAATTTTGCTGCAGCAGTAACCCACCTCCTGTTCACTGATGTATTTTCTTCTCTCTTCCTTCGCAGAGCCTAAAGTAAGTTGCAGATTAGGTCGGTCTGCGTCCACATCAGGTGTGCCTCCTCCATCTGTTACCCCGCTCAGGCAAGCCAGTGATCTTCAGCCGAGCCAGGTACCATCGTTAGCAAATCGGGAATGACTCCATGTGCTGCAACATGCCAAATGTTTTTCACCTCTCTGTCTGTCATTTGTTACAGTAAATTATTTTTTTGTTTTGTCTTTATTTTTTGTGCGTGTGCATGCATCTGTGTGTGCACATCTCTCACTGGCAATGAAATTCCACTGGCCCCAGCCAGTAGAATTTTCTTTGCTCTTAATTCCTTGTATCCTTTTCTGTCTTCATTTTGTAATATAAATGTAGTAAAACTGTACTGTATGAATTGGCTGGGTTTTTTATTTTTTCATGTTTTCTGTACCTTTTTACTGTCTTTAAAATTTATCAAACTTTGATAAATTTAATCTATGTTTTTTATGTAAATTTCTTTTAAATGTCTTGTCTTAAGCACTTGTATCGATACTTGTCAATGACTTGTACATACCTGACTTCTGCCCAATTGTACTTTAATATTTGTGCCAGTCTCACCTTTGTTTTGAGCATAATGCATGATTGTATTACACTGTGATTTATCACTGTCCTGACAACTCCTCTTACAGCAAGTGACTTTGTTTAGTTAAGGCAGCTAGACTCTCTTCAGCTGTAGGCCATGTAATGCTTACAGGACTATTAAATAGTCCACTGTAGTTATATTTATTGTATATTGGTAAGAATCAAAAACCAAATCAAAGGGGTAAAATCTCCCTATATTTTAAACAGAGATAAAGTTATTTTTCCTCATCAAAAACAAAAATGCCACAGAGACCCCTGAGAAAGAAATGAAAGTGTTTGGGTTTGGCAGATCTCTGCAATAGAGAGAAAATGTAAAAGAAATAAAGACGTGGGAAACCTACACTTACCTTTATTTTGTGTGCTACTACTGATATTGTATCATTTTGCTGTGCAGACCTGTATTGTTAGTTTGACAGAACTAACTGCTGAGAGCAGCAACTTAAACATAATGTGAACGCCTTCTGTCAAGCTCAAAGCACTCCAGTATCGTATCACTCGCGTGTACTTGTACAGGCCTACACACCACTGTGTATATGTGTGGGTATATATATATAAACAAAGAGACATAAACACCATCTGTATATATGTGCACATACATATATGTATGCACACACGCAAACACCCTTATTTAGATGGTGAATTTTCGACTGGCTTTCAGGGAATTAGTCCCCATAATCCTATTGAATTTCCATGTCATTTTGAGTCCTCCCTGAGGACTGCTTTGCAATAATCACGTGTCTAAGTTGTTTGTAGCTTGGTGAGTTGACCAAAGTAGAGACCAGAAGAGTAAGATCTGGATTAGTCAATCCAGACAGCCAGATACTTGTTTAAAAGGTTATATTTGGGTAGTCTAGTCCATACAGGTTAAAACTCTTTAACCTGAAAACCTGAAGCTATTGTATTCTGAGCCCTGCTGGACACAATGCCTAACAGAACCTTGCACACATTTCTAAAGCATGTTTTATGTAAGAAAATCAAATCCGTAAAGGAAATTCAAAATAATAGCCCATTTCTATATCACACCAAGTGTTCCTTCATCTAAGGAAGAAATTAGGGTAATTGTACTTCCAAAGGTTTTGAGTGTCCCAGTGTTCATGTAATTGTACAATTTTTGATTAAATTGGTCTTAGAGCAGACATGATGCTTTTCTGGTTATTCAGTAGCAAAGGCACCTTGGGTGTTTTGAAGAGATTTCAGTCTCTCAGTTTATATTACGAACTAAACAATAAGCCTTGAAAGGAGAAGCTGATGTGATAGAAAAGATAATGAGCCTCTTAGACGCTGCAGCCAGGGTTCACTGAAACTGTGGAGGAAAAATCCACCTCACTTCATACAGAAGAAAGGAACAAAGATGATAAGAGAAATTTTCGAGTGACCGTAGAGGATGATCTTGTTAATTGAATAACGTATGCTACAGACATGGCTTAATGAAAAACAACAAAACCTGGTAAAAGCTTTCTTTCCCTGTAAGTCTTCCCCTCAACTGGTCAATTTCTTACTGTTAATCTATTAAGTTGTCATTTATTATGATGGTGTAATTTTTAAAAGGCACGGATTTGACCCTGCTTTCAGCAGAATGACAAAAGTCTCATCTCCATGGCAAATACAAACATTACTTTGTGTTCTTTATACACGTATCTTAATGTGCAAATAATCTATGACAGGAGAAATGTGTTTGGAAATGGCTGAGTTGTTAGCCCATTCTGAATCTCACAGTTTGTGGCATACAAGGTTTTGATTTTTGTGTGCTGTGGCTATTGATTGCATTGATACTGGTTTCCTCAACCACATCATCATCTGCAGTTAGACTTTCCAAAACATTAAGAGGATGCATCCTGCTATCCATCTCTTTGTTGGTGAGACGGGCACAGCTAACATTCATACAGGGATACAAGACAGAGGAGTACATCTGGGAAAGGGCAGGTTACTGTTAATAAGCTTTCTCAAGTCTTTATGGATCCCAAACTGATGTTTTTCAAAATGTTTAACTTGGGGAAAAAAAACCAGATTTGCAACTGAGCTCTCTAGGCCCATCATTTTTAAAACAGAATCTGTTTTAATAGGTCTGTTCTAAGGAAATCTAAGTTATAATTCCTATAAAATATTGGCTAATTATGTAAATATCGGCATTTGACTCCCGTATGCCTTATTTTCTTGTTTCTTTATTGGTGTAGGAATTGTGAGGGTTAACCAGTTAATATTCAGGGAACATATTTATGGTAAATGTTACAGTGATCACTTACAAATAAAAAGAAAGGACTTACAAGCAGAGATTAACTATGTGGCTGTTCTCTGATAGAGAAATCTTTGAAATTCTGTAGTGTAGCGGTGGCCAGCAGTTACCAAGATGCTGAGCCAGACATAGAGCATGCCGTCCTGTACGTAGTTCTGGTAAATGGTGAGGAAGGTTTGAAAGAACTGGTTGCAGGAAGTAACCTTGGATGATCTCGTGAATTGACTCAATTTAAACTGAAAGATGAACATAAGTTTATCTTGCAATTGAAGTTATTGATTGTGTAAGGACAAAGTTTAAGAAATTAAGGAAGTAGGAGAGGAAGTCAGGTGAAGAACTTGGAACGGTAATACGACAGAAGCATGAAATGTATTTGAGCTGCAGAAGTAGTATATAGCTATATTTTCTAAATACATATCCTAAGATAAATATCCTGAACACTGGAGAGAGGAGTGTGAGCAGCAGCATTCTAGATATCACAGAACGTACCTTGCATAAGGCTCTCTGGTGTTAGCAGAGAGCTTACAGAGAGTGGAAAAACATTCTAGAAAGTATAGTAAGTTGTGTCTTAGAGATAAGAAATGTGTGAATAAAATCAGAAATAGAGAAAGTCCATCTAAGTTGGCCTTTATATTGATATGAAAAGAAGTACCAGTCATTTGTAGCCATCCAACTGGACAGAGAACAGTACAAGTTAACCACCATGTGAGGTTTATAAAGTAGAATAAAAATGGTCCAAGGATGCCTCCTTATCACCTATATTGGTGGATCCTCTGAGCTGGTGCCTGGGACTTCTGTAGCAGGCATGGTGAGGTGTTTCACTCTGCAGTGTAAATGCTCAGTCGTATCAGGAGACCCCCACAGAGAACAAAATTGTTCACTTGGGTAAAGGAAGCAGGATCTGGTGTTACAGGTTAGCACGATACACTGACGTTTCCCTGCACCCTGTCATTCTCCGCATCTTCATCTCAGGGTAACAAAGGATTACACTCTACTGATGGACTCAAAAATCCCTGTTGCATAGGATACATGTGCACTGAGCACGGCTGTCAGAAAAGAAAATGTTTCAAGCAACCTGCACTGTGGATGTCCCTCTGCTGGAGAGCAGAGCATCTCGCACCCGTTTTTTTCATGTGTATAAAATCATCTCTAGGTCACTGCCAGGCTTCTCCAAAACAGTCTTCAGCACACCAAAACCCACTAGTTTCCCTTTTAAGAAAAAGGAGCCACTATAACTATCTCTAGATTTTTTGCTGCAAATTAATTTTGCAAAGTGGAGTTTGTTCTTGGTAAGATGCAGACAGCTATTGGAAAATCATGTGTTAAACTGCATAGCAGCACAGCAGTGCATGTTTATAAAAAAGATCCAGATCTGAAGGAAAATGCACCCTTTGAAAGCAGAACTCCTGATAGTTACAATGTGGTATTTCAGCTTTTTTGCAAAGCAGAGCCTATTTTCAGACAGATTTCCACAAAACTCTGTACCTTATCTGCAAATGTGCAGCCTCTCTTCATGCTGCTTTTCCGTGGGATGACAGCACTGTCCTTTACTGTTGCCTCCTCGAGGTATGCTGTCTTAATGCTGAAGGTTTGCATGCCTCTTAAGGTCTGGTGTTTTCTTGTAGGGAGGGCTGGGCAGTGATATCTATCTTCAATTTAAGCAAAGAAAGAAGATTTAAACTTTACAGTGATGATCAAAGTAAAATCCAGAAACCATGCTGAGATTAGAAGGAATAATCAGAGGAGGGAATGAAGATACATGGACAGCTATGAATTAAGGAGTTTGAACTTGCTTTGAAGAAAAAGCTAGAAAATATATCAGAATTGACACTGAACTTTTTGTGGCTTATTTAAAAAAAAAAAAAAAGTGTAGCTCAGTTCATTACTTGCCTGGTATCTGCCTGAGCCCACAGCATGTTGAGATGGCATTTTTCTTCCCCCATATGACCACATCAGTGGACATGACACAGGAGGCCCAGGTGATGGACAACTAACCATTGCCTTCCAAAATTGAGAGCTTTCACTTATTTAATGGTTTATCTGAACATACGTCAGCAAAAGGGAAAGACTCACCATTCACAGATGAAGTGAATCCATCGATAGTTCGAGTACACATCTTTGATAGGCAAGAATTTTAGATACAAGTTCGCTTCTTAAATTTGTATTTAGGTAGCTAAATAATAAAACAGACTTGTGAAAAGGACCGAGTGTACTCTTTAGCTGGGATCTGTCCTACATACCACTGAGCTGTCTAAATTAGGGGTATAATGCAGGTTCTTCGTGGGCTGTATTAAGAGAGGCACCTGCAGAGCAGATTCACCCAGCTGAACCCTCAGTGACCACACAGAGCTGTGTGTCTGTTACCTCAGATCACCCAGTAATTTGTCCTCCTAATTTAACCACCTCTGTCGGTTGTGGAAAGCTAGCTTAGGCTCCTGCCTTCTGTGAGTGCATTAGAGGCTCCTGGACATTTACCACTGAACAGATAACAGCTGCTAAAATCTCCGTTGCTGGGTAATAGACATTTATACCTTTCCAGACTTGATCCGCAGGTGCCAAGCGCTGGGTAGAGGCTATATGGATGGTAGGGCTGGGTCCCTCCTGGGAGTTTGCGGCCAGGCTCCCCAGCGCGGCTGGGGGAGCAGCACCCGCAGCGGTGCTGGGGGGCGCAATGGGAACGCAGGCTTTGCAGAGTCCTGAAAGCAAGGGCCCAGGATTTTTCCAGCATAGTTTTCTAAGGTGTTAATGTAGGTGGGAAGTGGAAAGCAGGATTTCTGACTTAAATATGCAGCGGCGGGGGGGGGGGGGGGGGGGGGGGGGGGGGGGGAGTTATTGTTGCCTTTATTTCCAGTTGGCCTGAGATAGGTGTAATGCACAGCTTATGTTCAGCAAGAACGTGAGTAAATACCCTCCTGTGGTTTGGGTCTGTGCTGGGAAAGTCCTGGGAGCAAATGCACTTCAGCAGCTGTTCAGAATGGGCAGTTTGGAAAATGCAGGAGGATGAGGGGACGGTTTGTTTCTCGCAGAGCCTGCGGCACTGGGCTGAGGTGGCGAGCGGGCGGGGCGCCCCGGGCAGCTGACCGGGTCCATTGCTGCGGGCGGGCGGGTCACAGCCCTGCGGTGAGGGGGAGCCCGGGCCCAGGCCCGCGCCGCTCGGCGAGCCCAGGGCACTCCTCGTGTGCCCGCTGCAGGGCGACGGCGGCCATCGCGGCACCCTGCGCCCCCGTGCGGCCGGCAGCGGGCACTGGGGAGGGAGGCAGGCAGGGAGGGGGGGAGGGAGGGAGGGAGAGGCAGGCGGCCTGGACCAGCCTCAGCTGCTGCATCCCAAATGCGTCACACAACTTAGATAACGTTTTGTGAAAAGAAATTCTGGCATTAAAACTGATGTGAGACCTTGTCTTCAGAGCAACTATTATTTAATGTTGTACTCGAGCTGAAAAATCCCAAACACATAATCTAATTGTTCCATTTTAAAACAAAAGAATGATGGGAGGGAAATACAACAAAGAAGAAGCTGAGATATATCTCTAGCTGCTCTCCACATGCATTCTTAGGACAATATCCTGTAGTTTAGGGCAGTATAAGCTCGTTGTAAGAAATTTACAAACCTTTAGAGAAATAAGTTAGAGTTGAATTTTGACAAGTAACCGAGTACCCTTGCACAATGCAGCTAGGTATTTGTCTCGTGTCTGAGTTCGTGAATAACTCTGTCCTGGGTCAACTAAATACCACAAGCCCATCTCCTAATGTCTCTAGCCTCAGTTGTGTGTACAGAGCGTGTTATAGTCCCTGTGTGCCTTGGAAGTATTGTGTTCGCTCTGTAATTAATGAATGCAAGAAGGGTCAATTGCTCCTGGCTATATTATGATTACAGTTATTTTTGAAGGCACCTGGACAAAGTACTTCTCCAGTGAATTGATATTATTATGCTTTAGTTGGCAAATGTGCATCTGAAAGCGTACAGGCTCTATGTTGCTCTGTGAGCATAAGCAAAGCATCTGTGCTCTTCTGGTTTTCTTAGCTTAAAGTTTTTTCCCCAGCAATAGTATACAAGAGTTCAAAGTAGGCAGTAAACACCCTGTAGTTGTTGGGCATCTTAGCAGGGCCAGGTTCCAGACTGCAACATTTAATGAATTCTGCTGCTGAAAAATGAGCACCTATAAATCAAGATTCATTGTTCCATATCTGATCACAGCAATCTTTTTTAAACTTCCGTTATATGACAGAAATAACAGTCATTGCAGGTAGATGGAAAACTCTGTAGTTACTCTTTCATCCAGTTTGAATGCTAGGAAAATGGTAACAAACAAAAAATGTCCTGGTAAGAGAACTTGTATCTGCTACATAGCTTAAAACCGTGTCATCGCTCGGTACTGCAGATCTTTGCTGGCTGCACTCCTTGAAGAATCACAATCTGAAAGGAGCATCAAACTCCAGTGATTCTGCTTTTGTGGTTCTAGTAGTGCAGAAGGATTTGCAACAAAAGAACCAACTTCTGTTGTACTTGCTCTCTGGGCCAAAGGATAAAAAACAAGATCCCCTTGGGCTGCTGGTTAAAGATCTCAGGGAGACGTAGTCCCAAATTCCTATTCAAAAGGAGTATCTGAACTACTGTGCTAATAGCCGCTCTGGTATGGCTTTCTCTGTCCCTCTTCTTTCCTTTACTTTTCAACAGTTTTGACAGTCTATTGTGTATTTTGGATGTAGAATAGCAAAACATGTGAAAGAAGTCATGGGATGGTGGCAATTGTGTTCTTCTTCTCCCTGTGTGTAAATGCCAAGTGTTCCCCTCCAGCCAATGCAAATACCTCTGAGATCTCTGTCTCTGTGCTCCTGGAGCCAAGATTATGGTTGTTCCTTTTTGGTACTTGATCTTTTTCTTTATTCTAAATGTATGTCCACAGTGTGGGGACAGTCTCATGCCTCTCACTCTGTAATGAGAGTCCCCTGGGGTTTTGCTCTGGACTTTCTCTACACTATTTATTGCTTTGGATGGTAGCTTCTATTTGTGCCTGTGAAGCTGTTCCCCTAAAGGGACTTAATTACTTCTGATGTTTAACCTTCACCTTTAATAAGGCTTTGGATAGTCCTGGGATCCCAAACCTGCTTAATGTTGGCCACTGGGATCTACCACAATAACATTTGTGGTGGTGTCTAAGAGTCATAGTCATGAATAAGGTCCCTGTGTTGGTAGGCAATGTGTGCAGAACATAAACTGTCCTTACCCCAAGGATCTGGAAGCTCAGTGTAAGAGATGAGAAAGTAAGCGGTTGCAGATGGGATTAGATTGGTAGGTATGTGAGCATCAGGAATTGCTTGTTTTGGATTATGTGAAATTAGAAGGTGCAAAAACTATTTGGAGTGCAACCTTCTGTATCTTTGACAGTGATTTTTATTAGTTTTATATGCCACTAATATAATGAAATGCATTTGCGCGTCTAAAACTGGAAAACCAGGTGAATTTTACTAGCAACATTTTACAAGTTATCTCTCTCTCTTAAATGGCTCTCTCATGGAGAAGTCCTGCTCCTACAGTGGAGAAATCTTTTGTGTCTGTGGATGTGAAAACAAATGAATGTGGACATAGACTGAATTTTGTGGATGCTGGTTTTACAAATAGCTGGGAGGAGGAAACTCCTCCTCCTACCTGGGAGGATGGATGGGCATGGAAGAATCCAAGGTGGGATACAGACAGAAACACCTGGCATGAGCACTTCAGTGGCACCTGGGGCAACTTTTATCTTGAGCTGATGTCTAGATTTGACCAGCATGTGGTCTGGGTGTACTTGACAATCTGAATTATCCAGAGCCGCAGGATTTTACCTTCTTGTTCAGGCTGAACATTCACAAGAGTCAGGGATAAGTCATCACACTGCCACGACCTAGAAAGAAGTGCTAGGGCATGATCTGTGTCCTGAAGTGTCACACAGACTTCTGGGCAGTTTGCACCGCTAAAAATCAGTGAGAGTTGGGATTTCTGAGGGTGCTTTTCTATAAAATGCAGCAGAGCTCCGTGCCCACGAGAGGGAGTGGTTGGATTACTTTACACAGTTCTTTTTTTTTTTCTGCAAGGACAAATATCTTGCACATACGAGGGCAAGATTCTGCTGTCGTCCGTCCAGCTAAATATGCTGTCAACATTTTGGATGAGAGCAACAGCAAAAATGTGAATGCTTTAGGGAAGGCTCCACAGTGCATTGTGTTGAGTTTCAGCTTGAATCTGCTCATACATAACCCGTACATGGGTCCAGAGCAGTGCAAATTGTTTCTAAATATACAAACAGTAAATAGGCAACGCTTATTAAGAAAGAAAAGAAAATGCAAAACCTTGAAGTGGATGGAATTGCCCCATCCATCATCCCTCGCCTCTAAGGCATGCTCGACTGATTGGCACGAGAAGCCAATGTGTCAAAGCCATCTCCTGCTGGCAGACATCCCTGCTGTTGCTGTCCCAACATCTTTTCTTCAGCGTTCAGCCGGGCTGATCATGCAGCAGGAGCAGGTCTCTGTGTTGCTGGGTCCTACTTTGCCAAGGATGCACACTCAGAGGCCTTGGCACCCCCAGAGTGGCCCCAGGTTCTCGGTGCGGGGGAAGCCCAACAGGCTGAGGTGGCTCTGAGCACACAGCCGTGGCAGTGGGTCCCAAGGCCCAAGCGAGGCCGTGGTGGATTTCCTTCTCCGTGCCGCTCAACAGCGTGGGGTCTGGGCACCAGAAACACTTGTTGGGGGAAGGAGTGACGGGTGAAAGCAGGCCAGCTGTCGGAAAAGTAATGCCACAGAAGGGGGACAGATATCAGAGAGAGGAACAGGGTGAGCAGTCGCTGAGCACCATGCCTAGGGTCTGTTTTCGTATCTGTCCTCGCTGCTGTTTCGGCTGTGATGGAAGAGGGTGGGAGGAAGAATATTCGCTTCCCTTGCTCTGATCTCTTGTTGTTCTCGCATGGGCTTTGTGAGCTTGCCAGCAGAGTACAGAGAGAGGCTCATTCCCTCTCAGAAGCTGTTGAAACTTTTCAAATATAACAATATTCTGACAAAGAACGAAATACAGCATTTAGGAGGGTTTCCACTTCCCACTCAACATTTTCACTGTATTTACCTAGTTGTTTCCCAGACTGGGGGTAAAAGTTACTTTAAAAGGCACAGGACAGGCTTGGGAAGATCTCATCTCTGTGGTCTGTGGTTTCAGGGGGTTGTTATGTTGTACCTGGTAGAGGTGGGGCAGTGTGGTTCAGTGCTTTGAAAAATAGTCTTGGCTCAACAGGGAAATGCATGGAGACAGGAGCCACAGCTGATGCAGCACAAGGTAGCTGTTTGTTTCCTGGAAGGTGAGGTGCCCTCCAGAGCCCCTGGAATTTGATGAGAAGCTGGTGTGAGCTGTGTGCCTCTGGAGCCCAGAAAAGGGGGCTTGGACATGGGGGCAACAGCCAAGCATGGCCTTTGCACCCAGACCTTGCTTTTGAGAGTCAGATGTGTACATGGGTATGTAGAATTTAATATGACGTATATAGAAACTAATTACTAATATTTCCAATAAAAGACTTATGCAGGTCAATGAGATGGGGTGATAACATGCCTTGAAAGTCTTACAGTCTCGTTGAACAAGTCTTTTTAAGCTGTACCTCTTGCAACTTATAAAACACTGAATCAGGGAGATCACTCTCCTGTCTTGCCTACAACAAGAAACTAAAATTTATTTGGAAGTTCTTAATCTCATTTTCAGCTGCTCTTACGGCATTGTACATGGTTCTACTAACAGTAGGTAACAACTTAAAGTAATACTAAACAAATATGTAATATAATTTGTGTGAAATAATTTCAGTCCAAACATCAGTAAGTTGCCTGTAAAGGCATTTTGTTTGGTAGCATTCTTTCCTCTTCAGAGAATTTATCTTTAAGGCGTTTCTCATAAGTTTACTTATTCTCTTCTAAAACTTGTAAATTCACTTCAAAACTTGTTCTGAGACTTGTGTGTGCAAACAATTAGTTTAGTCACATTAAGAAGGATGCAGTACCAGAACAATAGCAATTGCTAAGTTTCTTTCAAATGGTCTTGCAACCACTATTGAAAACATCGTGCCTTGGTTAAAAAAAAAAAAAAAAGCCAGAAGCATGCAATTTCCTTTTTTTTTTCCTCCCCCTTTCTGTGTGTATTTATGTTTAACTCAGGGCAAGAATTTTATAATATTCTTAAAGGAAAAAAATAGACATAATAAAAACGGCATGAATTCATGAAAGCATGGGTTTATATATAGGCATTCTCTGTAAATGAACCAAACATTCTGTATCCTAGGTAGAACAACCTTGTACGCATTTCAGTTACCTCCATGCACTCCCACTTGTCTTACCTTTTTTGTATATGAACTGAATGTGTTGTACCATGTTTCTGTTCAAACTGTATGTGCCTGATGCATAAAACACGACATGGAACAGCAGGTTTTCCCCACCATCTGCGTTAAGTCAGGAACCATCCAGGCTTTGTTCTCATGGTTGTCACCATTTCACCAGAATCTTTTGGTGTTTGTATCGCCTTATACAGTATATTGCACTTCCTGTACCTGTATAGTATCTTGTCTGTATACTGTAAACACATAAATATGTATATCCACTCATGTATGTATGTATAGTATGTTTATATATCTCTGTATATGTATGTGTGTTCATAGTCTCTCACTAGAAATGTGTGGAAATTCATATACATTATGTGTATAACAATTATAAAAAAGTATGAATGCCAGCGCCCACTTTTGATAACCTACCTTTATTCTCATTTTGTCATGTTAAACAATGAAAATAAAAGTGTCATGTATTTTAAATGAGCACTTTAAAAGATTATTATTTTTGGAACATGCCCAAAATTGCAAAGGTATTTGTGTTTCTCATGACAGTTCTCTGTGGTTGAAAAATGTTTGGTAACAGCCCACACTGTGTAGTTCTGGTTCTCTCTCTCTTATTCTGGTCAAGTGTTCCTGGGTTTAGAAATGCCCTAAACCAGCTGGACTCATGCTGCAGATCCCAAGGCTATTCGCATGAGGGACTTGCAATAAAACTAGGGGGTGACCCATGTCTATAACGTTTTGCACATATAAATACTGGATATAGAAGGGCCTTAGGCTGGAAAGAAAAGTTTCTCCGGTGCAAGCAACACTTAGGAACAGGTGAAAATATCGTACTTTATGAGTCAGTTTTATGGGAATATTATAGACACTATTTGTCGCACCTCTTATGGTTTGCAGCCTATAGTAATGTATAATTGCCAATTGATTAGGCGTTTATTAATAACAACCATTTGTTAACCCTTTGTAAAGTTATTCTTAATTGCCACACCACTGTATATAGGCTCAGTTATCTGGCCTTGATGCAGCAAAGCACTGGCTTATCTTAAATAGTAAAATATTCCTGTAAATCAAGGGGACAACTGATACATATTTTCCACTTGACCATGTGTTTAAGTTGTTCAGTGAATTGGGGCTTCAGTGATAATCATACATGTTTATGAGACCTAGGAGTGATAAATTTGCTTCCTTTACAGTTAATTCTGTCATTGTATTAGCTTACCCAGCTGGACCAGTCTCTGTGCATAGTGAGTTACTGCAGCAGAGTGGCAGCAGCTACTCAGAAAAATCTCAGTAGACAAATCTTTATGCAGGAAATACTCAGGAACTTTTAGGATCACAGAATCACTGCTATGAAGCAGTGAAGCTATGAAGCTATGAAGCAACTAAAATTGCATAACAGAAAGCCATTTTCATTTTTTAATTTAAAGTTACAGGGTTAAATTCTGACCTCACTCACGTCAACAGCAAATTCCCATTTCTCTTGTAAGCTATGACTGGAATGCCCAAGGAATGCTTTTTCTCAACAAAAAATAGGATGGGAAATGGACACATTCCACTAGTGGAGCTTGGTGTTTATGAGCCAGCGGCCTGATTCTAAGCCTTTGCAAGTGTCAGTTGGTGGACTCTTGGGTTCAGTTGGCCCATCTCTTTTTTTACAGTCTGGAAAAGCACATTTGCTACCTGGGGTTCATAATCACAGGAAAACGCTGCACCAAATGAATCCCATTTTCTAGAGCATGTGGGTGCCAGTCTTGGTTTCTTGCCCATATCTCAGCTATTCTGTGTGTCAGGAAATCATCTCTATATTAGGTTTGGGTACTATATTGTTTAGCAATTCCTGATATAAATGAAATTGCACAATGTTGCTGTGAGGGTGGAGCAGATGTGCTACCTCATACTAAGGCAGGCTCTTTGTTGGTATTTTTAGCAACTCTGAGTACAGTTTATAACCCTGGTAACTTCATTAACTGTGTTTCAAATTGGAGTTAGAAATTAATCATGAATGGAGATCTCTGTCTTTTAACCATGTTTTTATGCATCTTTAAAAAGGAAGATGTGACCACCTACAAGAATATGATCATTTCTGTACATTCAGGATTGTTTTGCCATGCTTTCTTAAACTTTCCCCCCATACAATGAGTACAATACTTGGAAAATGGTATTTAATCTTAAGAAAATTATTATTGATGCAATTTTACCATCAAAAAAGGAGAAATGTAAGAGCATATTTCAGAATTTCTCATCTGTAAAGCAACTTCATGATCCGTAACTGAGATATTTGCATATTTAGATCACCTAAGACAAAACAAGAAGAATTAAAGGCACTAGTCCTTTCAGTGCTGAAGCATTCTCCCTTCAAATGCCTATTTTGATAATTTTGTATTTGTTTATTTAAAAAATTTTCTTGTGACCATTTTCTTGAAAATGCTAGAGAATTGTAAAGAATTAGGGTCTTTGCTGGCAAACAGGTGTGGTGAGGTTCTTCAGCTGTCACAGCAATAAAAGTTAGTTAAATCTTGAGGTCAAGTACTGACTTCAGCAGGAAGAGTGCTGAAGCTCATGTACATGTTTTTAGACTGGAAAAAATGAGGTCAAATAAAACGGGGAAACTAATGGAATTTGTGGTGTCCCCACGTGTCACATTCTTGTAACTTTAGAATTGGCCTCAATGTCCACTTCCTTGTAGTTCTTAGTTCTTCCAAAGTCTTGTTCTTGTTTCCGCTCATTTTCATTTTTCCGTATTCAGTTCCTGGGTTCTGCTTGGCCCTCGGCAGGTGACTAGAAGCAATATTTAGAGCATGAACCCTGCTACCTTCAGCTCCCTCGTACGTGAGAGTTTTTTTTGCAGTCCGCAGGGGGTTGGATCTGGAGGAGGAAAGGATCTTGCCCACCAGCAGCTCCCGCTGCTCCATGCCTCCACTTAATGCAAAGGGGGACAGGCTCTTCATCTCACTGTGAGACTGAGAATCTGTCAGTTTTTCAAAATGACCATGATTTAGAGTAAGAAACGCTAATTGCCAGTGTGTTGCACCATGGACGTGGTTATTCAGTGACAGGCAGGGCCAGCTGTAGTGGTCATCGAGGTCACTGTCAGAGCCTGTCCCACTGTTTTAAGGCTGGTTCATGAGCACTTAAGGCACACAGGCAGCAGAGCAGCAGCCTCAAACCAGAGGAACAGATGAGGAGACAGTGTTGGTAACCTCTCAAGAAAGTCTACGCCATGAGAGTGTTACCTTGCAGGTGCTGTACTGCAAAATGCAGTTCGCAGGAGATCTGTGTATCGCTGAACTCTAGCAAAGTATTCTGTCCTTTGTCCCTCCTATGACTGACCTAACACAATATTGAATTTTCCTTTCTGTTTTGCAGCGAATGACAGGATATATCATGGTGGGTTGCTTGAGTTCTGTATTCATTGCTTAGCAAAGGCATACATTAAGCTTTGATTTTTCATGAGTGATCTCAATAAGAATGCACTTTGTGATGATCCACTGCATAAATGAGATGCATGAGACAACTTTACACAATATTCTTTATGTAAGTTACTTTACAGGGTCTTATTTTAAATGTACTAGCATTTACAGGATGTGTTAAAATAGATCAAGCGGTACATTTCAGATAATTGTTTGGTGTTAAAAAAAAGAGCTTAGATGAGAAGAATACATGTTTTCAAATAAGATAGTAATGCAAGGTCAGGAAGATCTATAGCTAGACTGATTGCCAGTATAAAAATGGAAAGCAGGATGGTGAATTTATCATTTATAGTTTGCTTTATTGATAGCCTCAGCAATAATCCAAGGGTTACCAGAAAACATGAGGTATAGGAGTATGTGCAGGGCTGGTTCTGTATAATGTAACTGTGACATTTAGTAATTGGAAGCAATGAATCATGAAACTGGAGGTCTGGAATCAGAGGTGCTGAAGATTTACTAACCATTTCTAATTTAATTTTAGGATAAGTATTAATTGCTCATAATCTTGAATCTTCAGGAATTCCTGGACTTCCAAAGATTCTTGTCAGTTGTTTTTAAGTGGTAGATTAGTCAGGCTATATTATGCAAGACAATATGGTAAGTCTTTTAGCAAGTCCTGTGTTTGAAAAAGGGTATCCAGAGTTTTCTTACAATACAGTGGTAGAACAGTTTTTACAAGGACTCTAGTTTTAATTTTTTTCTGTAATAGTATCCTTTGTAAGAAAACATATTTCAAAAAGTTTAAAAATTTAGAATAATGTAAATCAAAACATTAAACATAGCAGTTCATAGGTTGTAGGAGCCATAAAATGTGATACATATTCATAAGTTGAAATAACAGGTGTCAGTGAATTCTTTTAATGTTAAACATACTGGGTAAGATACAAAGTGCTTTGTATCTTACAAAAAAAAGCTACACAGTGCTCCTTCCCACCCAACTATTTTGTCAAAATTAAGACTAGTGTGCTGGGGGAATTCTCTCCCAACTGAAAAGAAGAATTTGTGAAAGGCTGGAAAGGGTAGTTTGTGTAGCTGTTAGCACCTTGTGTGTGCTTGTGCTTGTGATGTGAATATGTGGTGCACGGGATCGTTCTAATGTGGTTGTTGGTATGAAAGGACACCTGGAAACACCTCAGACAATTCAAGAGATGAACTTGCAGTTACGGTATCCACTGTCCCCGGGGAGCGTTACCATGCGCTATGAATTGCATGGAGAGTGTCTGCTGTCACAGCTCACCTTGTACATCCTGCGCGTTCCTGAACATCCTGTTATTTTTAATCACTGTTGTATTAATAATCAATTGTTGTTTTGAATTTACCAGTAACAGGAGAACGGGTTAGTGGTAAAGAGCTATATGAACAACTAACTCTCCTGGGCCAAATTCTGCTGTCTTTCATGTCAATGTATTTCCAAGTACCTCTGTCAGAGAGAAAAAGATGGCTGCAGGTTTAGCCTGTAGTTCTTCCCTCACTTACCGATCTCTGCAGCCATCGGAAGTAACAACATTCAACTGCAGTGCAATGGTTATAGCTAATGCTTAGCAAAAGAAACCTTGTCCAACATAGTTTTCCAAGTGCTCTTACGAAGTGTTTTTAAATCATTTGAGGGTTTTATTAGTATTTCTTCGAACAAATTCTTGGACCCATGAAGTCAGTGGGCACATTCCTGTTGGCTTCAATTGGGTGAGGATCTCACTGCTCAGATTTTCTGAAACCTGATTCTGGCTGAACTCCTGCCTTGGACAACTCCCCTTTTGCGAACATTTGCTAAGAGGACCTCCATCCACGTCAAGCTAAGAGTGTCAGATAGCAGATCGTGAAGTAACTTGCTACTTAAGATAGCCCTCTGTCACTTGCACCCGTGGCACACGACTGCCTTCGAGGAGTGGGATTTCACACCCTCCCACTGGAGATACCTTACCTGGCCAGATGGCTGGGACCCATCTGCAGCAGAGAAGAAGCCATCCAGAGTTTCAGTGGGAAAGAGAGGTTGGAAACTCCTCTCTGAGAACAGGCAAGGGGGAGGGAGTACCTTTTCCCCCCAGAGAATGGTAAGTGGCTTTCAGAAAGCCTTTCTTCTTCACTTACTGTAGCCTGCCAAAACAAACCGGCATGCTTGGCTTCACTGAATAGTGTGTAGCACTGCAAACAGGTCACACTGTTAGAGGCTGCTTTGTTTACAGATCCAAGAGACATTTCTAATATCCTCCAAATGTTGCTGATATTTTTTATTTCATTATATTTTGTGTTAGTTTAAGATCACTTTGTTATAGCCTCACGTCAGCTGTTGGGCTTTCATTTCATTTGATAAGTGGTTGTCACAAAGAAAGGGGTATTTGTACATGACGTGCACGACCACATATATGTGATGTGGTTTTCCCCATCCTCCCTGCAAATGAAGAGTCAGCCCCTCTGTCCATCCAGCAGGAGAGGGAGACACTCACAAGGGCCAGAAGAGAACTGCATCTTCCTCAGCCCCGTAACCTCTACAATTTCATCACAGTAAGTGGGAACCTATAGTACTAGGAAAAAATTGTGGAACCACCAATGAATCATGGGGCTCTCTTATTGCCCACAGCTTCCAATTTCACTTAAAACAAACCAGCAACATTGAAACAAACCAGCAACATTAAAAATAGGGAAACCAAGCACTTATCAGCCAAGATGTCATGAGGAGAAGCAGCTGAATGGGATATGGTTTTGCCTAAAGCTTTCATGTAAACTATAGTGGAAAATATTTTTTTAGGTCTTTAAAAGTTGATGCAGCACACAAAAAAAGCCCAACGCATAGAAGTGTCCAGAGCATGAAATATCAAGTGGTCAGTTCAAATGTTAGAAAAGCTTCCTCATAAATCAATGAAAATTGGCAGCATTTTCTAACTTGCTGACTAGTACTAGAGCTGCCTACAATACTTCAAATATTTCTTCTCCCCCATGGCATTTTTAGCAGCACATATTTTCTTGGGCACTTGCATTAAAAATTATAGCACACCTTTCAATGACAGATTTCCTGAAATGTCTCTCAGTGCTAGGAATTAGCATGACTATCCTACATACACTTCACCCCAGTCACTGGAGGAACAGAATGGCTACTGGCGCTTGCTCTTCTCTCATCCTGGTGCAGGCAGGAGTGCAGGCGCCTGCCAGCCAGGTGCATGGGGCTTATGTGGGACGTGCATCTTTTTACCAAGAGAGAGCCTTATCTATCTATGTATTTATGTATCTATTTATCTGTC
This sequence comes from Pterocles orientalis, assembly GCA_011057875.1. Lineage (NCBI taxonomy): Eukaryota > Metazoa > Chordata > Aves > Pterocliformes > Pteroclidae > Pterocles > Pterocles orientalis. Next base: position 96,493 of record WKFP01012641.1, on the reverse strand, counting down.
ACATGTGAACAAGTAAAATTAATCACAGCTAAGAAGGAGTCCCAGGCCTGGTGCTGAGGATTTTTCACTCTATGTTTTCAGGCCTGCTCCCAGATTTCTCTTTTTAACACCCCTCATTTTTCATTTGTAAAGGCTATGCCACATGACATCATTTGGTCTGTATATAATTTAAAGGTCTTGCTGTATTTCTTTCAGTGTGTGTTCAGTAATTTACACAACCTTGCTTGTGCACTGTACTGATGCGCTTCACCTGCTGCTCCTTTTGGTCCAAGTCCAGTTCCTGAAGGGCCAAAAAGTCATATCTTGTAATTGTGAATAGTCGCCAACAAAAAGATACAAAATATTTGCTACACCTAGTGACCATAGTTAGGTGTGTAAAGTTGTATCCTCCAGGAGCTGCTTAATTGTATTGTTGAAGAATATTTCTTCTTTTTTCCATCTGTAACTATTATTCTCTTTGCCAAACCAAGCTCTCCTGCTTAGTTAAGAATAAGGGAAAAGCTCTGTTCATTTACATTTCTTATTCTTGCTTTTAAAACCTGTATTTTGAGCACTTTTGTGAATCTGCTGGTGCAGGCTGCCACAGCATAGCATGGGCTGGAGCCATGCTGGCATCATTCTGCCAGCAGAAGTGGGGGTGCCTGGGGCCAGGGCAGAGCCTGTACCAGGGCAATCGAAAACAGTAATAGTCTGCTGTGACATTGGGAGTTCCTGGCAGCATGAGTCATTGTCTGTTCCCCAAAGCCTGTTTTGAGTTTTCCCTGGGATTATGAGCTTTTCTCAGTAAATTCTGATGTGGTAGAGAGCTGCAACATGTACTGACCTCTGGCTCCAAGTCCTGTCCTCCAAGAGCAATTGAACTGTAGATGTTCTGCCCATCAAACCTCTGCTCCAGGACAGTTCTGTGGTCTAGCTCAGGGCAATCTAGTTTAAGCAATACATGTATTTGTAAACCTTTGGGACTGCCACCTGTCTTTCTGGAATAGAGACATTACATTAGCTGCTGGCTCCTCCTTCCCTTTTCAGTAAGAACAGGCTTTGGGCCAAGACTCTTTGGTCAAAACCCACTTTGCTTCTCCTGTGCTGTATCTTGTTGGCCATTACGTCCAGTGCTGATGTGTTTTGTGCCTGTCTGCCTGCATCCACGTCTGCAGCCAAGCTCTGACATGCTGCAGGATGTGTGCCGTTCCTCACGTGCTATGGGATCTTTCAGGAATGGGAGAGCTGTATAGGTGTATAATGTATGAACGCTCTACTTTTTTCCATAAATTAAGTTGTAACCTCATTTATTGTGCCTCTCACACTGAACAAATCCCTTGTTATGATATAGCAGGGATATTAACAACCTGCTGCATGACCAGAGGAGCAGGCTGAAGCCAGAAAGGAGGGAGGATATGAAAAAAATTAGTACTGGAACTAAGCGTGAGTGCCGTCAGTTCAATCACAAGAAGGATTAGGCCTAAGTCCGCAGTGTTAAACACATCGGCTTTAAACACCTCAGTAGCCCTACTGAAGTCATTGAGGGTTAGCGCTGTGATTAAACAGCTGGGTTGAGTGCTGGCATGTGAGCCTTAGCATCTGTAATTTGTCTGGATACACTGAAAATTAGTTAACACTCTTTGGGATTTTGTGTCAGCAACATGGTTATTGTCATATCTACAATATTGTCCTTGGTCTACAAACTGGTGATTTCCTTTTAGGTCTGTCTTGCAACTTCGAGAGGCATGTATCCTTGTATACTACATTTTTAGTTTGTTGCACATTAACACTAGAACTGGGCAAAACTGTCAAATAAAACCCTTTAACAATTGTTCTCACTTTTAAGCTTTTTCTCCCAGCCTTTTTGACATCGTATGCTTTCACTTAGTCTATTTTAGCAAATGACTTTGCATGTACCAGTTCTGCATGTTCATGCTGCACATACCATTAACTGAATGCAGTTACAGGAGAGGAATGTACCACGTGGATAGTATGTCTAAGAAGACGCTGGTGTGAAGGTCTTATCCACCAAACAAAAATAACATTAAAAAAACCTCAAGTAATCTTGAAATTCTGTATCTGGGAAAGTGGAAAAACTAAAATTCTTCATAAAAAATGATGCGCTAACTGCAACAGAATATGGTGGCCAGTATATAAAAAAAAGGATTTTGGAGCTGCCTACACTCGAGTTTATTTTAGGGGCTGTTTTGCAGGGGGTGGCAGAGTGTCTGTGAAACTGATGCATTCTGCAACACCATTTCTATCTTGGGAAGCTGCAACTGGTGTTTGAGAGCTTAGCGTGTCAAAATCCTGCTTCAGTCCCCTTGAATTCCCTGAAGGAGATTAGCAACAGAAGACACTGTGCTAGCAACGGCACTGCGTGTAGTACAGTGGAGAAAGTGGGGGTGATGTGGCTGTAACACCCTCACGGTGACTGTTGTACGTGATGCAGATGGTGCTTGTGATGCACAGTGACTGGAGCGTGCAGCGTACCGTGAGGATTCAATATTGGCGTGTGCTCTGTTTACTTACATGAGGGATTATAAAACAGAAAGTATTTCCCTATGCCTAGAAGAGGAAACCTGCACTTAAGCACCCTTGTCATCAAATCCAGCCCAGAAGCTGGTGTGCAGCTGTGGCTTGTGAATATTTTGTGTAATGAATTGTGTACGGTGTCCCTGTCCTGCCCAAGCAGGATGACCCAGCTAAAATGAAGACTCTGCTGCGTAAGTACTAATCTGTCACTGATGAGTAGAGTGGCAGGAAGTCTGCCTCAGGTAGAGCCTCGTCCAAAGACCTGTGAAGTTGAGCCGGGGGGCAGGGATGAGTGTCTCTGGTTCAGTCAGTGAGTTTTGACCCAGGCCTGGGCACCCATCCAGCCACCGTGGATGACATGCCTTGTATCTGCCTGCACTGCAGTAACTGTTAGATCACTCCTGAAACTAAAAATAAGGATTTGATTACGAAGAGCAGGCACAGCAGGTGTCCAGAAGATTTTTAGCTCGGCCATTCAGGAGGACATGCTACAGATACGTTACCTGTGTAATTCTAAATTCATTAAAATATTCAAGAAAAAAATTCATATTGTGGTTTAAAGTTGTTCTACTCAAAGTACTATCTAATGTATAAGGTAAGCATGGTTTTGTTTCGGTAAAAAGGTAATTCCATCTGAAATTCTTTTATCCTATGTCACCCATTAAAACCCTTTTTTAAAAAAGATTTGAAAAAAATGCACACATTTCTGTATTCTATTTATTTTTCTGTTTGAGTACATCATTTATTGTTACTTTGTCTGGTAGGCTCATGTTTATTCCTTTTGCTTTGTTTGCTGCTGTGAATCTAGATGTTTTCTCTATTTATCCATAAATGCTAAATATGCTTCAAGCTAACCACAAAACCAACTGAGAGCAATGGAAGTTTCTATACCAGCTTCTAAGAAGAGCAATCCTCAGTTCTAGGAACCTGGTGAATGCCCACTCTTGCATTCTAAGATTTGTGAGCAAAAGGCATATGCATTATTAAATGTACTCAAATACTCTTAAAAATAAACATACATGTCCTTCATGAATCATAAAATGCTGCCAAAGTATTACTGTACATGAGCGTTTTCATGAAAAGATCAGAGATGTACTCGGGCAGCCCCTGCAAATGTATGATGTTTGTTTACTTACACACAAATCCTTACTTTATGACTAATGTAGAAAATAAATGTTTGGAGACTCAAGACATCACTTCAAATTTGCAAAGTAAGTGTTGAGAGGCAGTTTTCTGATTTGTAGGTATATAGTGTGTCATCCAGCTACAATGAGCCCTTTCAGGATAGTTTAGTATTAGGGATCTCAGTTCCAGTTGAAAGCCTTTGAAGACACACACATTTTCAATCATGTGAGCACCCCACTGAACTCCAATGAAGCCACATTCTCAGGCTTCAGAGGGGCTACAACATGTACTTACAACTGAACATATGCTAATCTCCTTTTTTGGATCAGGAACATGTTTTCAAATAATCTACATGTATGAAAACATGGAGTTTCTAAACTCATGGTACTTTCCAGTTAATGAAAGATCATCACAGAGTAGGGTAGCTTAATCCATATAATTCACGTGGAGTTCATTAAATCATTTTTAAAAAATTAAACGCAAAGTTATATTTAGCTTGATACTCAGAAGTGTTAACACCATGCTTTTAATGTGACAGGTTGGATTTGGAAAGCAATATAAAACATGGGTTTCAGTGTATAGAATTTTTTATTTACGCAACTTAAGGATGTCGTTAAGATCCATGTGCCTCTTTAAGATCTATTCCATCATTTAAAATCCAACCAGTGCTAGTTTGCTGAAAGCATTTATCTTTATTAACTTTCAGTGCTCTGGAGAAGTTAAAAAGGGGACCTTTTATTGCCCTTTTTTTTCTTAAACTAGTAGTTAGAAGTAAAGACTGACTTTATTTCTGTTGTTGGCATAGAGATTTTTTGTTCACTGAACAAATTATTGTTTCAAATAAGAGTAATATTAACCTTGCAAAGAAACAGCATGTTCAATCTGTGACCAAATAATTATTTGTATGCTTTTTTTCCTCTTTTCTTTTTCTTTCTTTTCTCCTCCCACACTCAACCCCTCCCACTCAATAGGTGACATGTATGCAGTGGCTGCAAGGGGACCATACAATGCTGGACATGATTGAGAAAAAACGCTGCCTCTGCAAAGAAATAAAGGCTCGACAGAAGTCGGAGAAAGGACTCTGCAAACAGGACAGCATGCCTATTTTGCCAAGTTGGAAAAAGAATACTGGGACGAAGAAATACAGCCCTCCTCCTTATTCCAAACAACAAACTGTTTTCTGGGACACTGCAATTTGACAGGCGTGTGGAGGATGCCCTCTCCACTGTGTTGCACCGTGCACAGGTAGCCTGCTTTCTTAATAAGGCAAAGGCTCTAACCTAAGACTTACCTGCAGGTGATGAACTTCCTAGGAAAAAAACACACCGATAGTGCTCACTTGTCAATCAAGAGATTTAAGTTTCCAACCGAATTAAGGCATATGTATTTATCCAGGATTTTTTTGGATCCAGAAGATATCAAAATGTAAATATTTTGCCAATATATTGAAAACACCCAAACTAATACACTGTTCAAATATATATATAAAAATTCAAAAATTTATGAATAATTTTACTATATAATGTTGCTGTTATACTGTTTTATTACCTGTTTTCTATGTGGTATTCTAATGTTCCCCCCTCGTCCTGCCACCATTTTGTTTTTCTGACCTGCCTAGGTTTGGCCTCTGTACAAAAGCATGTGGTTGTACATTTTGTTGAACAGGACAATGTGGAAAACAACTTGGTGCTAGGGCTGTAGAAGTTACCTAGAGTCGTACTTGTTAGATGTCCTTAGCTTTGGGGTGGGAGGGGCTGGACAAGGGAGAGAGCTTTGACTAGAAACAATGAAACTGCAAGCAATGCAAATAAAAGTGCTTAATATGGATGCCCAAGTTGAATTTAAAATATGAATTGTTCATCAGTTTGCTCATAAAATTAATCAGATAAATTGCCCTTGGTTTTATATGAATCAGTTACTAAAATTACTTGGCCAAGAAACTATTTTTTCTGCAGAAAAGCCTGCAACAGAAACTCTTCCTTCATTACATTCAGATGACTAGCAGAGACCATGGTTCACTGTGACTAAGCATTGTACAGCCTGTGCCGGCGAGACCCAGGCACTGAGCAGGTGAAGGCAGTGGCACTGCAGCCACGGTTCCTGTCCACTTTTGTCTTTGGTCCAGAAAATAAAGGCCACAAAATCTGTTTACATGTTTATTATTTTTAACTCCAGCAACACATCCTTACATGACGCTGTGTCAGATTTCCTTGTGTTATTTATAAAGGCTGGAATTCAGACCCCTTGAAAGCCTGTAGGGAAAGTCCTCTTCATTTCATGCAGTTTTGAAGCAGTAACACGTTTTCCTGGGTATGCCGTTCCTTCTTCCTGGCTGCTCCTGTAATTGGCTTACAATCCTGTATTATATTACAGCCATTTGAACAGAATATTATGTCATGACCAAAGAATTATGACCTCCTGGTTTTAACGGGAGAAAGAGATGGCTTACTCTGATTATGAGGGTGAAATCCATGCAGTGAAAAAAAGGATCTGTTGAGAACAAGAGAAACTTGTACTGCTGTGGAGTAGGGAAAAAATATCTATGGCATATATTTTGTATATTTAAATTTCTATCTATGTGTCTGAAGTTTGGTAGCACAAAAGTCCCTCTTTAAAACAATCATTTTAATATTATATTTGCCAAGAAGAAAAGGTGTGTTGTTTGAAACTTCTTGTTATATTGGCTTTTCTTTGAAATTATATTGACAGCATTGCCACAGCTGTAATTGCTGATCCAAAAGACCAAAAATAGCAAATTTTAGAAGGTTTTTGTAATCTATATTGCTAAAGTTTGAGTTTGAGTAATGCTTTATCAGTAGTAGTTTCTTTTCAGCCTCTGAAATAAAGTTTTTAAATATTTTATATCTAATTAACTAACGTATATTTTGATGTCCAAACTGAGATTTCTGTAAAAGATAAAGTGTGTGTTTATATGTGTGTATGTATATTAGCATTATTGTATATGTATATATGCATATGTGTACACACATATATATGTATATATGCATGTATCTCTATATACTCATAGATGTGTGCATACGTATATACTCACATACATTAAATATTGGTGCGTGTTATGAATATACAGTGGCTGGAATGGGTACGCAACTGAAATGTAGATTTAAAGAGCCCCTCACAGCCAAAATGACAGAAGACGTGAAAAAAACCCAGAGGCTGTGAAGGAATCTTTGAATACACATTACATCCAAAAGACACCAACTGTATATTCTGCTTATTCTCTTTTTTTTTTAAAGAAAGAAAATGGCAGAAGAAAATCTCCAGAGATCTCGCAAAGTTCCAGAATCTGCTGGAAAGAAGATGACTTGTTGGTCGTGAGAAATCTGTTGAGATAACAGGTTCATTATTCAGAAAGTGTTTATGCTTTGTCTTCCTTGTTATGTGGCAAGAGAAGAATTTTTCATAACCATGTGTGAAATTCTTAGCCCAACCCATTCCCCAGGTGCACTAAGTCTCTGGTGACAAAACAAAAGCCGGCGTTCAGTCAGTCTTGATACTCCTTCTCTGCACTGGCCTCTTCCTGGAGCAATGACTAAAAGCCCTGCTACTGACGCATCAATTTTGCAATCCAGACCCATGGGTACGCACGGGCACTGCAGTGCCGGGCGCTGTGGGGGAAGGCAAACGTTAATGTAAGCAGTTACGTGTTTAATGGTGTTTTTTCATATTGTGTCCTTTTCATATCGATACATAATAGGAATAACAATCAGGGAATTGAAGCATTCTTGTCCTAAGCAGACTTGCTTGTACACTTAGCCCACCACAAAACCACACCTCCTTTTGCTTTTATTGCTCAACTCTGTTTATGTTGTCCTTCCTAAATAACTGCCCATGTGCTTCCAGACCTCCATTGTATCCCATGGAAACAATGGCTTTTCGTTTTCAAGTGTGACAGTACAAGAAAAAGTTAAATATAACTTAGCACTTACCTTCAAAGCACTTTAGAAATGTGAACTCAACCTCATGCTTGTGAGAATCATTTTACAGTGGAGGGAAGTGAGGCTCAGGTGGAGTAGTTTCCAAAGGTCATGGACAGAGCAAGACATGTGCCACCATCCTGTCCCGTGACTGCTGGCCCACCCCATCGCTCGAGTAAAAGGTGCATCGTTCTGCCGAGAGCGTGCCATCAAAATGCTGTTAAACATTTTCTACATCACCTATTCTCTCAGCAATTTCTGTGTCACAGAGTGAATGACAGTGCTTAGTTACACACAGTCATTGAAGTTGTAGTCTGTATAAATATGCAATCTGTATATACATACAGATCACATATATACACACACTTACGAAGACTGTATATATGAAATTGTTTGGTATGCACTTACTTTGCTTTAAACTCCTGAAGTTAAACATTATAGTGTAGCAATTTGTGTAAAGTGCACTGTGATTTCAAGAAAGCACAGTAAAGTCACAGGTCTTGTTATTCTTGCACTAAAAATGTGTTTACGTATATTAGCCAATGTATGTCTACTTTATTGCTCCTTTTGACAAATTAAAGCAAATGGTATAAAGTGGTATGGGTTTTTTTGGTTTGGGTTGTTTATTTTTAAGTGACAATGGCACTATGTTTTTAAATGACAGGGTTTTTAAATAAAATGACATCATTCTGTGTTCATTACAATGTAATAAATTTACCAATATCTTGAAACTGAATGTCATGTTGCTTTTTTTCATATTTCATTAGAAATTGTCAGGTATGTGCCTGAGATTGTGTAGGAGTAAGGAGTAGCTAGAGGCTAACTGTAATCATATATTATTAGCCGTTTCTATATACACAGTATAAATACATATTAATTTTCTTTTCATTTTTGTACTTGATTTTTTTAGGTAAGATGTAACAAAATGTACTTTGATACTTCTGAAGTAATAAGATGTTGTTTGAAGATCAATTCTGCTTTCTTTAGTGCATTGACAATATTTTACAATAATTTAGTGCTTATTTATTTGTGCTCCAGTGTAATTATAATAAAAAGCAATAGTTTAAAATATTTGGCTGTTAATTTTCATTTGATGGTTTCAGTTTAAAGCCGGGTTATTCACTAGGGATTAGGCAGAGATTCCTGGGAAGAAAAGTCAGGTCATAGATGTATATTTATAACATTCCCTAGACACATTTTTAATCATATTATTTGTTGAAGGAAATTGATGAATTGCTTTAATAGGTTAATATTTGCAAGTCATACCTGGTTGCAACTAATGCCATGAGTGTCATCCTCAACTAAATCCTTAGGATAAGATTTCTCTTAAGAGCAGACAGAAATTTTTCTGTAAGTACCTTTCTGTAGTACTCAGGTTTGGGCTGGAAGATGCTCACTTCAAAGACTCCCCTTCAAAGATTTTGATTTGCAGAACATCTATGAATGGGAGAGGGACCCATCATGCTCTCCATAAAGCTCTAAAAAAATCTGCTTAGACGTCAATATAATCTTCCCTGTTTTCATACAGAAGCTTTACTCCCATGGTGATGAAAAACCCAGTCCTTACAGAGGAATTCCACAGTGGGAGGAGGGGACAGGGGCTGTGGAGGAAGAAAAGGACCTGTACAACCTTGCAGATGATACCGATCTTCCAGTACTCAATTTTTCAACAGTTAGTGGATTTTGTTACGGTTTGGTAGCCTGTATTCCATAACTGAGTGAAGCTCTGCCTAATTTTTCAAGACGACATTTTGTAATTTTAAAAGTTTTCCAAGAGCAAGTAAGCAAGTAGTTAAGAACCTAGTACAAAACAGTAATGTTCTTGCTATAGCACTGAGACCAAATTTCTCTCCCTTAATGGAAAAAAGCTGTTTTTAATATGCAAAAAAAGGTACTATCCATGTTTGTGGAGATCTGTATGCAGAAGTGAACCAGTGGGAATCTTTTGGTTGCCTTCTACAGGAGCTGGTTCTGAGTCAGGTTGCAGATAATCCAAAAAGTCCTCTCCAAGTGCTTCCTTGCCCCAGGAGCCACGTGCTTTCCCCAAGGCACAGCCTCTCTCTCCTCAGCAGCAACCCCATTGCCAGAGCCCATATAATGGCTGAAGAACTTTGCTACCTCTTTATGCTCCTCTTCCTCTCCCCAGCCCCTGGCATGGATGTTCAGAGTAACTTGTCCTCCAAAGCAAACTACAGTCTTTTGTCCCAGGCTCCGTGTTTCATGGGGGAATCCTATAGGGATGACTAGTAACGAAAAGAACACAGTTTTACAGGGATTGCTCCAGACCTAGAAGAGGAAAAGAGATTCTGTCAGTTTAGGAGTCAGATTGTTGTCTGTACTCTTCAGTGGGACAGTTCATGAAGTCCTGTGCCCCAGCTCATTTTAAAGCCTTTCCAGGAGGACTTCCAACATCTGCCTCACTCCCCATACCATGCTTGACTGCTGCTGGAAACAGCAGCATCTGAACCAGAAAAGGAACGAAAGGGGAGGATTGCCAAATACAGCATGTAGCATAAATTTGGGGCAAATTCAGATTTTTCCCTGTTTGAAATATGTGTATTTGCTTTCTTTGCCACTGCAGAAACACTTCCTATGTGCCATTGTTTCTTAAACAGAAGAGGTTTAAATTAAAAGAAGACAAGACCATAAAAAGTAATGGTTGAGTTTTACATTTTTATTTGCTCTAAGTTTATTTAAAAGTGGAAAGGTGCCTGCAGTGGTCAATCTGGGGTCTCTGCTCCTTTTGCATTTTAAAAAACTGTCACAATACCACTGTCTGGAATTACTGCTGTTTCTTTGCCGCAGTCACTCAGAGTGACCTTAGCTGGTGCCAGAGTGGCTGCAAAGCAATTAAAGCACACAGGGGCCTATCTTGCTTGGGAACAAGTAACCTGCCCTGAGCAAAGCAGAGAAATCAAGCAGCTGTTACAGGAGAGATGGGCCAACATCTCTCAGATCTGTGGCCAGTGCTGACAGAGCTGGCAAGGGAACTGCAGGAAACTAAATAAAATTTACAAAAATAAAAGACAATTGGAAAGAAACACTGCTCAAAGGCAAGACTGAACACATTTGGCATTTATTTTCTAAACTTGCCAACGTCTCTTTCATGGTGCGGTTTTGCCTTTAAAACAAAATTACACACCTGTCACCTTTTAATGGAGATTTTTGGCACTGGGGTGGGTGGTGGCTTTAGAGTTTTCCCCACCTGTCATGTACTTTCATCTTCCTTTGTTCACTTCTCTCTTTCTGTCTCAATCCTTTATTTTGTTATGTGCTTTGGGAAATATATTTGTAGGTACAATGAGAGTTCCCCTGCCGTCTTTTGTTCCTGTTAAAGTTGTGCTCACCCTCCCGTGTTCTCAGCCAGCTCTGTGGGCTCTACCCTCACGCAATCATACAAAGAGAGCAGGAACACCATCAATTTTATTTTAGAGGATAGCATTTATCAGTGCTGTTGTCAGTGTATATGCAGCCAGTTTCATGGAGGGAATCAGAAGTGGCTAAAAAGAGTTGACAAAACACACCGGTACTGAGAAGCTGCAGAGTGGCCTGTGGCTGCAGCTGGTGGGCAGCAAAGCCAGGGCTGGTGCCTACGTTTCTCCTGCGCCCCAACAGCCTCACCCCAAAACCAGCTTTGGGTGGAGGAATAGGAAGAGTGGTGGTAGGGGAGAGGTTCCCTAACTGCAGCTGACAGGACATCAGCATGGACCAAAAGGAAATTAAATTACGTGTAATCCTTGTATTTGTGCTGAGAAGGAGGCTGATCCCATACAGATGTTTAGAGTTGCTGCCAGGCCACTGGCTGCCTCATCTCCATGCCCACTCTGAGGGGCCAGGCAGGCAGCCAGAGGCAGCCACAGCCCAAATGCCACCTCCCTGCCTGTCTCCACATGGCTAGAGGGGACCTTGTCTGGAGGAGAATGGGCTGACAGCTGTGCCAGGAGGGCCAGGTCCCCGTGACACCTTGCATGACAAAAGTTGAGCCACATGTCCCAGAGGTGAGACAGAGGTTGGGGAAAGAGAAACTACTGGGAATTTGGTGGCAAATGCTAAACTTTATTCTCCAGTACAAGGAAGCCCCTGAGGCAGCAAGGCCTGGCCACAGTGCCCCTGCAGTGAGCTGGGTTGTTCTTGTGCATTCCAGGTGGGGCTCATTTCCCAAACGAGGCACAGCAGCAGCTTGGCTGCACCAGCCCCAGCTCGCTTGGGCTTTCCCGTCACTTTTGCAAGCGACGCCCTCACCCCCTCAACAGCCAGCTCTCCCCTGAGGGAGCTGTATCCAGCACAGCTGTGCTGCCCAGCCACCATGGGGAGCCTCCCTCAGGGTTTGGTGTCTGAGAGGCCACCCCATTCCTTCAGACATTGCCCTGGCATGGCCGGGGGTGGGCAGAAACTGCTGGAGCTTGCTGAGGTGAAGCAGCAGCCGGAGCTCTGGTCTCCAGCTGGTGAGACCAGCCCTTGGCCAGGTCACAGCTTGGCCAGTCCAGCCCTTGCACTTGGTATGGGCTGAGCTCCTCGGGCTGCTTCAGTGCCACCTCTTGTTCAGGTGCACCTGACAGGATTTCTTGGGTGAGTCATGGCTGCCGGAACCTCTCTCCCGTACTCTCATTTCAAAAGATGGTGGCAACATGGTGGTGTCCTGTGGGGACGGAGCCCATGGCTGGCCAGGGCAGTAGCAGGCAGAGCACCATGGGTCACCTCAGAGACACCGCTCGGGACCAGGAGAGGTCATGGGGATGTGGCTCTCCAGTATGCATGACACCCACCAAAAGGTAATCTGCTCTGGACAGTTTTTGGGTATCCACAGCAGTGTGCCCGCACATGAAGGCTCCTGTTGCAGAAGTGATGGGAAAAGCACCAGCCGTTAGTGCCCCGGGGAGAGGAGCCTGCACTTTCTCAGCCATTGCTCTTAATTGAATGTCTCTGGGGCTACTCTCTGTGACCTTATACTTTGTTTAGACATTAACACCTCTGCAAAGTGGGTGTTAAATGGTGCCTGTAGTGTCTGTAACACTTTTACATCCACTTGAGGAGTGTAAATGATTCTACAGTGTGCAGGACAGTGGAAAATCAGCCTTGCCCCAGCTCCAGCTGGCTGGGGAAATTCAAAATAACTGCTGTGGAATCCAGTTGGCACCAAAGAGCTCTTTTCTTTCCCAGGTTCTTCAGGTTTTTGTTACTGTTCTTGTAAACACAACTGAATCTCTGGTGTGTTTATTTTTCGAGTTTAAAGAGGCTGAAATGTCCTTGGCCGAGTAGGTGAAGGCTTTCACTTTCTGCCTGGCTATTATCTCCACTGGTGTCTGAGAATTTTGCCACAATTTCTGCTGAAGTATGTGGCCCATCCAAGAAGTCTAAAACCAGCACTTTCTTTTCCTGGCTCTTACCCTGTGTGTGAGATGCGGTGACACAAATTGTATAGGGAACAAGCTGACAGGATGTGTCATTCCCTGTGGTACATGCTTGACTGGCCAGGCACTTCCTGGCTTGTTGAGTAGTATGGCAGTGAGCTCCAGGTGGGATGGTGGCACCCTGGTGTTCACTGCAGGTGGCAGTGGCAATCTGAAGTGTGCTGGTACACACTATGTCATTGGGAGCAACGGCCTTGTGGAGTGGAGCCATGATCACGTCTCCATGCAAAACTTGTTGCAATTAATTTGTGGCAGGCTGCAAGGTTGTGTCTGCCCAGGTCTGTGCCATCACCCCCTAGGATGCTGGTTTCTGGGGCAGGCAGGAGTAGATGCTGTTCTAGACTGACGTGAGGATCAGGAGGTTTCAAAACAGTATGGGCACAAGTCCTCTCTTTTGTATTTTCCAAGCAGTTTAAGGAAGTCAAGCAGGAATAAAACTAAAGACTGACTCAAAAGAATGAGTGCACCAGAAGAAAACATTTGGTCCTCCAAGTATGCATTGTTGCTGTGCTGTTATAATCATACAAAATGTGGGAGTATTGCTTCATCCTCCAAACTGTTCCAGTCACAATTTCCACAACCACCATCCATAAGACTTCCCTGCTATGCTTTGGCCGTCTCTCTCCCTGACCATGATAACAGAGCATCTGGCTGGACTTCCTATCTAATCTGGTGGCACCACAGACGAAGAGAGGAAATCTCCACACTAACTGAGATCCAACCTATCCAGGGTATTCAAGGTTGCAAGCAACGCCATCATCCTCAACCAGAACCTGCCAGTGCAAACAGGTAAGGTGCTCTGCCAGAGACTTCTACTCTTTGGGCAGCAGCAGTCAACAATGTCTGCAGTACTGTATGCAGGGTTATATGAACAAAAATGAACATCTAGAAAGATAATTCAGGGTTTGCAGCATCACTATGAGGTGCAGAAAGGTGGTGTCCTTTGAGGGAAAACCCAGCCAGGTATCTCAACCCAACACCAGATCAAGGACTGCCCTGGCACTGCATACAGACCTGTGAGCGTGTGTATGTCTTCAGGCATGACCAGGATATAGGTGTGAGCACTTCAGAAACAGGTGTTGCCGTAGTTACCACAGTCAATGCTGTGGAATGATCTTGCCAACGGTTGTGCCAGGATTTAGTGCTATGGACTGATAGGGACTGTGAATCTGACCAATAACTATATGTTTTTCCTTGTACTTTTGCCAGCATTTAATTTATCCTGGGAAGTTCCCCTCTGTTTCATTGCTTATGTCTACTTCTATAGACATACAGAGAAGCATGAATATCCAATATGCTGTCTGAATTAATACTCTGAATGAGAAATGCTGAGAACCCTTCATAATAACATTTTTTAAAAATGAACTAACACTTTAGAATTATTTTTTAAGATAAATAGTTGCAGACTCCTTTACTTTCCCTCTGGTTGGGGAATTCATATACGTGTGGTTTGAAACTTGCTACCAAAAAGGAATTAAAATTTTGACAATTTTTAATCCAAGTGAGCATAATCTCACATTTGGGAATGTAGAGAAGTAAATTTGAGTGCAGGCTTTCTGTATTTCCATAAGAAAGCTTTCTTACTGCCTATTTCATTTCCACAGAGAGACAAATGCTTATGTTAACAGCCATCTACCACATATAAATCACCTTTCTGTCTTTCTGTCTCTGAGAAAGACTGAATATGTAGTGCTTTTAGCTCAGGTTTTTCTTTCTCTGTATGCCCGAAAGGTAAATTAATGCTCCGTCAAGTGAGGTTAGTGGGTTTAGGGGAGGGAAGGATTGTTTGGTGTTTTGGTATGGTGAAATACAGCACTTAATGCACATATTCTGCTAGGTCAAGGCGTGTCTTAGGAAAGTTTTATACTGTTTCCATGACAAACTAATAGGAAATCAGACAAAATGTTAACTTGGGATTTTTCCTTGTGACAAAGTGTCTTCTGTCCTTCAAACTGTATCTCCACTGAAGAGCACTAGATAGTACAACTGAGAAGGATAATTAATGGTACATTTACTGCTGTGCTAGTATAGAGAAATACCTTTTTAGATTTACCCTGGCCTGAGAGTATTGCATACACCTTTGATTTATCTTTGGGTAGACTGTTATTGGCTGTCTGATACCTTCAAAGGTAGATCAAAGTCTTAATGAGGGCCCAGTGTCAACTTGTTCCACTGTATTTCAGAGAACATTTTAAAACTTTGGAGATCTCAGCCTTGAATATTCCCTTACCTCTCCTTCCACTTTTAAAATATAGTCCCATTTCCTACAATGTGCACCTTATAGATGCTTTCCACATTCCTGGTATTAGCTAGTTTGCTCTGTTTTTTCAGTTTGGGGTTTGGAGAGGAGGGTTTAAGTCTTGTGATGTGTTTCTATTCTCCTGACACCCTCCTGTAAACCTTTGAAATAAGGAATAAATCAATTTGCCATGACAAGGAGTGGACATATCATGTATTCATGTATGTATATCTTTAAAACAAAATGGATATCTGATTCCAAGGTATTGGAATCTTGTTCTTCCTGAAAAAGAAGAGCATAGGGTCATTTGCCTTTTTGGCGTTCAGGTCTTTCACATTAAGAAGGTCTCATACTGTTTATGTTATGACAGCTCCAGCTTGAAGTCCTAACTTGAAGGCTTTTATTTTGACATAGATTTAGCCACGCACTTCCTTAGGCATGTGAGTAACTTTACCCTGGAGGGTACAACATTACCTTCAGAGGGGGAAAGAGGAATATCATTGCATACTCTTGCAGAATCCAGCCAGCAGTATATACCTTGATTTACCAAATTATAATTGTTTTATAAGAAAATAGTTTTGAGTGTCACGTTTGCCTTGTGCTATTTGGTTGATATAATTCTGCAATAGATTGTGAAACTTTAAGATAAAAGCTTCTTTTAAAAACTCTCCTGAGGGGCATTAAGCTCTAGTATATCTAATTAATGCTTTAAATATTCTTTCCCATCAGTTTAATCTTTATCTATCTCTGTGCTGCCTTGTTACCTAATATTAACTGCTCATTGAAATTGATTGTTTCTGGTCTTTTCAAGCGTTGATTGTTCTTTCATGGCTGAACATTTTAAAATAACATTATTGATTTTACTCACATTATAGCCCTCCTCATAATTCCTAACTAGAGAGTGTTGCTGTGGCCTAAGAACATGTGGGGACACTTACCAGTGCTGAATTTACAATGAAAAATGTATGTGTAGTACATTATTCATCCTAGCACCAGGATCTTAAAGTCAATTCCATGATTCTGTCTTAAAACAGAGCCGAAGAACAGCACTTGAACGCGGTCAGCGATCGCTGCTGCAAGAAAGCTGCTTAAAGGCAAACTGAACAGCGTGTTCGCACCTTCCTCTTGCACTGCATTACCAGCCAGAGCAAGCAACGTGTTCCACACCTCGTTCCCTGACAATTCCTCTGGACATCATTTTTCACTCTTCCATGAGCCCAAAGGCAACAGTTGAACAGTGCACAGGATGCTCGCACAGGAGAAGAGTGTGCACAGATAAAAACAGTGCTGATTCTAAGCGTTTCCCTGCACCGGAGAACCAGGCGCAACGAGACCGAGGATCTCGGCGTCTTTCCCCTAGGAGCGCTCCGGACGCGGTTCTGCACGGAGCCGAAGAACAGCACTTGAACGCGGTCAGCGATCGCTGCTGCAAGAAAGCTGCTAGAGGCAAACTGAACAGCGTCTGTTCAGTTTCTGTCTTAAAACAGTGCTTGGGTTTGTTTTTGTTTATTTGTTTGGTTTTTTCTTTTTTTTTTTTTTTTTTTAAATGGTGAAAATATTTACTCACAAATAGGAAATAGTGTGACACAGATCCTAAAATGTGCTAACTGGAATGCCTTGGGTCTCCAGAAAGCTCTTGTTTACTGACTTTGACCATTTCAGGTGATCAGAGTGGGCCAAGAGAATAACTTCTGTTCTCCTTTCTCTTCCAAAAAAGCCTCATACTTGCAGGTCTTACCTCTGTTAGGACCATGTGCTTCCTTCACTCTCTCTATCATCTCTTCTGGCTTTTCCATGGTCATCTATGTCTGAAACAAAAGGCCTCGTAATCACCACAGCACACTATTATGAAAAAATCCCTTGTGGCCATCAAGAAAAATTACATCCCTATCGTTTTAGCACTTTGTAAAATGCAAAATATTCCATGTCTTCCTAACCTTGTACCTTACATAGTGAAAAGAATATAGAATACACCTGTATAGCTAATAAATGTCAGATGGCTTTTCCTCCCATACTTACTGAAGCAAATGATCTTTTGAAGATACAGTCAGTTACAAGCAGAGAGTTACACACAACAGTTTTGAAGAAACAGACATCTGAGTGTCTACAGTGGATAGGGAATTGATACCATCTCTTGCACCACTGATGGTCTAGAGCACTCACCATGTGCTTGGAGATAACTGTCAGCTTGTACAGTAATCACTGGTGGCTGTGCAGGAGAGAGATTCACAGCTGCTCCAGGCTGGCAGGATCAGCAGGAGAATGACAACCTGTCAGGGTCATCACTTGTGCCGTTTGTGGTCTGACGTTGCTGTATTGCTAGGCCTCAGCTATAAGGAAAATATTCATTGGATTACTTTCCGTTTTCACTGGGGGAAGAGGGACAATTTTAATTACAGAACAAAATACAATGTGGCCAAGAAAAACTTACTTGCTTATTATAAATGTTAGGATGTACCAGGAAGAAAAATGCAGAGAATAGGAAGTACAATGGATCAGAAAATTCTTGCCAGAAGTATTTTGTCTAGGTATCTTTTTTTCTTGAAATCAAAACATGATAAAACATGTAGGCGTTTGGAGCGGCAGAGCATGTGGTCTTTCAGAAGAGCTGGCTGTGGATATAGTATCAGTGGGCAATGTGAATACTGAGAGAACCCTAAAACAAGCTCACAGAATCATGAAAAGTGGTTGTCTCTGCAAGCACACAAAATTATGAGTCTGAAAACCAACACAGAAACAAATACTAGATGTCATGGCTTGTTCTGTAAGATGGAAAGACTTTTTACACAAGAGACAGGTCTTTGTCATAGAGCTGATCTCATTTAGCTCCTTTCACTGCATTTCCAACTTCAGACTCAGGGTGCATTTCTGACTCTGATCTAATGGTCTCTAGAAGGCAGATGATTAAGACAGACCTGTGACTAATCCAGAGATCATGCTGTGATGCTTGTGAGATGAGTTTAATTAAAGTCTTTGCCCATATGATAACTGAGATCTCTGCAAATTAGTACCCCCAAAAGAAATCCACACATAATTCTTTCCTTATGTTGTGAAGGTTGAAAATATTTGCATGAAAGAAAAAAAGGCCTTTCCTTATACATATCAAGAGTATTTTGTTGGTTTCATTCCGGAGAGGAATCTCACAAGTGCATAGAGAGCCATACACCTGTAGACAACATTGCTGTCCTTTCCTAAATATCTGTCCTCGCTCCCAGATGGCAGTGGCCCTTTGCTGATTAATATTCCTGGCCCATTGCAACACCCCTGATCATGTTTGTATATATGTGTGTGGTGTCAGAGCCCGATGCACAGTACAGACATATTTTCCTTAATGGCCCTGATCAGCCTCACCTGGAGCCTCCCCCAACTGACACACACACCTGCCTGTGGCCCAGGAGCCCCATTTAAGCTCAGCCTGGGGGCAGCAGTCCCTTTCTGAGCAGTATGGTAGCCTTGATGTGGCGGACTTGCCTGGTGATTTGAGTTGTTGGCTGCAGTCCAGCCTGCTCTGATTTCTCTCATCTCCTCACTAGGAACTTAATATTTCAAGAGATGAGCAGAAATACAGAGAAAAAGACAAAATCAGGTAAAAGAAAAGTTAACACTGCAATTTGAACAAGCATGGAATAGAGAATATAAGGTACTGAGAAATTTGTACCCTGACCCAAAGACCAGCAAATACTGAAAAATGGACTGGTGATGTTCTAGTTGAAGAAGTAAAAATAAAAGGGAGAAAACAAACATTTACTGGTATTGTAATTAATGCAGTCAAAGAACACCAGGAAAACAGCCGAAGATGCTGTTATTGTTTAAGGTCGACGCAAAGAAATTTGACATAATTAGTAGAAAACCAAACCCTGCAGGCATTAACTGAGTAAATGGGGAATGATTTTAATGTGTTTCGAGCACCTGCATCGCCTATGTTGATGCCTGGCTGTGAAACAGCTATTGAGATTAAGATACCCTGGACTCACCAAGGTATGTTGTGTATACAACTATTTTTTACTCTGAAAACAATATACAGTTTGAGAGTATTTTTTTCTGGTTTTGCAGGCTTGTACCATTATTGCAAATGCTTGGTTTGGTGCAGATTATTGTACCAGGGCTGTTAGCACCCAGCATGAGGCATGATGCCTGGATCTTGGCTCCCAGCTCTGGCTCTTTTTCCCCTAAGATGCTCCTCACTAGCTTCAGAAAGTTGGAAATGGTCATGGGGGTTGTTGGGTTTTGCATCAGCTATTAAAACGTTGTTGTAAGGCTGTCCTGTGGTAAGTGAGCTGCTCTAACTTGTTGATTGTTTGCAAGGCACTTGTTAGACACTTCTCTCGTGTGCACGCATCAGAGGGACACTGCATTGGAAGTAGTGGTTATGACATCAAGTGACGTATGTCTCACCGGGCCATGATGGACTAAGGCTGAGCAGCAAAAACCACAGGAAATATTGTCATGAAGTCTTATCTATGTGAAAGAGTTTCTTTGTACTTCAGTGAAGACTGCTTAGCATCATCTGAGCAACTCTTTAAACCTTTTTCCATACAGTTGTCCAAACTAACAAAGTATCATGGAAGACAAATATCAATTACATGAAAAGCCTCCTGAGCTTGGCCTGTATTGTCTGTTTGTATCTTCCTGCTGACTGTGTGAATCTCTTGCCCTTCTTTGTAAAGGGGAAAACTTTTAATTTTTTTATTTCAACAGCATGTGGTGTAGCAAGACCTTCAGTCCTGAGCAGGGCTTCTGGTTGTATTGACTTTGGGCAAGTTACTGAAGCAAGCCTGGAAAAAACTGTTGTCCCTGGGCTACTAACCTCAAATCAAACTCCCTGCATACTTGTGACAGCGATAGCTGGAGAAGAGTCTCACTCAATACAAAGCTGCAGGCGGGGGGTCTGCTGTAGGCATTGATCCAGAAGATGTATGTGTACAGTGGGGCCAGATCAGGGCGGCAACACAACAGTGAGGTGCTTTGGTGGTGGGTGGGTGCTCATGAAGCCTTCCATAGTAATCTTTGAAATCTGGATTTAATTTTGGTTTCAGGCTGCTTGTTTCTGCTGAGAACAGTTTACAGCGGAGTTGTGTGTTTACAGAAAACTGTTAGGCTGCCCTTTTGAAGTGTTTAAATAATATTGTATTAACATGGTGCAGACTGATATGTATCTTAGCAACTGTGTCAAGTTCATGATGGGCTAAAAATCCAAATGGGAATCAAACAATCTGGAGCCTCAGAGCTTAGAAAGATGAGAATAAGGAGAAAATTACAAGGTTATTCTGGGCCCAACGGATGCTCTCCTTCAGCTTACACTGTGCTAATCATAGGTTAACAAGTACCTTGAAACTATAATTAAAGTGAGAGAGACACACAGTATCTCCAAAAATTAATACCATAAAAATGGTATTTCAAGACAAGAAAAAAATGAAATAACAGAAGTGCAAGTGAAGTTTGAAAGGTGATAAAGTCTATAATGAAGCAAAATACACTTGCCTGGGGTTTTTTTACACTTTACTCATTATCAGTTCTTAAGTCTGGAAAAGTCTGTATTTGAATGCAAGGTTGAATGCTGTATGTTTACCCCAAGTGCTATGTGAGCAAGAATAGAGGTGCAGTTCCCTCCATAACCATAAGCAAATACACATCATCTGCTGTGCTATTACAAAAAGACATGCAGCTCTGAGCCCTGCAGAAAACAGCACCACAGAGAATTTGCAGACCTCTCATCCTCAGACAGGTTTAGTGGGTCATAAGTTGTTGCAGAGCTAGCAAGAGTCACCTGGCATCACATTTCAATGATCTACATTCAAGGTCACCCTGTTAATTGTGTGACTATTTCAGACCATTCCTGAACCTACTGTGTGAGCAATTCTTTTTGACTTCAAGAGGCTGAATTGGTACTTTATGCAGTACCCGATAGAGGTCTGCGATGTCTCTTACATTAGGGAATGAAGTTTCCTCCATTAAGCACATTTCAGCTTTCAAAGTGTGTCATGCAAGAGTTGTTTAGATTTCCCTGGTACTCGTTTATACTTAGACCTATGACTCAACTAATGGTTTGTATGAAGCCAATATTTAAAGGCATTATTAGTTAAGCCTTTTAAATATCCTGAGATGATTACAGGTCTGAGAGTTTCTAGCTGTCAGTACTTCATCAGGACTTTAACTCATCTGATGTCTCTGCCAGAATTCTTACAAGGCAGGATTGTGCTTCCTTTGTTCATCTTTTTCCTTTCCAAGAACACATTTTAGTAGTTCTCATTGATTCCTACAGGAATGGCAAAAATTTTTTCACAAGGAATAGTGTCACAAATCATAAAGTATCTTATCAACCAGGTGATACCATGTCTAATTCATAAGCTCATTTGCCCTTTTGCAAAGCTTCCTAGTTCAGGGTGGTCTTTCCAGAGGTGTTTATGAGATAAGATAACCATGGTTTCCAAGCAAAGCACATAGCAAACTGGGTGCAGAGTGGAGTTTTTATGGGGTTTGATCTGTTTTGGGTTTTTTTTTCATAGCTTAACCAAATTTAATTCCCATAGAATTGCTGGCATTTATTTAACATTGACTACTTGGTAAAACCAGGACAGGTGAGTTTTCAAATGATGTAGTGGTCAAAGGGCTGTGTATTACATAGTAGCTACACTGGGAAATAAGGGAAATAAAGACATTTTGCATCTTTGCCTTCTTCACCTAGAAGGAGATGACCCATAATGCATTACTTGCAACTAATCACAAATATTTTTCTGACTTAATATTTAAAAGCACAGCAGAGAAGTAAAGCTGATTTGTTTGTATATCGTGGATTTTATGGAACATTTACAATACAGTTCTTAAAAAATACATTGAAATAAAAGACAGATCTAAGAGAGAATAAAGGAATAATAATGTCTGAAACTGACACAAAGTTTGTTTTAGGTGTTAATGGTTATGACCTTAAAGTTCTTGAATGTGCCGGGAAAATCACTGCAGGAAGTACCAGGGAGTCTCAACAAAGACTATGGGCAGCCCCTGAGGTTCCAGCTGGGCTTTGGGAAGAGATGCACTGTGTGAGAACAAAGCATTTGGTTTGGCACATGAAGATTAAAGAATCAATTTGGTAAGATGGAGCAAGAATACGGAGTTATTGAAGTTAAAAGGATTTTGAACTTGATTCACCATGGGATGCAGAGGGGGCCCAAGGGGGCTACGTGGTTATGCTGCTTGTTGCACCATGTGAACCTCTGAAGAGTGGAGGTCCCATCTAATCTTTAGTTGCTTTGTCCTTCTCAGTTCTTGTGCCATGTCTGAGATGTGAGATTTTACTGACTCTGTATGCTCAGTAACTGAATCTCCCAGCTGATGACTTGAACCTTTCCCAGGAAACACCACGGACAGCCCAAGCATCTCTGTATCTTAAGACACTGGGAGCATTTCACAGTATCAGATTGAGGACTTGTTGAAGATCCCAATGGCTTCATATGAGCAGCTGAGTATTGGAAAGTGCAGCAGAGATGGGAAAGAACAGTGACTCCAACAGTCAGAAAGCAAACCTATTTTTAAAAGTTATTCCTTTGGAAGCAGTTCATTTCTACTAAAAATGTAAAGTATGAAGATCTAAATAGAAAGGCAATGGAGTGATTTCTTGAGAACTAATAATCTGTTCCTAACAAATATTTTTTTAAAAATTACTGTGAAATCAATTTTATTGGATGACAAAATTACATGGGTCTTTTCCATCATGCAAATTCTCTGAAATGAAATGCCATTTTTGGTGCAATAACTTTTTTTCTATGGGAAGATGTGATTTTACAGGAAACAAAATCTTTTCCCCTTAAGGAAACTGCCTGAAGAGAGAAAATGAAACTGAGAGGCTCTTTCCCTCTGAATATTTTACTAGGAGATGAAGATGCTGAGTACCCTGCAAACTCACTGCCCCTTCAGCAGCCAGCCAAAGGAGGAAACATATGCCTGGGAGCTAGGCTTCTCTCTGTCAGCCTAGGCTACTTGTGTCAATTTTACTCCTGTGAAATTACCAAGACACAGCAGGAAGAGAAGTCATAATGATTGTTCCAGAACTGTTATTTTTTTCCTAGAATTCCCTTTCCATAGAGCAAAAGAAACATGTTTCTAAGTTTTTGACCCCTCCTAGAAGGGAAGAAAGCTTTCAAAACTGTCACCTTTTGAAGGAATGGATGCAACTTTCCCGACTATTCTGCTTGAGACATTCACTGGATGTTTGTCCAACATAAGCAACACGTGGCAAGTGCTATGTAGTGAGGAGTGTGGTGCCTAGTGCAGGTGAAACACTAATATTTCAGTGACCCTGGCCACAGGATCAAAGATGTTTCAGGATGAAGGTGGCTGACTAAGAGGACTGTAATCTCTGTCAGAACTTCACAAAGTGTTGTGTTAAACTTTGAGAGCTATCTAGTGAAATTAATTTTGTTAGCCAATTTCTGTTTTTTTCCATCTGTTTTCCCCTGCTTGTCTTTTCCTCTGATTTATCTTCCCTTTCTTTCTGTCATGTTTCTCATTATATATCACCTTCTACTTTTCTTTTCATAGAAATTGCCTTCTTGGGGGTGGGGGACAAGGAATCTGTTGTATTCAATCCCATTTTACTCCTGATAACAATATCTTTAACCTTCATGATATCTAAAGATACATTCAAGATATGACAGAATAACTAGACAGTGACACCAGCATTTCTTCTGGCACAGTTAAAAAAAAGGCTGAATGTTTATGCTAAGGATAATTATAACAGCACGCACCGTCTTAATAATAATATTCTCCTCTTCTGGCATGGCAAGGCAAGAATATGAATACAGTTCTATCAAATATTTTTTTTTTCTTTATCTAAAATATTGTGGTTTAAGAGCCTTGGTGCTTTCTGCTCTTGTTGACTTGCTCCCTATTATGGAATTAATGGTGTTGATTCCTTTGAGTTGATATTTACCCAGTGCTTTCCAAATTACTAACAAGTTCTTGGGCCTCAAATGAGCATCGTTAAGCCTTTGCTTGAGAAATTTCGAAAGAATTATAGCACGTACATGTTTGTCTAAGCTTGCCTGCTCTCCTGCTCAGCAGGTACACATTTGCTTTAAGTCTGCCTGCACTCCTCAATTTTAAATGAAAATTTTTGTTGGCTGCCTGTGAAATAATGATTTCCTGAGCAGTATTTCTGTTTTAGCAGAATTTCTTAGTATTTTGTAATAGTAACTTTTTCTATCAGAAAAAAGTAACCACATCTATTTCCAACCAGGCTGTGTGAGAGAAAATACAAAATAGTGTAGTTGGTAATCCTTTCTTCTGCTTTTAGATACTTCTAGTGAGAGAGAGTTGTAGCTTTCTGTAGCCCATGATGCACTAAAATGACTTCAAGGGCTTCAAAGAAATATTAATTCTCATTTCAACACTTGTGTTTGAGCGTAGATCACAGTTCTGAAAGAGCTTTTGTATCTTGCTGCTCAGTTACACTATTTGACGCTTCAGGCACCGCATAGAACTCGGTTATTCTACTACAGGAGAATGTTTATCTTTTCTAACTAGTCTCCTTAAGCAAAATTGCTTTTTGTGTCCTTTTTTTTTTTTTTTTATAAGGGCACTTTGTATGACTGTTCTTCTCCCAGATGCTGTTTAACATTCAGCTTCCATCTTTTGGTTTGAATCGTGTTGCAATGTTCTCATTTGTTTTGAGATTAGCTATGGTTACAATATTTGGCTCCAGCTTTTTGAACATTTTGGAGTTAAATAGTATTTAAATCCAAGATTAATCATGTTGAGGTTTGCTGTTAGGGAAAGAGTTCCATCTGCTAAATTTAAAATTACTTTGGGTTGAGTAATTTCAAGTATTAACAGCAAGGCATTTAAGCTTGGGCTTGCTTAGATTCTCTCAATTGTTTGTAATCAACACTCTTTTTTTCCTTTATACTTGCTGTCAAAATCACAATACAATATTTAGAAGAATGTTTTGTCCAATTCCACCAGTCACAAACATATAACAAAATGACATTTTACTTTTTCATTTGGCACCTGGAAAACTGTCATTTAAACCTGCCAAAATATGTAATTCATCATTCTTCCTGAAATTCTTCCACATGGAGACAAACATGCAACAAGACCACAGTTGTGCTATCCTGTTGGTTAACACTTTGTCCATGACTGGTTACTGGACAGCCTGTGCCTGAAGAATGGGAAGTATGTGCTGATAAAACACTTCTGAACCTCTCTCACTAGCAACATTTGGGCTGATGCTTCAAACCAGAAATTACAAGAGGAACACAGACTTCCCTGATTTCATGGAGACTAAGATGTGACTAGTTACTGTTCTCATCTCTATCTTTTATCTCTAGGTTGTTGACAAAACCACTGAGCTCTTCACCTGGAGAGTACTGCAAGCACATAAGTAGCCATACCGAAGCTGGTGAGCCTCTCTGTAGAGTCGAGGATTAGCCATAATGATTAATGATCTCAAAAGCTAGCTCTTATTTATTTACTTTACAGAGGCTTATGAGAAAATAACCCTCTCGGTTTTGTTCTGAATTTTTTGTTGATTGGAAGTTGGATTGGGGGGTTCCTGCCAAGTAGTTATTTTACAGTGCATTTTGTATCAATTTTCTATGAAAACAGGAAAATCTGCCTGAAGCAAACTTCTATAAATCATGGTTATGTATTTATTGGGAAAGATTTCCAAGTGTTCTTGCAGAAACAGGAAAACTTCACCTTGAATTAAGTCTATGACCAATCAATGTCTTCTCTGAAAATATCTGTTGAAGGCAGTATTTCAGGAAGGAGAAAATATGTAGTACAATACCACTGCCTTTTCCTTCTCAGCATTAACCTCCATTCATGTTCTCTCATTCAGTTAAGGGGTCTTAAGTCGTTGCAGTGAGAAATATCTACGACTAGAAGTGTTCTCCTCTTTTTTTTAATCTCCCCTTAGCATATGGGTATTTTTTTCTTTTTATCCTAATTTCAAACTTGCTAGTTCACCTCCCCTCTCTCTTTCTTTCCCACATACTAAGGGATTAAAAAAGGAGGGGTACCAGCTGAATTCCTGAGAGCAGAGATTTCAAGAGTGCATTGGATTCCTATAAAGCGGAGTACTTTCATCTCCAATTAAAAGGAATAATGAATGAATGGGTATTAAATACAAGTTCAGTCACCAATTTTACCTATGCTACTGTGGTTTAAAATTTTCATACAGCACTGTATCTAATGGAAATTCTCCTCTGAATGACATGAAACTGAGTCTTAACATGCTGAAGTTTAAAATAATAAAAAATATAATTAAAAATTGCAAACTAAGGCATGGCTCCTGTAAAATTTTCTGCTTTTTTATAAAAGATGCTAGTTATTTAGGAAAAAGGTGAGGAAGCTTCATTCACTACTGCATAACTTTTTCTGTGTCTTATAATGGATTTTTATCATCTAAAATACGAACAAGCAATAAAGTATTATATTGCTCTAAGTTTAAGAATCAGTCAAAATTACTGTATTCTCTTTGTGGACTTTAAGCAACACAAATATAGATATTATTTTTTCTATGCAACAGAGCAAATGCCAGGACATGTATGGACATAAACTAAGGCAAGCTGGATGAACCATGTGCATCCTCAGAAAAATGACAAAATTTTTACAGCTTAATTTAAAAAAAATGCAAAAATCAATCTCTTATTCCCTTTCTTTAATGCCATTGAGTTTTACAAAAACCACATAAAGCTGCAGTTACAACAATGTTTTTATACCAGATGTGTTGTATATCACCATTAAAAAAAATTAAGGTTGCAAGACAGATACTATTACTCAATGAAGAAGCCTTTTAAGAAAAATGCATAGCCACATAATGACTTTAAAACTAGTAATCAGTTTTGTCTACCTTCTCAGAGTGGATAGCATGAAATAATCTTCTGCACTTATCAGACTGTGACAATATCAGAAGACAGCCTTTATCACCCTTGTTTCCAAGAAGCAAGTTCTTGCATGCAGTCCCATCAAGGTCCTACCACCTCTGCAGCTCCTAATCTCTGACTGAAAAGATGCTATTGCACCTTTTTATTTTCTCCAACCTTAATGAGGAAACATATAGAAACTCACTAGAACATGCTCTTTGCTTGTTTTTGTGGTTCTGTCATTCCAGACTGCCCTAGGTTTAATAGGTGAAGGCTGTTAATGTGTTAAGAACATTTGTAAGTAAGCATAGGTTACAATAAATTTTGTCAGATTTGCTGTCATTCACGCACATACCTTGTTTTGGTGATTGCTGTTGTGTTTTGATTTTCTTTTTTCCTTTTTAATGAGGAAGAAGGAAGTCTGCTGGCTGTGTGCACACCTGCTACAGCCACAAGCACACATGGGACCAGCCTTCCTGCTTTTGGGAGTAACAAGCAGAATTTCTACTCTTGGGTTGACTAGGGAAAAACCTGAGCTAAGGAATGAGCCTCTCACCTCAGGGAGCAGAAGGTCAAAGAAGGGAATGGCCTGAGGGAATAAACCTCGGTCCAAAGATTTAATCATCCTGTTTCAGGAGATCTCAGCTTTCTTGTCAGAATCAAACATGGGCATTTGGGCGATTTAGAGTAAAGGAGCCATTATTTGAAGTTGATTGCATTTATTGTTTGCTGTCCAATTGCTATTTATTCCAGTCTTCTGTAGTTGTTGAATTTACCATCAACCAGTCAATTTTGGAATATATTTACTTCTTGATTAAACAAAAAAAAGAAAAAGTTACAAAATAATGGTTTTGAGAAAATGTTTTTTCTAAATCATTTCCAGAAGCCTCAATATTAAAATCAAACCACAGATATGCACAAAAATTATTTATCCTTTACTAGTTCAAATGTGCTCAAAACCTCTTTTTGCAAGCATCTAACTGTTTCTAATTCACGAGACCATGTTTTGTCAAAGAAATTTCCAATAGTTAACTTAATGCCAGCCTGTTTCTGCAATGGAAACACAGGAGAATATTCATAAATAAATTACACTTAACCTCCATTAAGCATTTGGTGAATTAAGTCCCAGGTTCACAAGTGTATTTAAAGACAGAACTCATACTTGCCAAATTCTCTGAGGGAAATTGAAACAAATGGGAGTTAAGTGCCTATTGAGAAGTTCTGGCTCTGGGCCTAAGTGAAAAAGGCTTAGCTTAATTTGCCTTAGAGCTCTGCTTTTCTCTATCCCATACCAATAACAAGATTATATTTTTAGTGTTCATATGTGGAAATTTGGCGCTGTATCATTGTTTACTATTGAAGTCTAGTACTGACCAGTGAAGAGAAATGCAAGTCACGTTGCTGTTGGGACTGTGCATATGTCTTTATAGTGTGTAAAACTAAATTTTAAATTCTGTTTTGGTTTTACTCAGGCCTGATCATGCAAGGTGTTTGATGGGTCATAGGAGAATTTGCTTCCTTAAAGTCTTCCAGACCACTGTCAGTCTAATACCTATTAAAATGGGATATAACCAGGAATATCAAAAATATAAATGGAGTGATGAAAGTGAAACAGGTGTCAAGCTAATTTCTTTTTTGGTAACTATGTTAATGAAATTTTGTTGTGGTTAACAAAAACTAGGGGGCATCTTATTTTAATTTCACAGTCTTCAGCAATAGGTAGCCTGATAAACAGAATCTGACTTAGTTGGTGAAACAGAAGCTGTGCCTTGACCCCAGCAATCCAAAAATGACCAGAAAACTGCCTTAAGAGGTTGGGGAAAGGTTCCCTGATCTGGAAGCTTTTCCAGGCAGGTTAAAACCACTGAGGTCACTTCCATGCTACACTTTGTGTTACTGTTTATGGCTAGGGTACAAGTATCACCACCACCAGCAAAATTACTTTCTTCAGAGACTGAAGTGCTCTTAACTGATAGCAGACTCAGATGTAAAGTTGTATATATATACAATTGTGGTAGGTATGTGTTTATGTAAAGATGGCAAAGAACTGCCTTTGTTTACCCTTCCTCTTGGCAGTTTAGCAAAACATGCTCTACAAAAGTGGAGCTACAAAAGCCAGTATCTCAATTTCTGGGAAAGAGTAGCATTGCACCTATTTGCTTCAGCTTTCAGATTAACTGATTTCAAATGGGTTACATTATGAGGATAGATTTGATCTCAGTCAAATTTTCATAGCAGCTGGGTAAAGACAAGGGATACACTACTGAAGTGTAGTCAAAGCAACCTCTGTAGCAACTGGGGTCTGCCTTGGATGCCTTCCACAGTTTGCTTTTCATTTTATTAGAACTGATTGATCCCAGAGTACAGATAGATAGATTCCTGAGCTCTAAAAGTTAGTCACATACCAATATCATCCTGGCATCGTATCAGGAAAATAATCAACACTTTAGATTTCTATTTTTTTCTTAGTAGTTGTTTTCCTGTGTTTGAGATAATCCATCTGCCATAGCCTTAATTTCTATTGCTTTGTGGTTTATCTGAAAAATCTGATTTTTACGTCTTTATGGACCACCTGGCTCACAGGAATGAAACTCAATTGGGACTACAACAAAGAAAATATAGTTAGGTTTTTCCCTGACAAATCTTTATTACAGATAAAACTATCTGATTCCTTAGGGACTAAGTGAATAATTCTTGTGCTATGCTTATCTTTTATCAAGCTTGGGTTTTTTCTATAATAAACTACTATTCTTATTTGTGCTGTTAAGAAATTGTTTTGAGGGGTACTGGCAGGGAGATAAAAAAGGGGGGACCTAGTATTATTTTTTTTTCCCTGTGTAGGCCTAAATCTTTCTAAATTTACACAATCTAAAGTGTTGGCAATTTTAGGTTTTGAATGATATTGCATTGACAGAATACTCACGATTAAAAAGTTGTTAACAAAAAATGTGGAATTAGGAGAACTTCACTGCATTGTTACGTTATGTACTCAAAATTTGGGAAACGATAGCATTAAGGTTTTGTGTCTAACTAAATGTGCTGATTTTCTATTGTCATGAAATGCAAATTTTAGATTGTAATGACAGACTGCATTTAGTACTTCTATTATGTTTTATAGACTCATATCTGACAGCATAAACCACACATCTACACTAGAAAACAACACTTCTATTTTATTTTTTAAAAATTGGCATTTTCATGTTTCATCTTGAATAGTCTGAGAATTTTCAAAATTTTGGGAAAAAATCTGAGTGTGACAGAGGAGCCCTTCCCCGGAAAGGTTAGTTATCTGATAGTGAGGGCATCCCGTAGCGTCTTACCTTTCAGCTGTTGATCGATACTTACATCATGGACCTAAACAATCTCAAAAGCATTGTTGCAACCACCTGTGCACTTCAGGATAAAAAAAGGTGCTGTTAGAAAAATTTTCAGGAATTATCTTTTCAGAATTGTCAGTGATGTATATGGTACCTGCCATTATAACTGCAGCATTTGCCAAGGTTAGCCACAAAATGTCCAACATAACCACAGTTTCTGCCTGCACTTGGAAATGAAGGCACCTGTGATAAAGGGTTGTTAACAGTTTGTATATGATAAATTTTACTTTGTCCTCTGTTTCTTATGCTATCAAAGGATCTGTAGAAGATGACAGATGTTTAAGGCATTATCAATATTCTGGGCCAGAATGGTTGTATTTTCTCTCTCTTGTTCAAGGGGCAGTCATGGAGTTAAAAATTTCTTTAAGTCACTTCTGCGTGATTTTGGTCCAGGGAAAGATGATGCGTTTAAATTACATTTAAACACTGGTCATTAATGCTGCTTCATTGTTGTTCCAGCCCAGGGCCATGGGCTTCTTTCCTTTCCCGTGGCTACATGCACGCTAGCTGCCAGGATTCCCTTGGAAAGCACCTAGTTCCACCTGCTTAGACCAGCTTTACTTAACCACAAAAAGTCTGCCCTGCCCATATTCACTGTGAGATCTCACTATGCAGTAAGAACAAGCTACTAAACAAATAAAGCTGTCTTGTTCTTTCACACAGGCTGTAGCTAACTCCCTCTTTCACTGAGCACAGATCAGAAGGAAGTAACTTAAAACCAGTGAAAACAAGAATCCCAAGTGAAATTAAATAGGCTTGGGATAGCTGTCGCACAGTACAAAATACACCTTTTTACTATGCACCCTTGGGGGCTGCAGTAAATATGTTAAATTTGATGTGGTGGTTTTATGAGCTGAGAGCACAGTGTGCTGGATTTTTTGTCTCTGATCATTTCAGACTGTATCGTATCTGAACTTCCACTTCCAATAAGATCTGCTCTTATTACTCCAGGGGTGTGAGAGCCAAAGAACAGTTTTTATCATATGGTTGTTTTAAATAAATATTTGTTTTGATGTTGCTGTTTTCTT
This sequence comes from Pterocles orientalis, assembly GCA_011057875.1. Lineage (NCBI taxonomy): Eukaryota > Metazoa > Chordata > Aves > Pterocliformes > Pteroclidae > Pterocles > Pterocles orientalis. The sequence goes on along the minus strand of WKFP01012641.1, from coordinate 65,003 downwards.
TTACCTGACTAATCTCACAAACTTTTAGCATATTCTCCAATGATAAATCAGTTGGTGCCAAAAAGTAGATGAGGGGGATGCTGAGTTTTGAGATAGAACACATTCAGTGACTGCTAAAGGTTTTGTTGTTGGGGAGAGAGAAATTGCTATTCATGAGAGAAAAACAGGGTCTGAATTCATGGGTGGCACATACAGTGAAAACCTGGCAAGTCTATGGGGCATACTTTGCACGTCCGTGATGTTCAGAGCTGGCATATTTATAGCATGTGATGACAGAAGCAAGGAGTCTGGATTTGAGTAACAGGGTCTACTGGATTTGCAAGCCAACATGGGATGTCCATGCAGTATTGGTGAGCAGAAGTGGAAGACAATGAAAAGTGATCTTGTTATCTAAGTTTATTTGGCAGACTTTCTTCCTCACCACTTTTCTCCAAACCATTTCACATTCTCCCTCAACCTTGTCTTAATCTCTCATTTCTCCCTGTCTTGGGTGTCTTGCATCCATTCTTTCTTCCCATATGAGTAGTTAGTCAATCAAATGCATAATCAGCTGTAGACAGATCATGATCTCTCAATGAGAGCCTAGAAGTAGGAAGCTGAGATATGTCCAGAATACCCTCTGGTCAAGATGTGAAAGAGGTTAACAACTGCTGAAATACACTTTGCAGCTTTTGCTGTTGTTGTGTTTAGGCACTCCTCCTCACATGCATCTTCTTGGCTAGTCCCTACTTTCCAATGAACTTCCGATATGGTTTCAAGCTATGGGGATATACACCGTCTCCTTCCATGGGATGGCTCTGCAGAAGCCAAAGCATGTCCAGTCACTCTCCAAACAGTGTGGTGAGCAGGCTTTCTGAAGGATAAGTTAACTGTGGCAAAGTAGAATGACTCAGCCATAGTTTTAACCACTAAGAATCATGTAGCAATGTTTTTTCAGACAAGAAAAATGCTAGAGAGTAAATCAGATGAGTTTTTAAACCACATAGCAGAATGAAAGTGGCGGTTATGATCCAAGCTGTTTTATCACCCTAGCAATTTTCCAGTGGTCTTGACTACAATTTTAGTAAATCCAGCTGTGGTATTTAGTAAAAAAAAGAGGTTTGGGGTTGGTCTGGGATTTTTGGTTTGGCTTTTTTGGTTTTTGTTTTTCTTTAATTGACTAAGTTTTCGCATACTGTAAAAGGTCAGAGATGAATGTGAAAGATTGATTCACTTCTCTGAGAGCTCTACCTGCCTCTTCAAAAACTATATTTTTTTGCTACTTTGGCCCAAAGTTGGTAATTTATCTGTAACAATCTGTATCTTGTGGTCTAAATCAGCGTTATTCCAGAATTGGCATCTTTGAACCAGAGACATAAAAAGTAGAAAGGTTGTTCTTTTATAATCCCAGAGCATACTTTTTACAAGTCTTCTCTCTAATTGTGGTGAATATGATGGCCACCGTTCCTTCAAAGTACTCTTACAGGGAGCACATCTTTTTATTTCTGTCTGGGAAATGAGAGGGATGGCCTGGCAGGGAGCAGCATTGCTGGAACTCCCCCGTCCTCACCAGCAGTGGCTCCCAGATGTTTGTAAGATTATTTCTGAAGCCATGATAGTCTAAGAGTATAAGGGAGGCAAGATCTGTGGGAAGAGGTAATAGCTTTTATTAGATTGATATTCTTGGAAAAAGACAGGCTTTCAGACACTCAGGCTGTCTCCACGTCTGAAGTTGTGTCCTGCAGAGCCTGCCATGGGCTGATGGGCTGAGTGCCTGCAAGCTGCTATGCTTTTTCCAGACTTTTCTATTCTTCTAATCAAGGCTCTTACCTCTTCCTACAAATGCTGACTTGAGTATCAGATAATGTTGAGGCCTCAGCAGGTGGCAGAAGTTAAACTACGCTGGATTATTTCATCATAAACCTGAGGTGGAACAAGTCAGAGGCAGCCCGTACTGAAATGAGTGTGACTATATGTTTCTATCCACCTGAGTAAGTCCAGGATTTATTTCTCCCTGTACACTCTGCCTATGACAATTACCCTGCAAGGTGATAGAGACTGAAATTCAAAGAACAAAGTCATCAGGTACCATGCCCTTGGAGCTTTGCTAACATAATGTTTTCCTTAGCTGTCTCCCTCCTTTCTACACATTTTTTTTCCCTCTCTTGACACTGGACTTTGTTTTACAGCAGGTCCCTTAATCAATTCCTTGCCCAGTCATACTGAAATAATTGAGCAACAATGAAAAGTGTTACAGGAGTAAGGAGCTTTAAGAGAAGGATGCTCGAGTCATAGAATGGTTTGAGTCTGAAGGGACCTTTAGAGGTCATCTAGTGCAACTCCGCTGCAATGAGCAGAGCCATCTTCAACTAGATCACGTTGCTCAGAGTCCTTTCAAACCTGACCTGGAATGTTTCCTGGGATGGAGCATCTATCACCTTTCTGGGCAACCTGTTCCACCACCCTCACCATAAAAAAAAACCAAAAAAAATCGTCGTTTAATCAACACCTACTAGAAACAACAATATGCATGTTGCTATGACTTCTTAGCTTATGCATAAGAGTGTCAAAGCCAAAGTATACTTGGCAAGCGTAGATGGTGTCTTTCTTATTGCCTGTTCTTACTCTAACTTTTTCCCCACGTGATTTTTTTTCCTGAACAACAAAATATAATGAAATTAACTTATATTGCTAATGTCTCTAAATTGGCTCTGCAGCAACCTTGTAGTGGCAGTTGCAAGGTGTTTCTGCTCATGGTCCACCTCACTTTTGTATATAACCCTTAGAAGGTGAGAAGGAAGTTTCCTGGAAGATATTAGTTTCCTGGGTTCTTGTTTGTGCCTGTTAAAAGGCCTTTCACTAATTATCAAATGAGTCCTGCAATTGTGGTGAATTACAGTATATGCACCTGTAAAATGTTCTGCCAGATAAAAAGGATCCTCTCAAATATAACTGAATGTATCAATGTTAAAGTCAGCTTTGTGTGTGATGGGGTGGAAAGCTTTACATCCCATGCAACATTTTTTCAAGAGCATCCACAGCTTGTCACTACATTAACTACACCCAGGTGTGATAAAAATGCCAATCTCAGCACCAGGGTCTCCTTTGGAAACTGGGAGCTAGTCTTGTTAAGTGTAACAAGGCTCAGCTGTTCTGGGAGTTGCTCAGCTCCTCTGGGAGTGTTGCCTTTGACCAGCCGTGTGCACAGAAGAAGCTGTAGGAGTTCAGATGGGAGAGTGCTGCTAACATGGCTGCCTTGAAGGTGAGGAGGTCTGTGAAAGGAGCCTGGGAAAGGGTTGCAGTAGCTTAGAAGACTGATATTACAGAGGTGCTTCTTTTTAATGTGTTTAAAAAAATTCTCCTGTTGCATTGCCTTCTTTCCCATTTGGGGGGGGGGGGGCAGCAGATGTGGATCGAGAACCAAGTCGTTTTTTCCAGAGCAAGGGAGACTTGCCATAGACTATTTGCAAAGCTGAGAGTGAAGGTAAGTCAGAAATCCTTTAAAGGGGCTCACTTCAGGCACTCGAGATTCCTATCTAAAAAGCTAGTACGATATGTGAATGTACTTTGGATTCACTGTTCATTGGGGTTCATATGTGATCTTCCTCTTGATGTTTTTTTCTGAGACTATCAGTGATATGTGAAGTCCTGCAGGGAAACAGATTTTATTACTATTGCCTGCTCTTTTTGGGAGGACCCAACCTTTTTTTATTTTTATTGCACCTTTCTGGTTGCTTCCAGTTTATTTTGGTTTAGGCCCTTCTATACTCACTTTAGAGTGTAAAGGACTCTGAAGGCACATGTTCCTAGTTAAGGTGTGTCCATTTAACAATATGTATCACAAATAAAACGGGAAACTCAGGAAATTCCTGTGCTTGAAAGAAGAAAAAAAAAAAAGTAGTGGTGGAAACCAAACTTATTCTCTGGAACATTCTAAGAGTCCTTCAAAAATAAGAGCATCTGTAAAACCTTAAGCTTATGTATTACTAACAGAAATAATCTCTGAAAAGTAAGGTCTCTCATTGGGCCTTCATTACCTAACCACATGAGTATAACACGGTAATTCAGAAAGCTGGTGTTCTAATTTATTTTACATAGTTGAAGTGAATTACTAATGTTACAGCTGCTTATACTATCAGTGATCTCCCAGCTGTGTGGGTTCTTACATGGCTTCTTTCATCAAGACTTAATCTGTGATTTAAACCCATGGTAATGGGTCAGACTTTTGGTGGCTTCCATATTGTATCTGGTGGAAGTGTTACTTTCTGGGCTAAAACCTTAGTTATCTACAACATTAATAAATCCTAAAAGTGACTCTAATTTTATCCAGTTAAGCATAAGCAACTATCTAGTTGCTTCTATGCAGCTTCTCACTGTAAAAATAAAGAGGCAAGCTCTCTTGTTAAAAGGAAATTTTACAGAAATTCAAAATTTTTTTGTCACGTCAAACTTTTTTTGTTGGTTGGTCTAATCTTTTGTATGTTATGTAGATTCTTACAATTTGTCTAAAAAAACCCCTAAACGTTATGTAATTTAAGGTGATTGTTTTTTGTTTTTTAATATCACCATTTGGTGTAATTTTTATGGATATTGTTTTTAAGCTTTGGGTTAAAGTAATTAAACTTTACAAAAGTCCTCATTGCAAAAGCAGAGCATCTAGCAGTTTTCATGCTACGAGTGTCAGTGTGACTTCGACTGAAAGACCAGTAGACAAATATGTGGTTCAGTTTCCTTATGTTCCTGGGCTGCATAGCAGTTTGACAGGCAGGAAAAATGAACTTGCCTCCTGTCTTCATGAGTGACTCACTCTGCTGCCTCTGCTCCTCAATTTCCCGTGTGTAATAAAACAGTAATAATGACACTTTGCCCTGCTTTATAAAATATCATCAGCTATGACTGCAAGTTTTCTGTAAGAGCTGAAATTATTTTCTAATGCTTCGTGTGTATATGCAAAAAACAAGCCACTGAATTCTGTCAGATGTAACGCGTAAAGTTCAAGAGTCAAGCTCTTAATGTTTTACAGTCATGGCGTAAAACTTTCACACAAGTCTGAAGAAGTGATGGCTGAATGATATTCTGTTTCAAAATTCTTTAGTAATTCTGGAGAAAACACAAGTTCGTTGACATCCCCACAGTAAAAGAAAGAAGCTTGTAACCACAGAAGTGACAAACATATATGTGTTATAAGCACAAAATAACTGACTTGAAAGAGATTAATAGAACAAATAGGTAGAACTGAGAAATCTAATATTGGGTCATTTTGAAGAAGGTACTCAAATAACAAATTTTCTCTTGCTAATAAGCACATCCCACTTCCAGTTACAAGAACAAGATTGTTCTGATGTGTTTGCCCCTTTTGTTTCAAAGCATGTATGGAGAGTGCCAAATGTTGGGTTTGATGTGACCGTGTTCTTTGTTTTGATGAATGAATGAATAATAGAATAGGAAGTGTGAATGTTAAGCCAAGCTCAAAACTACAGCAGAGAAATGAACCATATTGCAGAAAGATAATATAAATGAGATCTCTAACAGCTAAATCATTGGCTGGTAAACACAGTTCCTAGTGCTATGCTGACCTCCACAGTAACTTTATGTGTATGTTTCTTCACCTGGAGCAGAGAGGGCTAGAACAGGAGAGGAAGACTAGGTCTCTTCTGCACTGATCACTTGAAGTTTCACCTAGATGTGTAATGGACTGCCAGTAGCACTGCTGAAACTGTATTTCAGAAAGCCAGAGGCAGCTTCCATAGGAGCTAGAGCAAGACTTCACCCTATATGCTTTCCAGTCCCCTGTACACAGGGATACTCTTGAGCTGCAAGCCAAAATCTGTGATAGTGCTGCAACGTATTAAATATGAAGAAATGCCTTGCCAACTGTGGTGCCTGAGGAATGATTAAACATATCATCTTCACAGTGTGCCTAGCTTCTAATTGTTCATGCTAGTAATTAAGTCATCCAGATTTTTAATGAGTGCCTTGAATTTAGTTGCCCTCATCTTGATCTGGTATTGTTTCAGTCTTAAAACAGAAATCCACTAACCTCATTTGCTCTAGTATTTACCTTATTAATAAAGGAAGCAACCATCTTGGGTGGCAATGAATCTGGAATGTTAAGGCCGTAAAGTAAGCAATAGGATGACATGCCTCAGTGCATATTAGAAGTTTGGGTAGCCAAAGCATGCAGAAAAAGTGTGTCACATCTATGTCAAACAACTTTGGTTTGTCCTCAGTGATTCTCTAGTGCTTTTTTTTTTCCCAAGTGCAATATAGTTGCCTTGGATCCTGAAGTCTAAGTTACAAAATGTAAAGAAGAGCTCAGTATCAAACAGTTGTTGTTAATCAGACAGCATGGATGTTCTAAAAATTTTGAGTTGGATTTTTCTCTCTGCTTCTATGAGACTAATGCCCCCTGTGTCCATGAGCTACATACACAACTGATTTTTCAGAAGTAGTCACTGAGCCTCACACACTGTAGCTGGGTATAATAATTGCCTTGGCTTAGGCAGAGAACTGGTGCACAGGCCAGAGGAAGGCTTTCTGTGTATTCAGACCTTCCCATTTAAAAAAAAAAAGTCATTTCAGATTAAATAGATATACACACATGTACGCATGCAGAAATAAATGCGTGTATACACACACACAATGCATAATCAGTCCAAGAGAAATCATTGAGCTCCCCAACAGAGACAGGGAGAAGAAAAAGTGGAAAGTAGCTTTCTCCAGTTTCCTGGGAGACATCTTAAAATGAAAGAGAAGAGATCCTGCCTCAAGCTAAGGAATGGGTTAGTGGGTGCTGTTTGGAGTGCTTTTTACCACACGTAAACTTTCAGAAGTTTTGGGGCTTATTTAACTGTCTGACACTTCCAAAGGGCATCAAGTAGGACTAATTACTTGTTTATATTTATTTTCCAACAATACAGACCTCACTGGCAAACAACTTCTTTCCCCTCAAAACTGACTTTGTAAGGGTGGGTGAAAAATGTCAAAAATTTGTGGTTTTGTTATTAGGATTTTTTTTTTTAGTATTCTGGGAACTGAAATGCAGCCTAAAGCTAAAAATGACACACCCAAATATGAAGTTTAGATAAAATCGACCATTCTAAAAATACTTGAAGTTGGTCTTGCTTCTGTTAAGTAAAGGATAGTTACAAGAAATTCTTGTGTCTGATAACAAACTGAATCCTGACTTGAGTCATGTCCAGTATTAGACTTGTGGCAGTATCACTTCATCATTATAAAGTAAAAATGCAATGAACTTTTCTATGCTGGGTTGTGAAAGAAACAAAATTTTATTGATACCAAAAAAAATCAGGCGTCACCATAGATGAAGGCAGTAGGGTAAGGAGTAAGTATTAATGCTGAATGATTTTAAATCCAGGATCAGGAATTTTTCATCCTGACAGTAGGAATTACATATGCATCTTTAATTGCTTATACATTTTTAATTACTCTAGTGTTATAAAGCTATTCTATTTAAGTAATTCATCCTAGTTTCGTGAGGACACAGGGTTGTGAGAGTTTGTACACTAAGCACAAGCATATATGTAGTAAGAAAGAAACAGTCTTCTTGGAGGTGTAGGGTTGATATGGCCCCTTTTGGTTTGAGATCTCGGAAAGGATGCATTAAAAATAATGATTACAGAGAACTACAAAATAATTAGAGTACAAGGACATGCTGTACGTTTAAAGATGTCTACTTGGTCTATTAAGTTTTCCAAGTGGAGGTTAAGATTGGACGTAGATTGTAGGAAAAAACAACAGATAGCTCTTACATCCATCTGGAAAAGGCATAGAGGAATCCAATGGCAAAAAGTGAAGCTATGCAAATTCAGACCAGAGATAAGGCAGTCTCTTATCAGAAACAGTTATTCATCACTGGAACAGCTTACCAAGACGTGCAGTAGTTTCACCTTCACTTAGAGTATTTAAGGTATGACTGAAGATCTTTCTAAAAAAATGCTATAACTCAAACACAAATTATGGTCTTGAGGTATAAATTATTTGGTGAGGGTCATTGGCCTGTGTTATGCAGGAGGTCAAACTATATTATCATAACCATCCGTTTTGGCCTTACAGTCTATGATTAAGTAGCTGCCAGCAGGATTATGTGGAGGTATAAATCTATCTTAGATTAATATCCCTATTGAGCTTGGTGAATTTTGTATATATATTCTTTATAGATCAGGAAAACAAAATAGGGTCCATGAGCATTTGACCAGCACGGCTTGTAGGAAAAACTTAGTCTTACGGATTTTCTAAACCCCTCCTGCAGTGAGTCCCAATTTCTCAGCACAGTCATGGTAGGAAAATATCTTGGTTATTATCAGCCTTGTTTGTTTAATTCCATTGAACTGTCTAGTGAAATCCTGGTGAGGCTGCTATCATATTTACAGCTGTCTGCTATGCTATTGCAGGATGATGGAATCTGAAGGATAGTTTACTGTATCAGTAAAACCACTAGATGTTATATGCAGGCAAATGTAATGAATTAACTGACATGAGTTACAATTGATTGCTAGTGTTACAGCCCCAATTTGCAGATACTTCAATAATGGGTAATGCATAAATATCTTTGCTGAAATCAATTAGGCTATTCACGCTGTCAGGTAACTTCCAGGAGCTTGCTTTCTTATCCTATCTAACAAACGAAGAGATCAGACCTTATATAAGCTTGTACATATTTGCGTCCCCTTGCCATGTGCTTAACAGCCTATCTCATCAGACTCCCAACACTGGTACCAAAAATTCTAGTACTAGTGGTGATGCTTCTGAAATTGGAACTCAGTTGTATCTGTATTCTATTATAAAAAAAGGAGTACAGGGAATACTGCCTCTTGATGCATGATAGAGCAACAGATTTCACCAAATAAATACACAGAGGTCTCTTTAGTGAAAGAATTGTTGGCCTTGAGTGTGACTTTTTTTTTTAAAAAAAGGATCTCAAAGGACATCATGTTCTCTTCAAGGTCAAACTGACACAAGTAAAAAAAGTCTAGATGAGTAACAGAAAAAAAACTATTTTGCTCTCTGTATGGAAACCTTAAAGGACCATGCCAGGTCTGACATTATGGAATTCAAAACAAAATCTGATTCTTATTAACTGTAATTAAAATACGTTATTTGTGTCAGCTAAGTACATAATGCCCTGAAAAGATCGTTATTTTGGGATCTGTCAAGGTTGAACTGTCTCTATAGCAAAATAAGAGTGCAAATTTCAAAACTTACTAGATCTCAGTGAAAACCTGTTAAATCCTGGCAATTCAACACATCCTGATTGTCAAATTCTACTTAAAATAGGTACTTATTTCTCTAAAATTATTATAGTCTATCCAGTATGATTAGTATGCTCTGGTTTAATTAGTGACTAACTTAACTCTGTATTTGATAGCTGCATGTGGAATGGTCATACAAGCTACGGAACATTCTTAGTTTAGTATGTTCCTCTAAGGGTGGATTTAAACAAACTTCTTGAGATAGCTTGTGTGGCCTCAGCTGTCCCTCTTCAGCAGGATGGTGCTGTGGACCCTGGTAGGGTTTGCTCCCTCTTCTCTGTGGTGCCTGCAAGATGGAACCCAGTGTTGCGTAGTGGAATAGTTGGGTAGGCAGGAATTGGGGTTACCAACCTCACCTGTGAAAGCAGCGACAGCAGCACGTTCTCAAGGGCATGCTGTGAGCCCTTCTGCTGCTCCATGCATGTAGCACTTACAGCCCTTGGTGTCTCGGGGCACGGCTGGGGACAAAGAAAGTTCAGAGGTGAGCAGGGCTTGGTTTGTGATGTGAAGACTCCTTTGGCTGCTGTACAGGTTAAGTCCCTGCCAATGCTTGTGTTTTGCTCAGACAGCATTTCTGGACAGGAAAGAGAAACCTGGAGAAACCCAGATGGGCAGCACCAGTAATACTGCAGGTGGGATGAGGTATGATGGCATCTGACCAGTGCATTGTGCACGTGGGTGCTCTGAGCTCATCTTGACTGCTGCAGGTATGAGTAGACTCTAACGTGGTTCCCATTGTTACCTTGGTTGGTTCTCTAAACAAGGGTAAAATTATTTAGTCCTAAATAAATCGTGGTTCTTCAGGCTAATCTGTAATTTGGAGCTCATCTCGGTCAAAGCTGAGACCAGTTTATATCTATTTAAGGACAATTCTGAGTGCATTCCTAGCATGCTTTTCTTTCAGTTCCTTCGAGAACCATTGTGAAATTTTCTGTAACTGATTTAAAAGCAATAACTGCATTGCTAGATGGTGTTCAAATGTTCTTGAAAAGCTTAGGAACAGAGACCAGTTCCTGCAGCAGTGTTGGAACATTGGCCAGGGCTTCTTACAGAACAGTGTATTCTTGGACTGGATTGTGGCATGCTCACTTAGTTCACCCTGGAATGTGGCATTTGAGAAAGGATACTGGTGCTGCAAAAGACAGTTTCCCAATTAACTCTATAGTCTCTAAACCCTACAGTAGCATCCTAGTCATGGCTTGTGGCAGGACTCTTAACATGTAGTTTTGACATGCTAAAGTTATCTATGGGAACAGTCAGAAACGTAGTTTTGCTGTGGATGAGCCCTTTTGTTGGAGGAAGGAAATGATCAGTATGTCTCAAGACAGTAAGAAGAATGTACAGGTGGCTGTATGTTCTTAAAGTACTCTCATGGCACCCTCAAAGTTTTCAATGAAAACTGTTTTAGTAATGCACAGTTTCTTTCCTATTGCTTTTTAAAATCCTAGTTAAGCATTGCAAGAACTGTAACAACAATTGTAAAGGATTGAAATTGTATTTGAGAAACTGGATAATATGGATTTGATATCTTTTTCATGTAACTAAAATGGTTACCTGCAGGTAGTGACAAGTGTTCTGAAATGCAAACCAGATTGAGGCAAACAAAGCATCATTGTGGAATTTGAAGTAAATAGAATGACGTTTGGCATAAATGAGGTATTTCTAGAAAAAGCAATTATTCAGCCTCTCTTTTTTCTAATAACTTTTTATTAAACTCATTCTTATAGATGGAAAAAATATTTGCGTAGTATATAATAATTCTCAGAAGAGATTGTATCACAAGTGTATTTAATAATGCTCATTGTTGGGTTACACATTTGGAAGACAAATGGTCCTTTGTAACGAGTTTCCACAATATCTAGTGCAGCAAGACAGGGCAGGTTTGCAATGTTAAAGTGAATGAAGGTGAAAGATGTTACTGAAGAAGAAATCACTTGATCAGTGAGTATATGATCCTTGGTACCACACTTAATTATGTTCATGATTGCTTCCTTACAAGTTTTATGGAGAGATGGTGGGGAGGAACAGTTACATTTTTCTCTTCCAAAATGGTCGTTGAGCAGGTAATCGTATTATCCCTTATCACTCAAACTTCTGCCATAATGGGGCTCAGTGCCCACTTTAAAGAGACAAACCAAATGCATGGGTTAGCTTAGCATCTTGAAAGATAAAGTCCCTGACTAAATAAGGCCTGAAATCAGATATAATGCAATCTAGTTTAAGAAACAATCTGTAGAAACACAGACCTGCAGCCATTGAAGCCAAGGACAGCATATTGGGGTTTATCTCTACGGAAGGAAGACCAGGCAGCTAGTCTTCAAATGCAGAAGGTTAATTTTGCATTACAGTAGCTATGCAGAAATTTGGTGAGAATAAGATAAAGGTTTGAGCTGCCAATTTAAACAGAGCAGATATCCAAATATGTCATTGTTACTTTAAGTAAATATTTACTTAAAAGTAAATAAGTTACTTACTTAAAAAAGTATTTAAAAATAGTTCAACACTGTTTGCTTGATGACTGAGAAGGAATGTTCCCACTTAGCATCTGTACCCATGTGTACTATTTATCTCTAGATTAACGCTTGGAGGAATAAATCTTCTCATTTGAAAACTTCAGTATAAATCAAGCTAAAAGTCATGATTCAAAAAAGTTTCCTATTTAGCAAATGTTTTGATGTTGAGTCACAGCGTTGCATAACTGGACAGTAGGAAAAAAAATTACCCATATCTACCTTTATTTCACCTCAATTTTTTTTCCATCAAGAGAGAAACTTCTGTCATTCCTATACAGCCTGGGTAACTGGGCTGCATTGTGCAATCAGAACACCGTATGGCTGTAACCGGGGCAGGAGGTAATTGCTTGTAGCACTTTTAGAGGGATGGTAAGGGCAAAGAAAATCTGTTTTTAAAGGACTTCACCAGACTGCAGGTTATTGCTTTCAGAATGGGATGAAAGGAGCAAGGAACGTGGTATTTTCCTTTAAATATAAATTAAAAATACATATTTAAAGAAATACTCAAATGAGAATTTTGCTTCTTTTCTAAACTCAGTTAGCGATGCAATCTGATTAGGCACTTTCAAAAGCTGTTTCATCTATGCACGTGCATCTTTACACTTCAAAATACTAAAGTCTTGCTTGGATGATTTGGGTTCCTTGCTTTTTGGCTTCTAAACATTAAAGTCCTGTTTGAAAAGAGAATCTAGGCATGATGGTGGGAATTGTCTGCAAATTCTACTTGTAACACTTAGAAGACAATGGATTTTTTTATTATTCTTTGCATGATTATTGTTTTTATAACTAAGTTTTGTAACATCTGGGGAGTGTTGATTTCTTTCTTTGTCCAGACAGGACATTGTGTGTGCATATGTGTGTATATGTCCCATAAATCATGTCTTCCAGCTCTGATATGCCTCCACTTAATAGTTAGTAAATTTTGTGTAATTTTTACCAGAATGTCTTCTGGCAGTCTCTTAGTCTCCTAATTATTATTCAGATTAATTTGAGGGTTGCATGAATACAAACTATGAATAGAAGAACAATTGCCCTGGGAAGTTTTGAGGAAAAGAGGTGAAGGGGGCAACAGAGCTAATTTCTAAGGAAAATTTTTGACTGTTTGGGGTGGTGTGTAAATCTTGCCTGAAAACCAGGAACTGGTCGACTGGGAGGTATCGTGAGCTTCTCAAGTTCCCATTTCTGGGCTTACTGTGATGTGGGATATAATTTCCCTGCAAAATGCAAGCAAGTGGCATCCATCCCATAAACCAGATGACACTGCAGCCATTTAAAAATAATTTTTAAATATTTGGCTGAAATCTGGATACTGTCAGCGTGTACGAAATACTTTGTGTAGTGCAGGTTTGTTTCACACACACAAAAAAAAAAAAAAAA
>WKFP01012641.1:26285-51842 GCA_011057875.1 Pterocles orientalis | reverse complement strand
ATATACAAAGATGCAATGTGATACACAGTGATACTGCCCCTCCCCACCTGATGACCAAAGGCCTAGCCCACTCCCAGCCAATGGCCCCGAAGGAGGGAGAGAATAGGTGATACACAATTATGCTGTTCCTGTCGATTTCTAAAATAAAGGGCGAAACAATGGCAAGAACTGAAGGCAGAGTGTAAACGTCTCCTGCATTAACTCCCGAGTTAAAATAAAAATACTTTGTTATTGGATTCAAAATACTGAATCCCACAAACTACCATCTATAGCTTATGTTATATACAGACAGACTGACTCTGAGTGGTTGTCTAAAAGATTTCCATGTGTTTATATAGAGTGAGGTGATAGAAGTGCCTGGAAATGTATTACAGAGCTACAAGAGGAAGGGAATCTAATAGCACCATCTAAATGCTCCTACACTTGGCAAACAGGTATTGTATTCTAGATTAAATTTGCTAGAAAGCTTATATAACTCGTGTAATTTGGCTTCCTAATTGAAGTGATTTTAAAAATTGCACTGATGTGTGAGAACTGGTTTCTGTTCAGCTACCGTGAACATTGTATCAAATAACCAGCTTCACACCAAGTTTAAAAACATCAAATCTGAGTAATGTTAAATTCAGTAAAGGTGCTGCTAGTTCTATTCATGTGTCTGTCAAAAGCTGTCTCAGTAAAATGGCTTAAATCATTTAAGAAAAATGAAAGAGATGTAGTCCAAAAAAACCAAAGATATGACAGGCTGTGGGTGAATAGTTCGAGCCAATTCCAGTTCTTGGATATGCTTGTGTCTTCTGATTGTGCACATTAGGGAGCAGAGTCTGGGCCAAATAGTAAGTATTTGACTAGAAAATTGGATATAGAGAGGTATGAAATTAACAAAAGAACAGCTGGCAAACACATTCTGTAAAACAAATTGAGAATGAAGTTGAAGACATTGAACTTGAACAAAAAAACTGAATTCTTGTATTAGTTTCTTGAGTGTGTTTTTTAAAGGAAATTTGAGCACATGGGGAAAACAATATACCCTTAAACACTTTTAGGAGGAGGGTGATGTCATTATTGCAATTCAGCTATACCGGTATAGCTGATTCAAATATCAAGCTTCCAGGATGTGAAGTCCACTGTGAGAATAGGCCTACAGGAGAGGAAGAAGTCAAGAAGAAATTGGAAATGGAAAACAGAAGTCTGATATGTAAATAGCTTGCACAGACTACTTTATTATAATAGCAGACATTCAGAGTTTAACAGCAATAAAAATTGTTACATATTTTTACAGATCTTGAGGGTAGGATGAAAAGAAGATCAGCTGTCCGACAGTGGCATATAAAATGGTTTGAACAATAATTGTAGGAGAGGTCAATTATCCTGACAATACTAAAAAGTGGAGAAGAGCACAGGAGTGAAAAAGATGAGTGCAAAGATGCCCTACTATAGTCAGCCAGTGAGGCTACATAAATCACTTATTTTTGGTCACTTTCATAGAGAATTTAGCAGTCAGAGCTTTAGGACAAAATGGACAATTGTTACTCTTGATTTGCCTCCTTATGTTCAAAAAGCTTCTGAAAATTGGAGTAGATCTATGTTTTGATTGTTGTTCCCATGCTTTTAACCGAGAAGACAACGTAGCCCCGGGGAAATATGAAGAGATTGACTGCCACTGATTCAGTAGAAAAATAAGGTTTGCACAGAGCAGTAGCATCTCTTATTAGACCAATTTATTCAGTATACAGGGATGTCCTATTTGGAGCAATTTGCAAAGTGAGGTTACTCCGTTGGTCTGCTGCGCTTTCATTCAGTGGACTTGGATATATCACAACAAATCTGTCCTAAAACCTAGCGACAACAAGTGAAAGGAAATTCCACTTGCCTGACTTGTTACGTTTTCCTACTTTATTTTTCTGCTTTGGCACACTTTGGCTAGAGATACATCCCCACAGATAGATAACTTGTGCCGGTGTCCACGTGGTTTACGCAAGGGATGAAGCATGTCCCAAGAAAGTCCAGACAACATCTGATCATGTATCACACTCCTGCCTTCTGCTGACAGTCATTGACTACTCGGGAATAAAACACACTGTTGTGTTCATGTATAGAACAGGTCCTGTATTTGTAATTTGGCTGCTAGGAGACTAGTGTCTGATACCCGTTAAAGCCATTCCTTGTCCTAGTGGCATTTATCCCTTCACTATCTTCAAAGCCAATTCCTTTGGAAAATAGAGCATTAGTATTTCTTTAGGAGGCATTCCACTATGTTGCTGCCTAACCAGGAGATGGGTTTGTGTGTCATGAAGGCGTTTATTCAGCTCCTTGCTGTTGGTAAGCAAAGGGGACAGATGTTGCATGTGTCCTCTGGTTGGTCTAGGGGAAAAAGAACACACTTATGTTTAGGAACATTCCAAGTCGAAAGCCAAAACTTGGATTCCTCTTGCCTCATGGAGGCATATAATAGAAATTCTGAGTTTTCTGTACTCACCCCCAGAAATGTGACTCCCACAGCCTCTTGGGAGAAACTCAGTGGTATTTACAAAGCCTCTCTTTTGCAAACTTCTTTATTATAAACATCTTGAAGCTATCAAATTATGCATTTTCTAAAATTATTATTTGAATCTGAGATGGTGTTGTCTTTTCTTTAATATGCAACAATTTAGTTGGATGATTTCATGGAGGAAAGGTGCATAACCATTAAAATTACTGGATCAAAGAGAAAGGGAGAAATTAATATGCAGTAGGGATGTGTTCGTGGTGGTGTTTTTTTATACTGTATGATAATCTTTTCATTATGGGACACAGACTCTTGAAACTTTTCCATAAAATGAAGGTATAATTGAAGAGGTTAAGAAATTTGCCTGAATGAGAAGGAAATTCAAATTGCTAAATGTTAAAGAGAAATATTCCATGGATCTGCTTTATTGCCGTTCGAATAATTTTAAGTAAAGTGTGGATGTTCAAAACTTATAGTGCCTTCTTCATGTGTCCTTTTGACCTGGCTAAATCCAGAACAGCCCTACTGGATTAGCTTAATAGTTTATCAGAATTAACATCTTGCCTTTGACAGCAGCCAGCCAGCAGCACATGCTGAGGCAAGGAATATAAAAATAGGGCAAACATACAATGATCCTTGGTGTAGACTACTAGTTTTCAGTAATCTGTAGTCTTTTTAAGACTAATGATTCATTTGCACCAATGTTTTCAAAAGCCCTTCAAGGATTTTTTTTTTCTACAAACTTTTATAAACAATGTAGAAGGTAACTCTCCTTTGTTTCTTTGTTGGCATTCAATGTTCCTGATGTGATATTTTGCAACTTTAGCTGCATTGCATGGAAAAGGTGTTTCCTTTGTTTTTATTTCTGAGCTTATCACTCAGTATTTTCAGGGCTATCTCCTGGTAGTCAGATGTTAATGTTATCCACCCCGTCAATATTTGAAAGCACTCTCTTCTTGCTGTTCTTCCAGTGTCCTAAATTGTTTAATCTCTTTTCACATGGAAGCTGTTATGGATTTCTCAGACTATCCTCATCACCGTTTTCTAGTCTTTTTTCTTCTTCTCGGGTAAGGTGACTGTAACTACACAAAGTGACAAGGAGCGGCTGCACCCTAGATGAGCATAGCAATGCAATGGCATTTTCTGTTTAGGTTCATTACACTTCCAATAGTGCTTTCACATCCTTTTGCCTTCTTGAGTGTTGCTGAGCACCAAGCTGCATTTTCCACACAACTATCTACATAGAATCCAATGTAATTTTCATGTTACAGCTAATTAAGCAATGATGAGTTCTTATGTATTTAGGGTTATTTCCCTTGCATCTGCAATTTTACTTTGAATTTCACTTGTGTCTTTATTGCTTGTTTGAGATTATTAAATCCTTCTGCAGTTTTTCAGTCATTTTGATTTTGCTCAATTATTTCAGAGTAACTTTTCTCCTTGAACAATCCTTTTTCCTTAGAGGATTTTGCGTAGATCCTCTGGCAGTTTAGTTTCCTTTGGAGCCCTTAATGCTTCTTGAAGTTTCAAGAGTATTGTAAGATAATGTCTTGATATGTCACTTCCTCAATACCATCTTCAGGTAACTCTTAAACAGTATAATATCCCTTTGTAAAAAGCATTCTCAGCTCTTGCCCATTACATTAGTGTGCCCACTAATTTTATTCTTTATTATTGTTTCAACCACTTGGACACATGCCAAATATTAAATTTCCGATTCTAGACGTTTCTGGATCCCGCCTGGAGCCTCCCTGAAAATTGGTGTTGCATTAGCGTTTGTGGTTGTAGTGTGGATTTAGATGACAGGTGAGAAACATCAAGGTGTTGATGCGGTACCATCAACATTAGTTAAGCATTAAATCTTGCCTGAGTAGTTCAGCATAAAGAAATCAGCACTTCAACTTCTTTTACAAGATACAATGTGATGGGGGAAACCTAAGTCTTTGGGATTTCCAGCCTTCTTACCTGATTTCTGTTGCTCCTCTCCATTCACTGGGGGGCTTTGCTGCAGCTTTTGCTTACACTAGTATTTGTTTAAGCTGAAGTGCAGTGGTTTGAAGGCTCCTCCCAAAGCCACAGAGGAAAACATTGCCTGCCTAAGAACCAGTATACTGTGCAGTCAACAGGGACAAGCAGTGTATCAGCTTGCCTTGATGTTCGGCATAGGAACAAACTGGAAGAATGGAGACATGGAGTCTAGTGACGACTTTACTTGTATGGGAATGGTTATTTCTATAAGTCATCTGAATATGAATTTTCATGCTTTCAGACAACACATGTATTTTGTAGTTTATTGCTTATAGAACTTAAAGGACAGGACATATGCATTTTTTGTAAACCTCAGGAACATGATTTATTTTGTAGTTGAATTTTTTTTAGTATTTTCACATACAAAGTTGCTCATGCTCACTCTAAGTAACCCTTTCTCTGGTTTGCTAAGAAATATCTCTGCTTTATTTCTTTCTTCACACGAGATTTCAAATGTTGAAGTCTTAAAGACAAGCTTGGATGTCACTTCAAAGCACTGTAAAAAGGATCATTAAAATGATCACTGCATTTTACCAGTCTGTTAAATGTCCAGTAGCAGAATAATAGTTCCCCTGTGAGCACCTGGAATTTGAGTTGTTGCTCTTAGGGAGTAAGTGAATTTTCAGCAGATGGAGCTCCATTTATATTTGTTACTTCTGTGAAAACTGAAATTAGAAAGTCATCACCTTTGTAAAGGTATAATTTCTTTAATTTGTCTGTCAGCATATACACCTGCATTGTATTAACTAACGTCAATTTTCCATGGTTCCTGCACACAACCAGTTAAACTAATTGTCAAGTAATAGAAGTCTTACCTGTGTTAGTGTTTTCTCATAACTGTCTTATCTCATTTGGTAGTGCAAAAAAAAAATGTTAATGACTAATCATCTTCACGTGACTTGTGAAGGTGGAAACTTAGCAGCATCTGGTTTTAATCCTAGATTTTGCGGTGGGGAAAAACTTGTTTTGAGCTATGCTTTTTGGCAGGGGAGGCTGTCTCCCTAATACGGATGTAACTCAATCTAATTAAACTCAGGATGAAAATAGTTGTATTTGCAAATTCAGATTAGGCAATGGTGCTTTGTTGTCAGGCTGGCAGGGGAGTGCTGCAGGACTGGTTGCAGACAGCAACTCCTGACATGCATGGTCCAAAGACACCCTCCCTTCTTTATTGCTCTTGTTTTCTCAGCCACTGGTACTTGGCAGGAGGTCAAAGGCAATCCCCTCAGTCGCAGAGATGCAGCAGCCAGCCTCTCCAAAGGAGCAGCCATCACAGTTAGTCTGGATCAACCCCTAGGTCCAAGGAATGTGTCATTCAGCATTCCCCTGAGTGGGAAGGGAGCCACAGAAGATGAGTGGAGAGGAAAGGAAGGTTTTCCAGCAGCAGTTACTGCTCGGGGCAGAGCTTGTCCTTCAGCAGAGGAGGGAGCTCTGGTTTCCTGTGTGATCTGATCTAGGTGTTCCTGCTCCGGCAGGGGGATTGGACTAGATGATCTTTCAAGGTCCCTTCCAATCTCTAACATTCTGTGGTTCTGTGATTCTGTGACTGAGCCAAGACAGTGCCCTGGGCATGTGCTGGCCTCCTAGCAAGGAAGCTTTTGTGCAGAGCATGACACGTTGCTTACAAAAGAATACAGCCCTGGGTGCCTTTGGGATGCTCTGTACCCTAGCTCAATTCTGACTTCTCAGGTTAAGATCTGTGCACTGTAAATATCAAAAGGCCATGGTACCAAATGCCTAGTCAGAATCAATGGTATGGAGTAGAAAACTGGTCATTTGGTTTCTGTGGAAAACCCACTTAGAGATGTGAGAAAGTGGAAAGAAATCACTCTTAGGAGGGGGGGGGAAAGTAAGGAAGTTTTGTTTTTTTAATGGACTCTTCTTTCTGGTTTTATTAAATCTGATTCTGTAATTAAAAATATATATAGATGAAGGGAGAGGTACCTTCCCCTACTCTTTCCTGTTTTTCCTTCTATTGTAGCCCTATTGGAAGGAATGTCTATGCGCCAGGAGAATTTTGATGTGTTGCTTTAAGGGAGTAGGTTGTTCTACTTGCATTTGTCCATCAAAATGGCTGCAAGTGACTTTAGATTTAGGGAAAAAAAGTAACGAAGAGCAGAGCTGTGACATGCATGTTTTCTGGAGAAGTGATCCTAACTTGCTTAAGAAACACACAGACATGGTGGATCCAACTTTTCAGAAAAGCTGAAAAACACCAGTTGCCTTATGCTGACTTCATCTTCCCAATTGCCCAGCTCTAAAGGTGCTGAGACTGGTACTGTCTGTAGCTTAGTTCCTGGCAGAGTCTGCTTTGCTGCAGCCTCGGTGGGTGTTCGTTGTACTACATCAGGTACTTCAGCAAGATACTTAACCTAGTAACCATACATAGCTAGGTTTACTATTTTATCTGTACAGCTATGCAAATACTAGAAAACAGTGTCTGCAGCAGCTTTTGTTGACTAGTATTAGTGATGCTGTTTACTTCAGAATTTTTCAGTAATCCAAAGCAGGAGCAGAAACAATGTCATGGTATGTATGCAGCACACTTAGCTAAACAAACACAGGTATAGCTAACAGATGGGTTTTGTTTACAAACTACTTGACCTTTAAACATGAAGCATACAAAATTGACCCTCTCTCTCTCTAGAAGTGATTAAAATAATGAAAGAATTTGTTGAAAGACAACGTGATCAGCTTTGATAATTAATAATAGAAGGTATTATGATAGCTCCAATCTATAATGTACTAGCTGAAACCTGCCTTGTAAGGTTGATATGTTGATACTTGGGAACTAAATTATTTTCAAAAAAAAAAAAGTTTGAGGCAGCTTTGTCTCAGTTGAGGTCTATAGTTGGAGCATTCAACTGGAGAGAGGCTACACAGAGCCCTTCTTTTTCCCTTCCATCCTCAAACTGTAAAGGATTAAAGTAATCTCCTTTATGGTAGTGAATGTAGAGAACATCAAGCCATTGGTATTTTCCCTACTCCCCCTTTTCAAGGTTCCCAGGGGAAAGCATGCTCTTTACAGAAATAAGGCACTTCAGTTCTTATAGTTTCCCTCCTGAACACTTGATCTCCTATGAGCCATACTTGGTCCTGTAATTAATTCAAATGTAAAATCAAAGCCTTTCAGACATAATATTTCCTATAATGTACTTGGAAACACCTACCTTCATGCAGTGTAGCCAGCATCCCTACTCTTGCTTTATACTTCTGCAGCTGAGAGAATTGTGCATTTTACTTTTACAGCTTATGTAAAACAAAATTTAAAAAAAAAAAAAGTAAGTTCAAGCAGATGGTCAGTGAAAATTCCTGCCTGGGATGCTTGGAAAACCAAAGTGCTCTTTGGTGTGCAGATTGTTAAATGACTACATTATAAACATACAGCTAATCAGCAGCAATATTTTCAGTTGTATAGTCCATTTTGGGTTTGACCGTATTACTGCCATTTGGCTATCAAACAATCTGTGTTTAAAAATTTGTTCCAGTTCAGCCCGTGTTTACATATGTACAATTCTCAGTCAGAAGTCAGTTGTAACTTATACAAGTTCAAAGTGAATTTAGACACTAAGATGAAAATACTGTCTGTAAACAGAAGAATTAACCTCTGCCACCAAGGTAATTACTTTAAAAATCTGTTCTATTTTGGAAAAAAGGAATATTTTTGGAACATTGTCGTCTTCAGTCGTATAAATCAGTGCTTAGTTGTAATGTTAATATATACTTTGTGTAATAATTATTTGGGCTAAATACTGTTTGTCTTATTTGTGTCAGCACATGATGCTGCTTGGGCCACCTAGAGTCTATAAACACACTCTACTCTTGAATTAATTGGGTGCAGCCGAAGGTATAACTTGATCCAATGGGATTTTTGCTGAGCTCCTTGCAATTTATGAACTAAATCATCAGGACATGTATGAACTACCTACAATGCAGATTCTTAAAGATCAATTTTATTTTATTTCTTAATCTAAATGTCTAATTTCCAATATTTAATAGAATCAATTAATTAGGAAATGTATTGAGAGATAAATGGCCATGCCAAAGATGTGAAATGTCATTCAGATGGAAATTTCTTATGTAGGGACAGATGTAAGATACTTGCACACTGTCTGTAGATATATAACCTTATCCCCCTGCTCTTCTGAATGAAGTCCCCAGCTCTTTGGAGACATCAGCTGCAAGTCCAAAGCAGCAACTATTGCTTTGAAAGTAGCAGTTGGTATATGAAAACTGTATGCAAGGTCTGCTCTTGAATGCTACAAGCTCTCAGGGCAACACCCACAGGAAATAGTACAAAGCTAAGAGAATGGACAAGCTACTCTCGAGTATCTGGGCAGAAACTATACTGTGGAAAAATATTAATCTTCTTCATGGGGGCTGTATTTAGCATTGTTTAGTTTTTCCCCCTTCTGATGAAAACAGAAAGATTTTACTTCAGTCTGAATCACACTCCTACATACAATATCCCGTGCTAATTGAATGGTACTTATGTCTTTTTCACTCACAAATAGTTGCATGATTGAAGGGTAATACTACACTAAAAAAAAATACAACTTTTCTGGGAGCCCCCCCCCCCAAGCATTGTGACTGGAAGTACAATTTTGTAAGTAAATTGATACTCTATATAGAATTCACAGGTTCATTTTACCTATAGTACGGTGTGCCAAGAAAACTTTGAATTAAACAAAACATAGTCTGGAGTGGTGCAAAGGATCTTGTCTCCACTTGCACAAGTCAATTAGCAAGCCCCCAGTTAAACAGTGTTTTAGCTGTGCAAGTACAAATCCCATGTGTTTCAAAAGAAAAAGCAGAACTTGGGTTTGTATTCCTCAGCAAAGATAGAGAGCCCAAACCTGCCATGAGTGAAGCCCAAAGCAAGATTTATGTTTTGGTTTTTTTTTTTTTGAAATGAGTAGTGCAAATTCAAAGCTCCAGAAGTATGGCCATGTGTTTCTATGTAAAATGCTTTCACTCTGTAATAGTGGCAAAGGTCTGAAAACTGATTTAAAAAAAAAAATCAGTTAAGAGAATAAAGTGTAAAGGCATCTCATGACGGTGTTTTGTACACTGACAAATTGTCACTGGGCATATGATGCAAAAACTATACATGAATCTGTTGAGCTTGGAGACTTCTGTGTTTGTAAATCATTAACTGTGTGCAATACAGTTCTGTGGCAAACTTTACCTTTGAATTTTTAACATTTTAGCGCTCATCATAGCATTTACATGTGTGAGCTTGTTGTCAGGTAAATAAATGGGTGATCATTCATTCTCGATCCCACCAAGTAGAGAGAGCTCCAGATGTTCTAAGCAAGGAGCAGTGTTTACAGCAGACAAAACCTATGGGTAATACAAGAAGCAAGGCAGAGCTGAAGACCCATTAGACACCTGGCATCTGAGGGTGGGAAATGGGGAAGCAGCTGGAGCAGTTTCAGAAATGTACTCTCACCTCCATCCTGCAAAATATCCTGCCTCATGGCTGGCTGGTAAAGGGACAGAAAAAATTGTTGTTGGCCAATTAATGTAAATAGTTAAAAGCTCATATTGAGTCAATTTCTGTTACAAGCCTTTTTCCTACACAAGCATCTTGAACATCACAGCTCCACAAGCCAGCCCAGGGCTGTGCCACCACAGGAGCCCTTTGACTTGGGTGAGGGAGCAGGATCCAGCTCCCTTTTGCACCACAGCTCCTTCCAGCCTGTCATGGGACAGGGTTTAGGCTGTGGTGAGATCAAATCAGGCAAAACAGTAAAAAAAATAAAATGGTAGTGAGCTATTGATAGGAGAGAGAGAGAGACCCTCTTCCCAATCTGCGTCCCTGGGATGCCCTGCTATTCCCTTGTGCAAAGAGTTTGATAACATTTGGATACTTCTTTAATCGGAACAGTGAATTCTTCAAGTGGTGTGCCTGATTGGCAGCTGTCATATAGTTCTGTAATAAAGCAAACAACCACCATTACTAAGCATTTCACCCAACAAAAACCTGATTTTAAAATAATAATGCAAAAAAGCTGCATTTGGCAGAGCATTTAGGTATGTGTAGAAGTCCAAAATATGTGATTTTGCAAAAATTTTTTCTTCAAACGATAATATGAAATGGCATGTGAAGTTTGTTTCAGAACACCACAAGGGTCCACACTGACTATCTAGGCCAGCCTCTTGCATAAGGCATGGCACCTTCACAGAAATTTCTGCAACTCCTCTTGCCTGTGGTTGAGATCGCATATTTATTTTAGAGTAATAGCCAGTGTGGAACCCTGACCTTGCTGAAGTCTTTAGAAATACCATTAGAACCTTGGTCTTCATAAAGGCAGAGCTTTTTTCAGAGTGGCTTAGGGAACTCAATGAACGCTAGACGTGGAAGGCTTCTGGCTCTTTGAAATTTTAATCTTCCAGTCTCACATGTGGGATACACGATAGTCATTTATGTAACGGTTCCTATAATAAGTTCCCTGTAGAAAAATTACATTATTTTCCAATAGAAAAAAATCAAGCTCCATTTTGTATTTTTATAATCTCATGTTGGAGCCCTCAACTGTCAGATGCTTTCACTGAGTATAAGGGCTTGGATGCACTGACCAAGCTGCTATTGTACACTTGGGTCGTCCTCTTGGAAATCATGGTGCTGAGGCATCGTGCGTGACAGCTGAAACTTTTGTCATGTTTTCCTAAGAAAATCTCTGTCATTTCTGTTCTCTATGATACAAAGCCCTACCACAGCCCAAACCAATCAAACCCAAAATCTGCAGTAGTAATTGCATAGTTCATAAGACAAGTGGGAATGAAGAACCATGAGGGTATAAGGCAAAAAAGAAGTTAAATGATGAAATAAACTTGGTTGCCTCTAATAATTTAAGGTTCTGGAATTCACTTAAACTGAAGTAAATTGGCTATAGTGTACTTGTGGGTCCCCATTAGTGCAATATGACAGATGTGCAGACCCTGAATATCCTCTCTCTGTACCCATGAGTATTGCATGTCTCCTTGATTAACTATTGTAGTTCCATTAAAATATTTTAAGTTCACTGGTGGGGAATCTTGGTCACATTGTGTTTTACTACAGCTGTCAAATCACCCAGATCTTTTCTGTTTCAAGGTTATAATTCCTTATACTGACTATGGAAGGTGTTTAAGGACCGGTAGTTATAACTGGCATAAATTGTCTCTGGAAGACTGAGACACAGTGATGCTCTGTTGGTAAAATCCTGACTTGTTATATAAAATTTTCCCTAACAAGCCTGGTTGATCGTGTTATGACATCAGCAACGCTTGAAGGCAGACAATAACATTATTAAAATGACATGGTTTGCTGCAGTTACTATATAATTGCTGTAATCACAATTGTTCTTCCCAGAGTAAGATAAACTCTAATTTTAAATCTTTCTGTGATAAACTCTGTTTATAAATCTTCTCTATTTATTTTTTCTCTTGGTTATCCTGGCATTTGTCAGGAAATTGCTGTTCCACTTTATTAAGCAATATTACTTCAAAGTACCAGGTTATTGTATATAATCTGCTAAAAAAAAGCAATTGTTTCACAGTAACAGCTAGCCTTTTATGATGTAGGGAAAACACCTTTATAGTTATTAAGGTTATAAATCATGTTGAGACTGGCAACTGCTCTGTGTTTGTCACAAGTAGAGCACTGCATCCTAGAAGAAATAAATATGGAGAAAATGCCTTTAGGTTTAAAAGTGAATCCTTAAAAAAAAAAAGTGACATCTTGATGTAACTGGAGATAACATAAAAATGCTCACAGACTGCAATGCAGTAAAGACTTCAAGGTTATGTGGGTGCATGTGTGCACACAAACATGCTTGCGCATACAGGTTAATTTACACAGGAATTCATCTAAAGTCAGTGGAAGCTGTCAATGCTAGGTAGCGTTCTTAAGAAACTGTGTGTTATAGCAAATAATAAAAAAAGTCCATAAAACTGGTTAGTATTACTAAAGATTTTCATTCTCTAATTGTCACTGAGCTATCTCTCATTCAGGAATATTTCTCATATTTATTGGATTGTGTAAGAAAGGATGTTTCTGAGAATGAAGGTGTCCTAGAACTATAGTATATTTGAAAAAAATACCCAAGAATTTTGAGATAGAAAGAAATTATTGCAAGAGCACTACTACTAGGGATACAATTCAGAATAAAATATTCAGGTGTCCCTGCCATGGGCAGGAACATGGATTGGAACTTGATGATCTTTAAGGTCCTTTCCAACCCAAACCATTCTATGATCCTATGGTTTGTCTGTAGAATATAATGTGCTTTATTCAGGAAAATGTATGCAGTGTAATTTTCCAGCGTAAAATAAGCTCTTTAGTGGCCTGTTAGTATATATGAATTTAAACAGCCACTTTCATAATTGTGTTTTTCTAATAAAACTATAAGCATAGCCCAAAAGAGCCATGTGCCTGAACACAGGCCATTGGATCTTCAAGTGTGAAGGATACATAGCGGAAAATAAAAGTGACAGACTTCTCTGCTGTAGGTTATCTGTAAGTCATGTGGGTCTTATACAGTTCTACTCTATCTGAAAACTCACAGGCAAATTTTCCTGGGCCCTGAATTCGTAGATCACATGGGATTTCCAACCACACTGAGTTTGGCCCAAAGAGACAAAGGCAAGTCCCATACTTACCTTGGTGTTAGTCCAATATAAAAGCTACAGAAAAACATGCAATCATGCCTATAAAGCACAGATCTTCACCTACAAATACGTCTTTCTCTGTCACTGGATCACAGCAGAAACTGACTACGGTGTTTAGTTCCTAAATGTTATTTTTTGATGGTTTTTATATAAATTCTTCTCGATTTACCAGGGAAAGTCACTGAGATGCAAATGTGAGAATAATTTAATATAGTGCATCAGCGACTGCCCAAGAATCAGAGATGAGAAAAAGGGACGATCATTCAGCTTTTGTAGTACCTTACTAGTCAAGGTGTTCTTTCAAAACACTTTTTCCAGTTATTTCTGCAGGTAGGATACGTGAGAGCCTGATAGTGTGACAGGAGGACTGGTGTTTGACCACAGCTTGCATTTGTTGAGGCAACTCTGCTCACTTGTGCAGCCCTTGGCATGCTCTGTCTTCTATTAAAAAAAAAAAAAAAACACCACAAAAAACCGCCAAACCTGAATGACTTTAATCTTGAATCTTAAGCGTACAATGGCAAAAACCTAATAAAATAAAGAAGCTCCATGGGTTGCAGGACTACAGAAATCTTGCATCCTGCTCCTGTCTCCTGTGTGGGTTATCTGATGTGTAACAAGGAGTGAGCTCAGTTTGCCACATAGCCTTCACTGGGTCTCTCTCTGACACCCATCTCTTTGTTTTTACTGAATTCGTAGAAACTTGATGTCTTTGAGCTCTATTTTGAAATTGTCCAGTGGGTACAAAGTTACTAGGGTGGACTGACATGCTTACATACATACCATGATTGCATAAATCCCATTCACCTAGGAAACCAAACTAAAATACTGCATTCCTCCAATCTGTATAGAGCAAGCCCCAGGCCCACTGAAGTCTGGTGGGAGGGAGTGTTATCAGTTGGTTTCAATGGGATCCAGATTTGGTTGCAGAACTTTATACTTAGTTGGAGTGGTTCTGTGCTTTGGTATTGATAGATGTGTAAGACACTTAATACCACAACACTAGCTAGCTCAAAGCTTAACAGATTTCTTACTTGAGATCAGTGTTCAGCCTTTTCTTAACTCCACAAAGACAGTATTATAGATGGGCAGCCAGACTCTGAATTACTCATTGCTCCCTCACAATGTGGACCACAATGCATAGCAGAAGAGAGAGCCTCCAGGAGTAAGAGGGACCTGTATTTAGGTGGACTTGGTGGCTTTATTCATGACAAGTTTTTTGACTGTGCAATGATAAATATTAAACTGTGTTGTACATTGGCATATATTGTGTCTTAGAAATAAAAAAGAGTGGAAGCAGCAGCAGGAATTATTTAGATACCCTGAACCAAGGGAAACGCCCAGTGCAGTTTCAGACATTTGGGTATCGAGAATGGGGGTTGGAGAGGAGATGCAATGGAGGACTTCAGGCAGATCTGCAGCTTGATGGAACAGCCTGGCAGGCTACTCTGGCTACCTGGCTGGCCCTAGATGCTTGTTGTCAGGTAAATAAATGGGTGATCACTAATGATTCATGCTTTCATACAGAGGTCTGAAGACTATATTTGCAGCTCTCTTCTCTTCCTTTGCTTGTAGACAATTTGAAGACTAAAGGGAAGGAACTTGCAGCATAAAATAGAAATACAAAGGCAACATTGTGATATATTATTTTCGTTTGCCCAGGAATTATAGACCTCCTTTATTCATCCAAAAGGTTGGAACAAATAAATTTTACTATCTTTTGTTGCATTTGGAAAGGAAAAGTGTCTTTTCTCTTGAAACAGAATTGGAGTGAGAATCAAGAGCTCTCCTCTCTATCTGAAATTGGAATGTCAAGGCAGTCTGAATTCAAGAATTTTTATCAAGGGCTATCGACACCTCTCCCAGTTTTGCAGGCCATTTCCCTGTCTGAAACTCTAACTTCAATCCACAGAAACACAAATGGGGGGTCCTGGTCCTCCGTTCACCTCAGTAAAAGTGCCTTCCCCAAAGACTTTACTGTGGCAAACCTGCAGGGTCACTGCATAGCAGTGATGAACACACCCCATGCTCACTGGCTTTGGATAGGGATTTGCAGAAGAAGTACTATTAGTTGATTTAATAAAAGCAGAAATAGTTCCTCCTGGATGTAGCTGTTGACTGTCAGCAGACATAGCATCGGTAGAAACTTCGGTAATGCTTTACTCCAGTTAAGAGTGCAAAAACTCCTTTGTTATGCTTGGTCTGTTTGTCCCAAATGGAGAGTAAGAGAGAAGGAATGACAAATAGTTGAAGCATTGAGACCCAGTGAACACATACTGTGGCAAAGAGGAAGCAAACCCTCAGCGCTTGAAAAACTCTTCTATGTTCTGAAGAGCTCTAGGGTAGTGAGGACGGCATCTCCTGGGGGCTGTGTTCCTCATCTTGGAGCCAGAGGCCATGGTGAGGTGGTTGGGCTAAAGACAGGATTTGGTGTGGTGCATGTCCCCTCTGTACCCTTGCACTGTTGCATGGAGGAGGGCAGGAATGATTCTAGCTTTGTTCTCCTTCCTTCTCCCTCCTGTCCCAAGCCACATCCTCTGTGGCTGGTTACTTTGCTGCTCCCAGTCCACCAGCATCTCTTGGTGGCTGTTCACTCCCCCACTGCTGTGCAGAGCAACAGCTTCACCACCAGCTCCTTGGACTGAAGGTGCTGCAATGGAAAGGCTGAGTCCTGCCCATTGCTCTTGCTTTCACAAAGCCCCGCTCCTCTTGGAGACATTGTATTGTATTGTATAAGGCAAATGAAGCCCTAAATAAAAATACAAAAAAGTAGCCCAAAGGAGAAATTAAAAGCATCAGTGTTTTTAATGTGGGGATAGGATTCAGGAGGAGGAAGGACCCAGTCTTTGGACACTGAGAGGAAAGCTGTGAATGTCATGTGCAAAAGGACAAAGGTGATGTTTTGTGTGAGTGGGCTTAAAAGGCAGGTAGAAGGATGTCATCTCCTGCAACGCGGCTTGTAACAAAAAACCCCAACCCTTTGAAATCCCTGTGGGTTGTCTGTGTAACAATACAGCACGTTGTACTTGTTGGGAAGTCCCAGCAGCGGTTTTTAGCTGGCTGTTGCATTCGTGTTTCAGTGAGGCTGTCCTTCTGGGGCTCTGTGTGTCTCCACCATATCTACTGAGTCTCAGCCACCCTATAATTCTCCTCCAGGTCAGACCGCATGTATGGATGGGGTACTGGGTGCTTTTGGTGGTTTCCCAGAGCCTGCCAGTTCCATTGTGGGTACTTATCACAGTGTTGCTGAAGAGAAAATGTGCACCATGTTAGTTTTGGCTTCCTCTTGTCTTG
Source organism: Pterocles orientalis (assembly GCA_011057875.1). NCBI lineage: Eukaryota > Metazoa > Chordata > Aves > Pterocliformes > Pteroclidae > Pterocles > Pterocles orientalis. The sequence goes on along the minus strand of WKFP01012641.1, from coordinate 35,380 downwards.
GGTACAAAAATAGAGTCATCATCTCATGCCTAGGAGCTTTGCTTGTGTTTCTATCATCGCCTTTTGTATTATGGCACTTTTGCCAGAGTTCTTTGCTTTGACTCAGCCTTGAGTCAAGCTTTGGTCAGCAATTTGCATTTCTGCTCTAGCAATTCCCTGGAAGCATCTACATTGTGGGGTATCTTACTGTGGTGAGGCAGAGTATGTTTCTTTAGCAAGTGCAGTCAGGCCTCAGAACTGTGCGTGGATCCATGAAGAAAACCAGAGATAAATGTGTCCTATAGCAGATATATAAACTTGTTGATGCTGATGTCTGTAGGGCTGCTGATAAACAGAAAGCGCATCTAGCCAAGGCAACCTTAACACATTGGAAATACAAAAATATCAAGGTAGCTTAGTACAGAGCAAGTTACTAAGTAAAGGGATTGCAGGAGCAGAGCAGCTAGGGCCGTATGGACTCCACAGGGAATAGGCTCCCTGTAAAATTGGTTAATGTCTGCTCTAAGGAGGGATGCTTAGCGTAGCCTGGGGTACTAAATACTTTGAAAACCAGTCTGATGTACGCATCAGCTACTTTAATGCAAGCTAACCGCAGTTAATGTGGTTCAACAACCCAATGTAGACGTGGCCTAAAGCAGTGCAATAAAATTCCCTTCTTTTCCAGGTCATTTGTGGTTGTGTTGGCAGGTAATATAATCCTGGAGGTGGAAAAATTACTGTATTACCAACAGAATTGGGAGGGGAAGACAGTTAACAGTATTGCTAGCATTTTTATTGCAGAATCAGCAATTAAAATGCAGTTCTCCGATTCTGGAAAAATCGAAGTGTGGACACACGGCCTCAGTCTCAGGAATACACCATCCCTGAGAGCAAAGGATTTCTTATCATTAGCATGTGAGACATTTTTGCACAATCCGTTTTGCAAAAGGTTATTTAGACCTATGATGTGGAGCCTGTGTCTCTTGGTTTCTCCCTCTATACCTTATCTTTCAACATATTTCAGCACTAGATATCTATATTTGGGAGAAAGGACTTTATATATTTCATCACTAGATACATATAGATTCATAAGACATCTAAGCGGAACTTGAAAATCTCATGTTACCTGTTTCATTATGCTTTCTGCAGGATTGTATTTTTAATTGCTTGTGTAATTCCCTGATGGGTTCAGTGTCAGGGTTGCTTGTCATTAAAATAAATTAATTAAATAACTGCTATTATATAATGCAAGGGAAAAAGGCACGTCTTAGCCTGGGTCCCAGAGGACTAGGGATGTAGACAGTTCTGGTGTGGTGGCTGAAGACTTGCTGCTTTGCCAAGATGTAGCCAACACATTCTCCTCTACTCCATCTTCAAACAGTAAGGGGGATCATTATGTTTTGGTAAACCTTACGGCTGGTACAGGACATTTCCTCTCCTCACTGAGAGATTCCCGGTACTTGTGAATGTGATAAAAAAAAAAAAGAATTTGGCCTAGGAAAAGTAATACATGTCCTACAAACTTGTGATTTACCATTCCAAGGCAAACACTGAGTGCCTTTTGTCTCACTTTCACACTTTAAAGTTAAAATGTGGATACCACAGTTTATACCTTCTCGTGAGTGTAACAACCATGTCCTGCCTGTATAATCTTCCATGTTATCAGCTAAATGTATTTCTAGCAGACTCCAACATTTATTTATGATTTTTCATTTAATCTAGTATAGTTATCTTTGAAAGCCTATGCACCAGCAAGACGAGTGCCTGCTCTGAAGTGGTCCCTGAAGAACTGAAGCTCTGTGCACTGAGCTATCCGTGCCAAAAAGGCTTCATGTCTCATGCAGTCTCCGTGGAAATGGAACCAGAGAACAGTCTCTCATACTTACAGATAAGAAAAATGTTGGCATTGGGCTTGTAGCATCTAAATCCTAATTTTCTTTAGAGACTAGTTTTCTTTAGAGACTTGAAATCCTAGTCCAGCAGAATAGTTCACTGACCTTTCAACAAAGTAAGAGCAATTTGGGCAATACCACTGGTCATTTAAACCAAATTTAACTTTGTTTTCTTAAAAGTGTGTTTTGAAGTGGATCAAAGAAAAGTAGGAAAGGAGCAGAGGAGAACCACAGTCACCTGAACTGTGACAAACTTCCTGTCATTCCTACAAAGTGTATGCTGGAGTGAGAAATGAGGGCACATTTTGTTTCAGCTGTGCAATGGGAAATTATGAGCCTTTCTGAATTTGTGACCAAGACCAACTGTTGCTTCAGTCAGGAAATACTACACTGGGTAAACCTAAAGAAAACTTACCACTGTTTTTCCATTTAATTTTATACGAAAATGAAATTTTAAACTTTGCCAGATTCTGCAACAATTAGTTGTAAAAAAAAAAAAACCACAACAAAAAAACCCAACACAAAAACCCCAAACAAACCAAAACCCCAATCCTGAGTTGATGGCTGCCTGCCAGTTACACCACTTCCATTGGTTCATCACTAGATCTCCTGAGATCACATAAGCTCATCTGCTATTGACATTTTTAACTTGAGGTGTTTCATATTAACTGATTTCCATAATAACAAAACAGTCACTGAAGAAGTGATTTTTTTAAGAATTTGAGGAAATAAAGCCCACTGATAATTACAGTATTTCGGATTAATTTCTCAGGGCTTGCTTCCTTTCAAATGGTATAAATTTGTACTCTATGTGCATAAATGATGCAGCCTGTGAACTTAACAAACCTAAATGCCTTCCTTCTGATTTATATTTTCAATTCACTCTGACTTGTACAGAAAAAAAAAGTCTGGTAGGCTAGAAGAAAGCCAGAAGAGAATGACTGACACTAATTAACAAGCAAACAAAAGGAAGAGGACAAAAATCCTGCCCTGTTCACAGAGCTGGTGGAGACAGAGGATGGCTGAGCCTTAATTCCTTATATGCTGTCCTTTTTAAACTCTGCACTGAGCCTGATGAAGCACCTCCTGAAGCACTAAATACAGTATTATCTATAATATGGGAAAAATCTTCTGCTAGTGTTCTGTGTTATTTAAAGGGAGACTGAGGGGTGTCCTAATCAATGTTTATAAATATGTGAAGGGTGAGTGTCAGGAGGATGGAGCCAGGCTCTTCTCTGTGACGTCCAGTGACAGGACAAGGGGCAATGGGTTCAAGCTGGAACATAGGAGGTTCCACTTGAATATGAGAAAAAACTTCTTTACAGTAAGGGTGACAGAGCACTGGAACAGGCTGCCCAGAGAGGTTGTGGAGTCTCTTTCTCTGGAGACATTCAAAGCCCGCCTGGATGTGTTCCTGTGTGATCTGATCTAGGTGTTTCTGCTCCGGCAGGGGGATTGGACTAGATGATCTTTCGAGGTCCCTTCCAATCCCTAACATTCTGTGATTCTGTGAGGTTGGTTCAAACTGCCTTATGATCTTTCCATTGGCTCTTTGGGACAGTAGTGAACTACATTGGTTTTGGATATTATTTCTAACAAGGGGAGCTCCCAGCATGAGTCCTGAGATAGAAGCAGTCTGGTAGAAGCTGTGGACAGTTGGTTGTGTTTCCATGTAACATTAATTACAGGTGTGAGGGAAATAAGGTTGAACAGAAAATATTAGCCACGTCATGGATATGTTTCACTTTATACCCTGTAAGTTGTACACAGCTTGTATTACAGAATTAAGTGGGTGTGTGTAGGTTTACTCGTGATTGTGGCCTTATCTCTGTTGTAAAGCTTAGTTGTGGTACAGTTTTCTTACACGTTTACCTGTATGTTACAATAAATTGGATGAGCAAGATCATCAGGCATCATTAATAGGTTCTTCTCCTGGAGTCCATCGTCACTATGACATTGAGTCTGATCCCTCAGGGCTCTCTTGCCTGTTTTTCAAATTCCCTTCTGTATTTTCACATTCAGACCACTTAGTGATTTAGTAGTTCTGCAGGTTGCTTCTGAATTGTGTTTGTAAGGAATAAGACTATCCAGTAGGAAGAAACATAAAGCAAAAGTGTAGTCGGAGGCAGCTTCCCATGTGAGACAGCCAACCTGCAGATTAGGTGCATTCCCCTGGCAGACTGCAGCTCTCTGTTCACATTAGATGTTCTCTGTGACAAAGGACATTATCTACAGGAGGGAGACATCCCGAGCCTTTTAACAAGTCAGAGTAACAGGCACTCTTGCATCTGAAATGCCAGAGCCACAGGTGCCAGCCAGCTATGTCCTGCTGCTCACCAGCTATTTCAAAAGAGAAAGCAGTGTATTTCTGTGACTTGGGTGCCCATCCTGGCCCTCAAACTCTTCCCTGTAACCCAGGGGAAAGTTGAACTGGCTGGGCTGCAAAATCCTGAACCTGCCATGCTTACTAAAGAGCTTCACCCCAGGAGACTGTCTGTTGTTCCTAGCTAGGTGATATATGAATAACGTCAGGATTTTACTGCCTGCTGTATTCATAGGGCCTTAAGGTACTGCACAGTTTTAAAGAAAGGTTATGACTTGCAGCCAATGTAGTGTAGGTGATCAATTTTAAAATAGGTACATTCAGGCAAGTGCTTTCTTGCTTGATAAATGTGTGTGGCTTTGAAATGAGATCTCTGAATTTCAGGGACAAAGGATGCCTACTGTTTGGTTTCAGTTGTTGCTTCTGACTAGCCAACTAATGAGAGACCTAAGCTTTTTTTTCCAGTCATCCAAGGATGTTCTGGTTGAAGTTCAGGTGAAGACTTGTTTTCCTTGATTTACTGGGAGTTGTACATGAAGAGTTACTATTGTGTGTCTCATCTGCTGCTGAACTGCAAGAGGGCAGAATAAGCTTTAAAGAGCCGTTAAGCTTAAACAGGAAGCAGACAAGATAGGTGCTTGTTCCCTGCAGAATGAGCATTTGCACATGCAAGTGAAATGGACCAGAAACATTGAACCTCTACTGTCAGAATTTGATTCTGTTTCACAGCTGCAAGGCTGGATATAGCCATGGGTGATCTGACTCTAGCTACATTTACATAGGCATACATTCACGGTTCATCCACTGAAATCAATAGACTTTAATATAATTTAAATTCAAATCGTTGCCAAAGAGATCAGACTCGGGCCCTATGGTTTCTACATACCTTTGGAGAGTCTGTCTGAGCCCATTTTTGCATGGACTTTCACCTCGTATAACCCCATTACCTTCACTAGGACCACACAAATGTAGTTCAGTGAAAAGCTGGCACCATGTTTCCTCAAATTCAGTCTGTGAACTCGAGTTTATGGGTGGATAGGCACATAGTCTAATTCCTTTTCTAAAAATTGCATGTAATTCATCATGAAAACAGAAGCCCTCTCTTTTCCCCACTGGTATTTATGATCCTCTGACCCTTTTACGTAGGAATATGAGTTTGCCTTGGTGTCACTACTTGAAAACTTCCCTTCCCCACACTGGTATCCACATTTTTGCATTTTTTAAAAAATAGCTAGATAAATAAGCACAACTTAAGAAGGCATTCTTTTTATTTTACTTTTTTTTTTTTTTAACTGAAATTACTAAGTTTGTTGTTTCTTCAGAGTGTTTGATACTCACTTAAGAAATGAAAACTAGATCACCTCAGTTCTAATGATAATAAAATACATTTGCCTTTCCGTGGCCCTACAGCTAACAAAACAGTTTAGTTAAATATTTATCAGGCTTTTGTCATTAGAGTAACACATTGATTCTAATCCACAAAAAGCTTTTACTTCATAAGGCAGAAATACTGTTTCAGAGCTGTGCACAACAAAACAAATACATTTATTTCAACCAGCACAATGTATATTTGGAAGCCATTATTACAATGTCATAAACAAACATCACTTAGCAGCTGATTACTTTGCATATTACTGTTACCACAGATTAAACGAGGGTATAGCCAGAGTCATCTATTTTACTTTCTCTAATTTTCCTAGCTGAATACAAAGTCCTAACAGAAAGTACTTCAGACTCTTGTACTGTGGGAAGCCAAGTAATTTTACCTTTGTCTAGCTACATGGGTTTTTCACTGCTCTCCCTTTGTTGTTGTTGCAGGTGCAAAGTTGCACCTGCCTAATTTCCTGCCAAAGAGTGCAGGCATTTGTTTGGGTTATTTATTTTCATCTAACTCAGCAGTATGACAGCAGAGCCCTTTGCACTAACTGTTGCCTGTCTTGGTGGACGCAGGAAGGGAGTGCTCAGCTGAAGGATTTCCCTCCAGCCCTGAGGATGGCAGGCACTGCTGCTGGCTCCCCAGGCTGGCAGTCAGCACATAGACCCAGGAACTATCCCTGAGTGGTAAGGTGTCCCAGGCTGTGCTGGATGGTAAAAAGAAGCAACCTACAAGAAAATCAGCCATCAGCAAGTGGAGTTAATCCAATGGAGATGCAAATATGTAAAAAGGTGTTATGTCCAACAAAAACAGTCTGTAAAGTTTCCTGCAAGTATGGCTAGTCACACGCTGAAAATAAGTATATGACTGAAAAAAGTAGACAAGCAATTATGTCAGTCTGTGTCATGGACAAAATAAAGCAGAACAAGGCTGCAAAGGATCTGATTGCATTGTCCGGCAGCATATCTGCATTGTGGGTGCAGACAGTTTCACTAAGGCAAAATTTTGTTCACACCTTGCTGATGAAAGGTGGTACCATCCGCTGGGACCTTCCAGCTCATTAACACCAGGGAGCCCTTGCATTTCTTGAAGAGATCAGAAATTTCAGCAGTTCCTTGTACAGGGCTGACTTCCTTTCAGCTTACACATTAAGCCTATTTGCCTAAGGTGACCAAACTTTGCATTGGAGAAATGCTTACAAACACACAGTTTTTGGTGACTACTCTCTGCGGCTTTCAAGCTAGCAGAAATCCAAGCATAGGCAAGGTTGTTCTGAGTGGCTTATAGAAGTGATATATCACAGGACCCGTGGGATCACTTGTTTTGGCTACCTAAGAATAGGTGCGCATTTTCCAGTTGCATATTTCATTCTTGAAACATTTGTATCATATTTGTAGACCCACAAAATCTAAAGTTTGGAGACAGAAAGAAATGCTGCAGTTTTGTTGTTTCAGCTCTTTAAGCTGCACACAGTCTGTTTCTGTGGTCCTGGTTCAGTTACCTAGGAAACAGCTCAAGGATGGAATTTATTTATTCTGTCTGAATAAGTGTCTGTGATATATACATGAGGCTTATCCCACTTATGTCTGTGGAAAATCAGTGAATGCTTTTTGTTAGTATTAGACTGATACCAGGTATCTCCAACTACATGAGGGCAATTGTCACACTTTAAATGGTTAACAAAAATCCTCTGTAATTCCCAAAAGAGAAAAGAAGAACTGTTCAAATATATTATCAAGCATTTATGATGCTGGGTCAGAGAAGGAAGCCACAGGAGATCACAGCTGTCTGAAGTAAATGGGGACCGGAGTCCAACTGGCCCCTTCCACAGAAGATAGCGATGTGCATCTGGAGCATGCTGCAAGCCAGGCAGAGCGCTGCCCATGGCTTACCAAAGCCAGAGGTACGGAGAGGAACAGATGAGGAGTCAAATCTCCTTATCCAAATCACATACTGGTAGCCAAGATAGTGAGTTTGTGAACTTGGTCAGCCCTGTCCCTAGGAGCCCCAGTAAAGTGCTGTTTCTTGTAGGAGAGGATCAGGCAGAAGTCCATGCCCTCTCGTATCCTGACTTTGTTAGCTGTGACTGTACAGCATAGGGTAGTGACTCACTTGTGGGCTGATGTTCAGGCAGGTCCCCATCTTTCACCTTTGTCCGTGCATCCTTACCACCCCCTTCCATTCGTAGTGTTGTGCCACAAGAAAAGCTTGTTTCCAGGCTAGAAGATGTTTTCTGATTCATTCTGTCTCCCAGTGGGAATTATGACTCTGTTGGCTCCCTGCCCTCATCTATTTAATTTATTTTTTTGATAAGAACACAATGTTTTCCCAGAGTGGCTATCCCAACGTACCCTGTGAACTTGGGTAAGGGAGAGAAGATCACCAGCCTGTTACTTATCCCCATCCTTCCTTCCTTTCCTGAAGATCCCAACCATGATGACCTCCATGTGGACAACCTCCACCCTTAGTGGACCAGATCATACACCAGTACTCACATGCAGTGTGTGTCCAGCCTGATGTATGCTGATGTAGGTTTAATATTTTATACTACAGGGACAAGTTAAGTGGCAGATTACAGTCCAGGCTTCATACAGATTTTTTTTTAACTGGTCGTACAGGCCTTGTTGCTAGTCCAAGAAGGGCTCTTCCAGCTCCCAAGGGTGACTGTGAGTGTAGCAGAGATGCCCACGTGTGGGCTTGGAACAGTGCTGCTAAAGTGAGGTTTTTCACTTCTATTTCCCATTGCAGTTGATGTAATTGGTACAAAGGCAGAACATCTGTGTCTACTTTAGTAGCTGGTGTAGATGTGGCTGCACTGGACACCACCAATTTCTAAATCAGGGTAGTGTCAGCTGGATTTGGGACTCTGAGTCCCTGGAACTGAAGCTACACCTCCCACTTCAGAGCCTGGGCTGCCCCACTGACATTGCACCCTGTAATCAGCTGCAAGCGCTGGGTCTGCAGTAGAGGTCAGGCTTTTGGCTGCGTTACTTTAGCCAGCGTGTTAAGAAACAAATCTGGAATTTCAGTAGGGTTCACTTAGATGGCACAGGGAAACTTCATGTGGATAGAAATGTTTTCAAAGGAATTCAGCAATTTTAAGAGTAAATAAGCCTTTGATGACTACCCACTCTAAACTCTCCCACAGGGTGCACCAGGTGCACCCCTATTCTAAGATCACCCCAGCTGTGTTTCAGATTGGTGACTTTTATCCTCTTTTCATAAGCTGTGTTGTGATGCTGCTACTGCTAAGTGCAAAGAAGGCTGCTTGCTCTGCTCTGATTTATGTACTGTGTAGTTCTGATTTTAATAGGATTAAGCAAGAGGGAAGTAAAGGCAAAATGTAGCCATTTGTTGTATTTACTGTGTATCTTTATTGTAGTGTTTTGGGATTTTATCCTGTCGTGGGTTAAGCAGAGCAGAGTTAATTTTTTTTTTTTTTTTTCCTTTTCCCTTCTCTTCATAAACAGCTAGCAAGAAGCTATGTTTTGCATTCCTGCTCAGGAGAGAAGTGATAAGAGAAGAA
>WKFP01012640.1:6981-22725 GCA_011057875.1 Pterocles orientalis | reverse complement strand
GGTGGGACAGGGGCACGGATGTCCCCGCCGGGTGGGACAGGGACAGGGATGTCCCCATCAGGTGGGACAGGGAGACGGATGTCCCCATCGGGTGGGACAGGGGCAGGAAAAGACGCGTGTCCCCATCAAAGCCGCTCGGCATCGGTGACCCCCGAGCCCAGGGGAGGACACGAAGCCCTTTGGGTGACGGGCGAGAGGAAGGACCCAGCGCGTCGCTGGAGTTCCCGTACTGGGGACACTGGGGACACTGGGGAAAAAAATTAAAATTTCCGTTGGGACCTGGGCGTTTCTTTTCCTCGGCCACAGGTTCAGCCGGTGCTGGCTCGGGGCTCGTTCGGTCCCGTCCTGAAGCCGCGCAGCGCTGCTGACACTCATCTCAACGAGATTTTCCAAACCTCTCTTCCCCCGCCGCCGGTTCCCGGGAATTTTCCCTCGGGGGATGCTCCGGTCCCCGTTTGCTGCGCCCGCGCTCTGGGGACAGCGGGGGACTGGAAGCCGGGTCTGACGCCGCGGGAGGAGCGAGGGGCCGGGAGCATCCCCCGGGATCCGGCGGCGGGGAGTCGGGGGAATTCCCGGGGACGGACACGTGGCTGGCGGAGGGCTGGGAGCAGCGGCCGCGATGCTGCATCCCACGGCACAGCATCCTTTTTTTTAAATTTTTTTTTTTTATTTTTTCCAGATGATTCCAAAACAGTGTAAAGCTGCACCCAGCGCCGCTCATCACCCCGGGGAGACCCGGTACCTGGGACCTGCCGCCCACCGGCTTCCCTCGACGCCTCCCAGGGATCCTCTGCGAAACCCTTCCCAGTTCGGCCGCCAAACTGGGGCAACTGGAAGCGCCTGGGGAAGGCAAGGGGTGGGCAGAGCCCAGATCCGCGGGGAAGGGGATAGGGATGGAGATGGGGATGAAGATGGGGATGGGACAGAAATCCCGCACAAAACCCAAGGTGAGCCCAGACCCCCCCCAAAAGCAGAGGGATTTTTCTGGGAAAGGCTGTGTTTTGGGGGTTTTTTGGGGTTTTTTGGTTTTTTTTCTTTTTTCTCTTTTATGAACCAGCCCCACGGAGACGGGACGACGATCTCCCCGCAGCCAGGGTTTGCACAAGAGCTCAGCGCCGGTAGGTTCGTGTTTATTTCCATCACGGCACCAAGGGGACGCGCCAGCCGAGACCCTTCAGCTGGAGAGAGACAAGTACAGAGGGACGCGGAAACCCCGGCTCTGATCACCGCTAACCCCGCGGCCAGCCCTCGCCCTGCGCACGAGAGGGACCAGCGCGGCCGAGGACGCTGCAGCCGGGCTCAGAGAGCCGGAGACGTTTCCTCCTCCACGGCGTTCCTGCGGCCGCGGCTCCCGCTAAGGGCGAGCTGCACGGTCGCGGATCAAACGGGACCTAAAGCTTCTGGAAAAAAAAAAAATAAATAAAAGTGTTGGAAATTGTCTTTAAATAAACCCTCTCTGGCTGAAGATTTTTTTTTTATTATTTTTTTTTCCTCTCTGCCTGCTCCTCTTTCCCAACGCATGAACGAAGGCGAGCCAGCGCGTCCTCAGCTTCGGTTTCTTACGGAAACGACGTTTTCTACCAAAAACTCTCAACTCTCCCGGCGGCCAGAGAATTCAGAGTTTCTCAGGGAGGAATTTGGAGAATCTCACCCTTCCTGTGCCGGTGACGCTTACCTTGTGCTACCCCTTTATTTTTTTTTTTTTAAATTCCAGCAGCACGTTGGTTGCACAGGTTATTTCAGTAAAAAAAAAAAAAAGAAAAAAAAATAATTTTGGGCATCGTATCGGACAGGTCAACGGCTCCTCGTGACCACCGCCGTCACCTCTGGGCTCAAGTGTGTCACCGCCCCGGCGCGGGGCGTAAATCTCTCCAGTTTCACGTTTTTTCGTTGTTTTTCCACGGAGACTGGAAAGACGTTCCAAGAGCTTCGGGAATCCCCGGGTTTGGAAGTTTCTAACAGCCACACGTGGAGGGAGCGATCGCTCCGGCACAGCAGCCGTCCGGTTAATCACCCCGAGCTGCGCCCGGCTCCGTCGAGGCAAAACTCCTACGGACACCGGTGGGGCAGGAAGGAGGCTCCGTATTAGGAAAAAAAACAGAAAATCTTCTATTGTTAAAGCTGAATCTCTGCACGAACATCTCTGCACTTTTCCTATCCCGAGCCGGAGCAGCGAGGCGCGGTCAGGAGTCGCAATTCTCTGCGGGTCGGGAAATGTCGAGGATCTCCACGCGGAGAAGGAAAACGGCCCCAGAAGCTCCTCATTCCGGACACCACCGACACCCCAGCACCCGTCTGCCTGCTCGGATGCTCGCGCCGGGGGAAGGCGACGGTTTCCTCCCCGGCTCCTCCGCCGAGGATCGCCCCTCGGCAGCTCCCCCCGACCCGCCGGGGCTCAGCCCAGCTGTTCCAGGGGTGCCGCAGCTGTTCCGCAGCCCCATCACCGGCAGGGCAGCCGCCGCCGCTGCCCCGCGACCGTAACTGCTGAACTAACCAATTCTGGGTTTTTTTCATTGCTATTTTTACACCAAACCCACCCCCTCACCTCCGCCTCCACTCTCAGCAGCTCCGTTCCCTGCCGGCAGCTCTGCGGACTCATCGGGACGTTTTTCCAGCCCCGTCGTAGCTCCCGTTAATTTTCTGCGTTAACATCCTCACGCCCGTGCTGCTCGCTGCAGCAGAAATATTTTTTTTTATAATTCTTTTGGTGCAGTGACCCCTGCCCCGCGCAGCTCCTCCTCCAGCGGCCAGTTCAGCTCCTGCGAGGGACGAGAGGAGAGAGGGGTTTGGCCAGAGGACGGCGGAAGAAAAGCCGAAGGCGTTGGAAGGAAACGGTTTGTCTCCAACCTCGTGGCTGTGGACTCCTCGCTGGCAGGAGGAAGCACGGGACGGACGGACGGAGGGTCTCCCTCCTGACCAGGGGGCAAACCTGCCCCCAGGGTGACCCCCCACCTCCGGGGTGCCAACACGGACGGTGCGGCACCACCAGGGAAGAAAGTCCGGCAGAGACCCAGAGCTTCAAAGATGAAATAAAGGGAAGGGGCGCGCCCGCCCTCGGAGGACCCCCAGGATGCTGCTCAGCGCTGGGGCCAAGGCTGGTGACATCTCCGTGAATTAATTAAAATTCAAAGAGTGAAATTGTGGATTTCAATTAAACCCATGAATTTTTGAATTTGAAATTTAATATTCTTTCTCTCTTCAAGCCTCTAACACCGTTACAAAGCCGCTTTTCATTATTATGACAAGATTTTCAGCATTGATAAGCAATCGCAGGTCTGTGGGACAGCGGTTGCTGGTTGTAAGTCGGTGCCGTGCTGGTAACTGGGATATCGCCGAGCCATTAAGGGTGGAAAAGACCCCAAGGACGGTCACATCCTCACCTCGCATCGAGTCCCACCGCTATCAGGGGTGATGGTATTGCAAGTTTTCTTCCCCAAGTCCTTGATTTTCTGTAATTCCGCTACGTTTTACACTCTACATTGTACTTTTTTATCTTTTTAACACAATTGTTTAGTTTAACCTCTCAAAGCGTTGTTCCAGGTGTTCCTTGCCCTCACCCCCCGGTGGGACGGCACGGCTCCCGATCCGTGACGACTGGGCTGGCACCAGCCGGATGCTTTTCACGCTTGAGCTCGGCTCAGTCCGGTGAAACCAGCTCACCTGCAGCTGCCCGGCACCAGGGAATGACCAGAAGCCACCGGCTGCAGGTGGAGAGGGATTTTTTTGGTACCTGAAGGGAAGATCTACCCCAGGAAAGCTTCTGGCTGGCTCACTACACGCGTACGTTACGAGTTCACCAGCGAGTCTGTTTTTCCACGAAGCTTTTGTCACACTCCGTGCACCGGTACGGCCCCTCTCCGGTGGCGAGTCACGCCTGCACGGCGGCCAAAGCTCCTTCCGCACGATGACACCTGATCCTTCCTGGCACGCATCTGCCCACGTTCCACGAGCCCCGTTTTCAGTTTAAGAGTTTTCTGACATTCTGTACGCAGGCACAGTCTCTCTCCTGTGTGGGTTTGCTGATGAAAAAGGATTTACTGGAATTCCTGAGCTTGTCTTTCCTCAAGGAAGCCGTGGATCTGCCCAAGCTGCCGCCGAGTCCTGATGACTCTCAGCTGTCACCCTCTTGTCCGAAATCTGGCAACCCAGACGGATGCTCCGTGCAGTTCTGCATTTTCCACGCTCTTTGCGTGACTCCGCAGCTTGTCTCCGATCACCGCAGCCTGGAACGGGAAGATTCCAAACGTTCCCTTTATCTGACACGACATAAATCTCCACGGAACCATTCCCGATTCACCGCGGCTACGCCTCTAACAAAGAAAACAAACTGGGAGTTCAAAAAGCAGGGGTGCGCCAGAATCCCCCCTCCCTCTCATCCTCCAAGCCCGTGCCGATTCAGCGTGTCGACAATTTAATTTCTGACGCATCTCAGACCACCGCACGCCTGCGGCAAGCCTGGTGGGAATCTCCCTTTCCCCTGATTCCTGCCGGCCCTTGACGTGCGGCGCTTCCTTTCCGGGAACAGGAGAGGGTCAGACCACGGAAACGATGGTTATTACCTTCCTCTGATCTTTTTTTCCATCCTTGCAAAGATATTTCTGACTCTACTTTAATCATATTGATGTAGGAAAAACACAAACCGCACGAAGAGCAGCCCTGAGGACAGCTCGTTGCCAGCCCGTCCACCTTCCCTCTCTGAGCCCTGGGGTTTATTTTTGCCTTTTTTTAGTAACGACACATTTTTGTTAATTTACCTGAAAAATACTGCCCTTTGCTTTCCCCAAGAGCAACATTCTCCTAGCTGTTCCTAAACCTCCAGGAACAGAGACTCTGCGACGCTGTTTTCCAGCCGATTCCTGCACAACCCAAGGGTTTGCTCCAGGGAAAGGTCCGACGGGGAGGTAACAGCAGACGCGGCGGCTCTGGCATCTCAGAGGGAAGGAGCTCCGCAATACTTGTCTTCTCATTTTTCAACTATTCCAGAAATGATATCCAAAAGGTTGAGAAGTCAAGTGTTCAAAGGCGGGAAGCCTTGCGCTGACGCCAGCCGTAAAAGCGGAATTCAGCTGCCTGGTGCTGCCCGCTGCGATTCAGCCCTCCCCGGCTGCCCGAGAAACAAACTCATCTTCCGCCCGCAAATCCCTCCTCGTGCCGTGCGCAGCGCGTGCTTCTCAACAGAGCAGAGCTGTGCAAAAAAAGAAAAAAAAAAAGAGGCAGCTGTCTGCAGATTCTGCCTTTTTACTGTAAAAAAGGAGGTTTGTAAAAAAAAAAAAAAAGGGGAATTATGTTGTCTCGTTATTTCATGTAAATTCAAACCTGAAAGAGGGGATGGAGTGGGGCTGGGCTCAAGCAGCGTTTCTCGAACAGGGCTGAAGTGCCGCAAAGCGCAGCGGGGGAGAGCTGAGGCTGCGGGCTCACAGCACCGCTGCTCCTCCAGCCCAGCGGCCGGGCAGACGCACCCTCCGCCTCCCATTGCGGCAGGTCCTCCTCCTGTGGATCCAGGGCGTTACCCGAAAGGTGAGAAGCCACTAGGCGCTCCTATCCCTGAATTAAAAAAAAAAGACTTTGAACATTGAGCACTTAAAACAAACCAAGGCGATGTCTTCATTTTCCAGGGCACGTCCATGGTATTTAACTATTTCTGCACCAAAATAGTTCAATGCTCTTTAGTGAATCGCAAATCGAGCGACTGACACCAGCCGAGCGTGGGGAGGCAGCGGTCGCGGAGGCGTTGGAGAAGCGAGAGTCCTTCAGTCCTCAAAGATTGTGGAGTTTGTCCCTCACCGAGACCCAGGAGTACCTAAAGATGAATCCACTAGGAATCAGGGATTTGAGGGGTGACAGACAAGGGTCAGGCCAGAAACGGCACCGAGCCGTCAGCCCTCAGCGAGAAAGGGAAGCTCGGCTTTACCCACCGCAGTGACCGATTCCCAATTCTCCTTTCTCGCTTCTTTGGGAAGTTCTTGCTGCCAGTCTTCCATGTTTTTCCTCCTCACACGCCGCAGCATTACCAAACGTTGCCAGGACCTAAACCAAAGCGCCAACGCCATCGGCAAGCCGCACGTCCTCAAAACCCTCTTTTCCCAACAGCACTGAATCGCCCGGCAGAGCCGGCTGGGAGGGTTCCCCTCTAGTAATAAAAGTTAACACAAACAAAAAACCAAGCCCTACGACTCCTGAGAGATGAGTTTTTTGCGATTATACGTACACCCTCTGTATCTGTACCTCATCTCTACCGAGTACCGCGGCTGTAAGAGCCTTCAAATGTTTTAATTTCCCTTCCAACCTAACGCGTGCCTGGCTGGTTCCGGCGGTTTGCAGCTCGCACCGTGTACAAACCCAACGGTACCATCCTGCTGCCAAGAAAAATAATTAAATTTCATTAATTGTCGCTGGATGGGATCACAATCCAAATCAAACACGCAGGGGAGAGGGCTGAGCAGGAGTTAAGCCTCTGTCCCAGACCCGAACGCCCACGCCGTGGGCACCACGCCACCAACAAATCATCTCAGTGACTCCACAGGAAATCTTTCCAAGCCTAAGGACAGGTCGTGCACAGTTGTACGCCGCAGGGAGTAAATCCACCTCACGGCATGACCTAGGGCGGCATTTCCACCCACCTGCGTATTTCCTCGTCAACGTTTAGGCACAGAGTTGGAATTTGAGCACAAAGAGCATCAAGATGCCGTGAATTTCCCCAGCCACTGGCCTCCCAGTGCCACCTCCACACTCGGGGAGAAAAACGAAACCCGCTGCGTCACCGGCAACGTTTTCCTGCCGGGTAACACATTTCACCTACTGCTGCTTCCTCAAGATGCTTTACACGCAAATCTTCCTTTAATTTAAAAGAAACAAATACAAGAGGAACCATCTTCATCCCCCTCGAGTGCTCAGGATTCTGGGTTTGTTTGCGGGTTTTGTTCCTCATCCCACCACAGCAGCTTCGAGCCATGTTCCGCCTGCACCCAAAACGAATTTTTTGGGAACAGCTTCTTTCCCCAGGCGTCTGGGGTTTTTTCTCATTTTTAAAGGGTCAATTTCAAAAGAACTGTCCCCAAAATGCTCCGAACACTGTCGCCCGTGCTCGGAAGGCGTTCCCATGTCCCGGCCCGTGTTGTGAATCCACTGCTTCAAGAGAGGTTTGTTTTGTAAAGAGAAACCGCAGAGAGTCACGGTGCTGTTCTTGTCACCTCGCTGTTCTTGTCACCTCGCTGGTGGCGTTCTGGCAGCTCAGTGCTGAGCAATCAACCACCGTAAAACAGGAACAAATCCAAAAATACCACGCCAGGAGGAGGGCTGAAAGAGTTTCCACTCAGCTACTGCTTTAGGTTTAAGTAGACCAAATCTTTGCAAGAAAAACCATGATTTTGGAAGACGGGAAGAGCTGAGGTCAGGAAGAAGCCGAACACGGTGCTGAGCTTCACTGCCAGGGACGCGGCCCTGACACAGTCCACAGGTCCCCGTCACAGCACACAGCTTCCCCGCTTCAAAGCCACAGCGTACGGTCTGAAAGGGAAAAAATATTTAAAATCAGCTTAACGGACCATTACCACGCAGATTCACATTTAAAATAACTTCTGCTATGCGCACAGGTGCACGCACGTCATCAATCTGTGGATTCACAGGGATTCCCCCGGGGCCAACAGCTCTGCGGAGCTGACACGGGAGGGACTCAGGGCATTCCCCCCTTCTCCTGGGGCAGGAGCCCCGCTGCCACCCCCCGAGGGCCTGCGCCGTCCCCCCGCGCTCCACAGCGGCCCAGGGAGGCAGGAGGAACCGACCGGGCCCGTGCCGCCGCTCCGCTCCCCTCCCGGTGCTGCGGGGCCGTCCCGGGCCAGGACCCCGCGGGGAGGCACCCAGGGCAGCGGCAGCGCGGGGGAAGGCAGGACACAGCCCACGGTGGGGCTGCCAAGGCCGTTCCAGCGCCCGGGCCACCGCAGGGGGACACCGGCCCCGCGGCCGGCACAGGCCTCTCCCGCCACCGTTCCCCCCACACCACGGCGCCGAGCAGAGACAGGGGCTCCCCTCAGGGCCCCCGCGCCCCGGGAACACCGCTGCCTCCACCCAGGGCGCTCACGGGAGGCCCCGACCCCGGTCAGAGCCCCCGCCCCAGGCCGCCGGCCGCTCACCTCCGCCACCGCGCCGCCATCTTCCTTTCCTGTGCCACGCCCCGCCCCTTCGCCAGAGCACCAGCCAATCCGGTGGGGAGAGGTGGGCGGGTGGGCCGGCCCATCGACTCTCGCCATTGGCCAGCCACGGTTTGGCCCCGCCCGCCTATTGGGGCGCGCTGCCGCGCAAAAGCCAATCAGCGCGAGCACGTGCGGCGCGGCCTCCCGCGAGGAGGGTTGGGCAGCGACGCTCATTCCCATTGGCCAGCACGTGAAGAAACAGAACGCTGATTGGTCACGCAAGCTGCGATCTCACCGGAAGGAAGGCGGGGATTGCGGGACCACGCCCTCTGGCTGTCAGTGAGGCCGAGCTCGGCCCGAGGCGCTGCGGAGGAGGGGGCGCGGCCCCGGGGCCTCCCCCGGGAAACCGGCGGCGAGAAGGGGGATGGGCAGCCCCGGGGCCTCCTCCCGGGAAACCGGCGGCGGGAAGGGGGGTGCGCAGCCCCGGGGCGCCGGTCGGGGAATGGGGACGCGGTGGGGGCCGACCCCCGGTACCGGCCCCATCCCGGTTCCACCCGTTCTCCGGTGTCGGTCCGTTCCGCAGATTCGGAAGCAGCGATTTCCCCTGCGAAGGGCGTTTGGGGGCAGCAGACCCCGAGCCTCTCCTCTTGCTTCTCCTCTTGCTCACTTTCCCGCCCCTGGGGAACGCCCCAGGGCACGTCTCTAACAAATTTTAATTTAAATTTAAAAAATCAAGAGTTTTCCAGCCACGCACAGGAGCCTCTTACCAAAGCTCCAGCAACAGCAGCAGCCCTGTGAAAGGGCCGTTTGACCGGATTTGTCACCCCTGTCCGGCAGCGAAGGAGCCCTGACCCAGGAGCTCTTCCCTGACTCAGCCACTGCTGCCGCTTTATTTTTTTTTCCCCTGAGGCTCAAGGCCACCAAAGCCAAGGTGACAGACGTGACATCCCGACTCTTTTATTACCAAAAGGAATGAACCACCCGTGTCCTGCAACGCCGCAAACACGCAGGCTTCTGGCAGTGCTCTCCCCTCCAAGGGACGCAGAACAGGAGCAAAATCAGAGTTTCCGGAGGAGGATGTTTAAGGAGCAACCAAATGTTCTGTTCTCGTGGGATTCGCACAATTGAACAAACGCAGGCGACCCGGGACCCCGCGGTAAGCGCCGCACAACTTTAAGGCTCTGCAAAATGAAAATCACGGTCCAGGCTTCCCGGTTGTTTTACAAATCCCAGCGAGGACCCAGCCTTCGGGAATCCTCCCGCAGCCCCAGGAACTCCGCGATTTCACTGGGGGAACAAGCCGCCCCTCGGACTCCGCTCCCCTCTGGCTAGTTGCCACTTTCTGAAGAGACATCCAGGGGGTCAGCGCTTCCTTTCTCACAGCATTTCACACCAGTGGGTGTTTCCCGAACCTCTGTCACTTGTTTAATGGACAATTTGTAACTTTAACTCCCCTATTTCCAGCCCGGTCCCTGCCCTCCAGGCTCTCAGCAGCCCCAGGATATTCGGATATATATTTCGGATATTCTCCAGCCTGAGGCACGACAAATTGTTCTGTGTGCTGCTGGGATTTCTCTCCCTCGTGGATTCACGGCTGGCAGCGAGCACCGCAGCCCCCCACCCAGCTCCAGCACCCCCCACATGGCTCCCGGCACCGCTGAAAGCTGGGAAATGCCTCCACAGACCCTCACAGCGCGGAAAATAACCCCCCGGCCTGGGAGGGGGCTCAGGGGGGCTCTTGGACACCCTCCTCCTGCCACGGTCCAGACCAGAGATCCTGCCACGGCCCGGCCCCCTGCCCAGCGAGGGTGACAGCCGAGGGGGCTGCGAAGCCCCCGTCCAGCCGGGATTTCCTATATGGAGTGCATCACTGACCCCCTGATCTCCGCGCAGGGCCAACCTGGCAGCGCCAGATGTGTTTCTTGCACGTGACTTTCCTGATGTTTCATTAAACTCCTCCTGAGCACAAACCTTTTCCTGCAGAGGGGACACTGGAAGAGCCCCTCTCCCGAGTGCCGGCGCTGGTGGTTCAGGAGGTAATCCTTCCTCCTGTAGCTTTTGTCACACTCGGAGCATTTGTACGGCCTCTCTCCCGTGTGAGTCATCTGGTGTCTAATGAGCCACGAGTGGCAAACGAAGCTTTTCCCACAGTCGCTGCAAATGTAGGACTTGCCCCGGCCCTGGCTCTGCTGCTGGCTGGCGGGGCTGCCGCGGGGCGCGAGGTGCTGGCAAGGCTCCGCCGCGTCCTGCCGGGGATCCCAGCAGGGGCTGGCTAACGGGTTTTCTGCGGGGAAGCTCTCCTCGCTCTCTGCAGGCAGCGGCTCCTCTCCCCCGAGGCCGTTGTGGTCGCGAAGCCTGGTTTCGCCCGCGGGGTTCTGGCCACGCTGGGTGTTGGCCACGAGCCGCGGCCCCGCGGGCAGCCCCTTGCAGGAGGCGGGAGCAGCCGCCTGCCCGACGTCTCTCTCAGCCGGAGCGCACGGCTGCGAGTGCAGCAGGTTCAACACCCTTTCGCTCAGACTCTTCTCACACGCGGGGCCTGGAAAGGTCTCTCCTTCTCGCGCTCCGTGGGACGCGTGGAGATGTTCCTGCTGGGTGGAGTTTCTCTCCCATCTGCCGTACGCGCACGGTCTCTTTCCCACGCTCTTTTCCTGAGAGCTGAAGAAATCCACGTGCTCGCCGAACGCTCGGTCGTACCGAGCCTCCCCGGCAAGGCTGTTCCCGCCGGTGTTTGTTTCCATCGCTTCGGAATTCCACTGACCGTCCCATGTCACGCTGGGGCTGGGATCCTTGGAAAACCTCTCTCCTGGTTCCCCCGAGTCGCACGCCGTGCTTTCAAAGCCATCTGCCGGAGGAGGGTCTGTCCTCTTGGTGTTTTCATCCGGCACTGAAACAGAGATTTCAGTCTTTCAATTAAAGCAGCCTCTGAAGAGGGGCCCACAGCCCCGTCACGCTAACGGACAGACAGAGGAGATGAGACGGGAGGTTTCAATGCTGAGGGGGAGAGCAAAAAACAAAGACTCCAGGACAATAACGGGCCTGTTTGCGATTCTGAAATCTCCACAGAAATTCACCGATGCAATGCCTCACCTTCACCCTCGCAGTCAGGGACGTTCCCCGGCTGCGTCTTTGTTCTCGGAGCAGCGCCGAGGGGAGAGGAAGACTCTCGCACCTCTCAGCTGACCCCCGGACGGCGCACAGCTCCGGCCGCACGCAGAGGCACGTCCGGCCTGAGAGCTGTCAGCCTGACCGCCTCTCCCCTGACCGCCTCCAGCCCTACACCAGGGCGATATCCCGAACGATCGTTTTCTGTCGGGCAAAATCGTTCCCCTGGGCAGGTCCCAGCATACAGAGAGTCTGGCCCTCGATTTATTTCATCACGTGCCCACGAATGTTTAAATAACTTACATGAAGCGATGGAATTCCAGGCCACCAGCTGATTTCTACACAAAAATATTCCTCTGCGCCCCCTCCTCAGTTACCAGGGGGTCCCGGGCTGTGGCCCACAAGATCGTATTTAATACCCCCACCCAAATTTGCACACCCAGACCCTGAGGTTAAGCCTCGATCCAAAGATGAATCTCCCTCTATTAACTCCACCTCAAGCACGAGCCGTACTCCAAACCTGCACAAAACCTCCTCCGAGCGAACGCTGGCCTGTCCGTCCCCAGACAGCACATCCTCAACTTTTTCGGCATTAAAGCTGCCTTCTCCTTTGCTGCAGGAGAGTCTCCTGCTTGGGAACGCAGAGTCAGGGTTCTGCCTCTGTCAGGACCAGGTTTAGATGCTACCAAGCCCGCTGGAGGACAAGCTTGATCCCTAAGGCCTGAGTACAACCCCGTGCTTGCCTGAACAGAAACCCAAGACCGCGCCTACGACGGTTTTAGGCCAGCTGAGGGGGAAAGGAGACTCTTCAGCTGACAAAACCTGAAAATTTAGTGAACAAATATTAACCAGCAGTGAGGTTCGTTCCAGTTCTTTCACAGCTTACGTTATAAGGTTGTGACATTTAATAGAATATAAAAAATGCTTTAAGTTAGATTTTTCTGTCCCAGAAATCTCAGCTGAAACCCATTACTGACCCGTACTCGGCTCTGCAGAGATTTCTTCTTTCTCCAAGTCTTGTCGTTTGGGGCAGCGTGGCTCCTCCTCTTGTTTAATCCATGACAAACCACCACTGGGATAGGTCTGGAATCCTGTTCATTAGGGAGAATTTACACAGTTGGAAACACTGGAGAAAGGTGCAAAGCACCGAAGGGTCGTGAACTCAAAAAGATCTGAAAAGTGATGACAAAGCCGCAGAGAAGACACAACACGACGGGTAACTCCTGCCGTGGGAGTTTTCGCCAGGGAATCCTCACCTGCATCAGGGTCTCTCGGGAGCTCCTCACCCTCGGCGCCTGGCAGCTCCCCGCCGTACGCCTCTTTGCCTTTCTTGGTCTGACTTGAAGCCTCAGGCTCATAAAACACTTGCTCTCCTAAAGGAAAAAAAAAACAAGACGAGCAGATAATAACAGCGTGAGCTCAGGATTTCACAAGGGTGAAACCTGCTCTTGTTTGGTTTTTCCTTTTCCCCAAGCCAAGCTCCCATAAACCCAGTTTCCCAATGAAACCTGATGGAAAGGTCTAAAAATCCCAGTTTGCTCCGTACACTGGAAACCAACTGAAATTAGAGTGGAGCCAACAAATAGAGCCGCTGCTCCGTGTAAAGAGCAGGGACAGTCAACTTTATTTGTCGTGCAAAGAGGTACCACCGCCCCTGTACGCAGAAAACCCCAGAAGAGAAGGGAGGAGGGAAAAGGCAACTGGAAACCTGTGGATATGCAGGAGGAGAGGCACCGTGGCCCCGCGAGAGAAGGCTGCAGGGGACGTGGAGCTGAGGAGCCGCCACAGCTGCTCCGCTTGCCCCGGAGCCAGAGCAGCACGGGCAGTCCTGCCTCCCTGCAACCGCAGCCCCGGGCAGCCCATGGCGCCGACCGACCGCACACCTCACCCTAGCACTGGTTTTTGCCTCTAAGTTATCCCATCGGCCCCAAAAAGTGAATAAAGTCCCGCTTTGCACTAGATATTTAACCAGTTTGCAGCTCTCAAGGGAAGCAGAGTAAGGAATTGAAGAGAAAACGAGACGTTTGCTATCCCACGCTGCTCTGCCTGCACGAAAACCAGCCACACGCTCTGCAGACTCCCAAATGGCCGGGAGAAGGGAAAGATGAAACACCAGCTCTGCCCTCACCTGTCAGGGCTGGTGGCAAGTCTGCTCAAAACTGATGAGCTTTTTATAAAAGGTTTGGAATACACAAGAAGAGGTGGGAAAAAAAAACCCCAAACCACCCTTGGAATTTAATCCCTCTGTTTCGTTTTCCCTCCCAGGTATGCGGTTACTCACCCGGGCAGGGCTCCTCAGGAGCTTCTCCAGCCTTCCCCTCCCGCTGATCTGCGGCACACAGCTCTTCCTCTTGCTTAATATGGATTACGCTGTCTTCTGTTAATAGGAACCAATGTCATTTTAATTACACGCACTAAATTAATTCCAGTTCCCATCCCATCCCAGGCACAGCAGCTCACGCTCCAGAGAAAACCTCACTTCAGTTCTAGTCCTCGCTGACCAAGGTCTCTTAAACAGACCTAAAATATTTGCCACAAAACCCTCAGCAGATGTTTGAGCTTTGGAAACACACAAGAATTTCCTGCAAGTGCAATGTCCATTTTGTTGCGGCGCCCGTTAGCAAACGAAAACACGTTCGACATGGCCCAGGGAGAGGAGAGCTGAGTGTTCACTCTCCTGTTCTGTTTCTCTCTCGGCTCTGCCAGAGTTATGCCATTCCCTCTTCCGTCGCTCTCAGTGAAGCACGCACGACTTCTCACCCATCAGAAAAGCACGAGTGAGAATTACGAATGAAATTTACCAAAAAAAGGAAAAAAATATGGAATACGTAAAGAAAACCAGATCTGTACATAACCTTTACACCTCTAACACAATCAATGAAGCAGAGGAATGCTTTGCAGACGTTTAAAGACAAGTCCACTGCGTACATTTGTGCGCAGAAAGTCCTCTGGACAGCCAGCCTTCAGCCTGGGAAACCAAGCGACATCCCAGACACGGCCTGACCCCAAAGGGGGCTCCAGGCTCGACGCAGCCACTGCGGCAAGCTCAGCAACCGGGAGAGGGAAAAAAAGGTGGTTTGGTGTCCTGGTCGGACTGGGAGGGACGAGACCAACAGCCCAGTTCGGAACACCACGCTCAACACAGCAAGCGCCACGGAGAGACCCTGCTGTCCCCAAACCATCAACGTTGGAGAAGACCCCAAGGATTATCCAGTCCAACCGTCAACCCAACGCCACCCAACCCACCCACCCCCGTCCCCAAGCACCACATCTACGCGTCCCTTGACCCCCTCCAGGGATGGTGACCCCACCACCTCCCTGGGCAGCCTGTTCCAGCGCTCCATCACTCTTTCAGCAAATAATTTTTTTTCTAATAAAAAGCGCCCAGCTGTCGGGTTTTGCCCAGCCGCCGGGTCCTGGCCACCCCACGCCTCGCCAGCCCGGTTTCCCGACGCCACTCACCGGTGTCGCTCCCGGCGGGCTCCCCCGTCCCGTCCCGGTCCCCGCCGTCCCAGGCCCCAGCACCGCGTCCGGCACCGTCGGGCTCCGCGACGTGAGGCACCGCCGGGGCTCCCCCCCGCACCGAGCCACCGCGGGGACAACGGGGACCCACCGCCTGTCCCCCTCCGGCCCCGCAGCCGTCCCCAGCGGCCCGGCGGGGAGCGGCGGGGGGCGGCGGGCCCTTCCCGGGGGCCAGCAGCGGCGGGTGGCCGCTCCTCAGCACGGCCCGGCGCAGGGCCCGCTGCCACCCGCGCAGCGCCCGCCACTCCCGCTGCCCGAAGTGCACCCACACGTCCTCCAGATTCACCGGCCCCCGCTCCGCCCGAGGCCTGGCCGCCTCCCGGGCCGCCCCGCGCCTCGCCGGTACCCGCCCGGCCCCTCCGCCGCTTTCCAGCCGCCGCTCCAGCTCTTGGAGGCGGCCGCGCAGAGCCAGAGCGCTCCGCAGCTGCCGCTCCGCCCGCGCCAGGCGGGTTTCCAGGCGGAGCAGCCGCGCCGCCACCGACACCGCCTCCGCCCGCCCGACCCGCGGCCCGGCCATGGCCGCTGCTGCCGCCGGCCCGCACCGAGACCGGCCCCGCCGCCGCCTCCGCGCTCCGCCGCCGGCCCCGCAGCGCCCCCTGCCGCCGCCACGCCGCCCGCACTGCGGCGCCCCCCGGCGGGAGGGCTCGGGGCGCGGGAACGCAGCGGGGACGGCGGCGGCGGCCCCTCAGGGATTGGGGTGAGCGGGGATCCTCAGGGATTGGGGGGGATTGGGGTCCCCTCAGAGCCAGGAGGGATTGGGGTCCCCTCAGAGCCGGGAGGGAGCGGAGGACCCTCAGGGCCCGGAGGGAGCAGGGGTCCCTCAGGGATTGGGGGAAGTGGGGGCCCCTCAGGGCCGGGAGGGAGCGGGGGCCCCTCAGGGATTGGGGGGGATTGGGGTCCCCTCAGAGCCAGGAGGGACTGGGGTCCCCTCAGGGCCGGGAGGGAGCGGGGGTCCCTCAGGGATTGGGGTCCCCTCAGGGCCCGGAGGGAG
>WKFP01012639.1:25618-39315 GCA_011057875.1 Pterocles orientalis | reverse complement strand
CTCTTACGGGTACCATGCCAGAGTGTATTTTTCTTTTCCAAATTAGCAGCTAGGTGTGCCAATGCTGGGTTTTGCTGCCTCTCCAAGAGGCAAGATGCCATCCATCTGTGGTATTTTTCATCTGTGAGGCTCTCATCCCCTGCTGAATGCAACGCTCAAGAAGTGGGAGACAGAAGCTGGGAGCCACTGCCTCTTGCTGGTGCCTCTCCAGATCCTGCTGATCCCAGCTCCTGTCCCAAGCGTGCCACTCAGAGCCTGTAAAGATTGAGCGCAGGTTCAGCTCTGAGGGCAGAGCCTTTCACTTATCGCTTCCATCCTGCACAAGGGACCTTCAGGTTGCTTTAAGGTCACTTTTCTAAATAACTAACACCTTCTCTCTCTCCCTCCTTCCCTAGGCTGCCCTGTCCTCTGGGTGTCAGTGAGATTCTTGTCCTCCTGCAGACTCCTGTGCTGCGTGGGAGGCATCCCGCAGCGTCTCGCGTGACCTTGGAGGAGGTAAGGGAGAGTGGCCCTTCAAAACAAGGACAGTGGTAGAAAATTAAATAGGAGCAAAGGCCCCCAAATCAGCATGGCCAGATATCAGGAGCTACTTAATTTGCCTGTAGCCAAAAAGCTTGGGTGCAGCTTGGTAAGATGTGTTTTGTGAAAGACAAACACCGTTACGTGGGTTTCCCTGTGCTCTCCCCGTGCCAGCCGTGGGCACCTGCAGCTGCCCGAGACCCCAGCGGAGGCTGTAAAAAGTAATCCCACAGAGGGGACTTTCCCTCCTCAACCGACAGAGTTATTTCTTCTGTCTCCAGGAGCCATTTATCACCCCATCCTCAGCACACCTTCATAAACTGCTGAGATGTGGAAACAAGAGCTAGCTCTCTGCCTGTTCCTAGTGAGACTGACTGTACGCCCCTGGGCTGGGGCACCGCGGATTCACAGTGCTTCTGGAAGGTGAAATCCTCCAGCCTGGGAGTGAGCTGAGGTGCCAGTTGTTCTGTATTGTAGAAAAGTAGGTTGCTGCGTCTCATTATGAACAATTACATCTAATTTCAAGTCACAGATTCACCAGAAATACTGCTGGTAACACAAATCTGCCACACTTCACCCAGCGTGTGCTATGAAGTGACACATTGCTGCCGGTGTGGGACAGGTAACGCGTGATGCAGAGCAGGAGGAGAGCGTTTTGGCTCAGATCAAACGAAAAGGAATGGGTGCTGGGCCCTGGCTCAGTTCGGGGTTTGAAGCTTTGACTGATGTGTCCTCCAGCTTACAGCACTGGTTATTTCAGTTGAGTTTAGCAGATGGCAGAAGAAATGGCTCGTGCCACACCATGGTTTCAGTTCAACTTTAAAAGGCTGCTCAGAAATAGACAATATTGCAATAAACATTTTGACTATAAAATTAAGTAAGATTTGCAGCTTCCCCATAGCAAACTCCCGAAGCGGACTTTGATGTTTGCTATTTGATATTAAAAATTCCGTCAGCAGAGCAGAGATGGAAAGAACCCAAGGCAGAGTCACAGCTGTACAGGGAGAGATTCTGTGCGGGCTCGGCAGCGTGTCGCTCACGTTTTCACGCCGTGTGTCAGCAGAGGATCGCGAGGTCGCTGCGGAGCTGGCACGGGGGAGGTCGGTGCATCTGGTGGGTGCTCTGCGCGCCCTGTTGCTGGTTTTCCCAGAGCCCCAGGGCAAAGGTTCCTTGGCAGCAGTCGGGGAGCACCTGGGGTCGGTGCTGCACCCCCGGTACTGCCACGCCAGGACCGGGACCCCCGTTAACAGCGGGTTCATCAGGCACCGGGACCGGGACCCCCGTTAACAGCGGGTTCATCCGGCACCGGGACTGGGACCCCCGTTACCAGCGGGTTCATCCGGCACCGGGACCGAGACCCCCGTTAACAGCGGGTTCATCCGGCACCGGGACCGAGACCGCTGTTAACAGCGGGTTCATCCGGCACCGGGACCGAGACCGGGACCCCCGTTAACAGCGGGTTCATCCGGCACCGGGACCGAGACCCCTGTTAACAGCGGGTTCATCCAGCACCGGGACCGGGACCCCTGTTAACAGGGGGTTCATCCGGCACCGGGACCAGACCCCCGTTAACAGCGGGTTCATCCGGCACCGGGACCCCCGTTACCAGCGGGTTCATCCGGCACCGGGACTGGGACCCCCGTTACCAGCGGGTTCATCCGGCACCGGGACCGAGACCCCCGTTACCAGCGGGTTCATCCGGCACCGGGACCGGGACCCCCGTTACCAGCGGGTTCATCCGGTACCGGGACCGGGAGGAGCAGCCCGGGGGGGCTGGCGGTGCTGTCCGGCGGCCGAGCGCCCCCTGCCGGGCACCGGAGAGCGGCGGCTGCCAGCGGCGGGGGCCGGCTCAGCCCCGGGGCCAGCCCGAGGGGTCGCAGAGGAAGGAGGCCGGTTTCCATCGGTCCCCGCTCAGCCTGAGCCCGGGGCTGTCTAACCCCACGGGACCGCGAGGATTAAGGTGATTTCTACGGGAGGAGGTGATCCCACGGCTGGCGAAGCGCGTGCTCCCGGAGAAACACCACAAAGAGCGAGAGAAGCAATTAAAGAGCAGCAAACACTCCTGCAAGTGCCTTCTTGCCAGCAGGCATCTTCTTCCATTAATTAAGAGAAAGAAGATAATTTTAATACAAACGGCTGCTGGGGAGCTCAGTAAGTTCCCACAGTGGGTTCCACGCCAGTGCCATTATATACTCATCCATAGTGCAAGAACAAAAATAGAAAATCCCGGGAAAACTAAACCAGCTTGCGTATCGGATCGTTACAGAAAATCACAGCCCGCTCTCCCCTGGCAGCACGAGCCCCGGGCGTGAAGCTCCTCACAGCTGGCAGCGTTAGCGGGTGGCCGACACTGTTATTATCGATGTTGGAGCAGTATCTGCCCGAGTAACGGATCTGCCCTTCACTAATTTCAGCTTTCCCACTTCTTCCTGGGGAAATAAAATATTAGGACCTATTTATAGGAGTTGATGGTTTTAAATTATTTTTTCCCTTCACTACAGCTGTTTTCAGCGGTTGATGACTGTTTGTTGGAGCAGGCGATCCTTTGCCAGCTGGCTGCGGCTTTTACTGGCTCTTTTAAGAAGACTTGATTTAGAGCTCGCAGTTACGTTACAAGGACAGCAGCTCGGTAATGCAGACCCTCAAGAAAAGACATAATTAGGGCTCATGAAAAAATTGTGTCTGATTCTCTGAACAAAGACGCTCTTGTTTAAGGAATGTGGTGCTGTAGGCTAATATTTAACAGCAGTCTCTCTGCTCTCGCTCAGAGCTGGTGCGTGCAGTTAGACCCTGCCCTCCGTCAGATACACCGGCTGTGCTTTCCAGGAGCATCTCTCAAAATGGAGGAACGCCGCCCTGTAGCGAGTACAGACGGTCTGTGGAGTTGGGTTTCTGCAAGCGGGGCAGGAGGTACTGGTGGAAGGACGAGGGAAGCAGGAAGAGAGCTGGAGAGGTGCTGAGAAGGCTCTTGTACAGGGGAGGGGGAGGAGAGAAGCAAACATTGCAGAGAACAGGAAAAGCGATGTGCTGGGAAATGATTAATCCACCCCAAAGGCCCTTGCTAAGAAGTGGTGGGACAAGCTCAGTGATTCTTGGCAGCCATGAGCTACTTCTGCTCTGCTCTCAACTCCCGTCTTGCAACCAGATGTGTTCGAGTGCAGCTTCATCCCATCCCTGCCCCGCCACCGCGTCCCCGGCAGCGTCCTTCACGCCGTCCCGGTGGCTCTGGGGCGGTACCCCCTCCTCTGTGTGTATTTTACAGCTGTCCCGTGTCCCTCCTCCGCCAGAAAGTGTTTCTCAAGCGAGCGGGAGCACACAATCGCTGCGGGGAAGGGGGTGGGAGTCAAGTTTAAGAACCGCTGCTCTGTATCCTGTTGTTTTCCTGCCGGGATTGTTTCAGTTTCCTGCACTGTCTTATCTGGAGCTGAGAAGCCGAAGCTCTCGTATTTACTTGCTTTGCGCATTCCTCAGGTCTCTAATCTGTGAGACAGACGCTATCAGACTTAAGAGAAACGTAGCTGGGGCTGCGGCAGGGCGGAGGGGCAGGAACAGTGGTTAAAGGGCCTTCGGTGGCTGTACAATTAGTTTCTTTATTTAGTTATCCTGCTTGCATAAGCCTGGGGGTGTCACCGAGGGTTTCCGAGAACCTTCAGCATACCCTAACGCTGCACGGAGTCTGCTCAAGTGTAAAGTGCAGGATTCAGATGTTTACATTCCCAGGTGATGCCAGGTACCCGTGTTCCACAGACCTTCTCTTGTAGAGAATCATTTTCAGAACGTGCTGAGTGTGTTTTTCCCCCCAAGGGCTCAAACTGGATTCAGGAAGGTCACAGAATAAGCATTTCGATGCTTTTAGTCAGCCCGGGGTTTTAAGAGCTCCACCGAAATGCCGTAGACTTCTTTGAAATTACTTGGCCACATTTTCTTGAGTACAGAGGTAAAATAAGCAAATACAGTGCTGACGTCCTGAAAGATTGCTATGTAGACCAGACACAAGAGAAAGCAAAAGCTTGTAGATTTAAAAAAAAACCCCAACAACTAGTGAGCAGGAATTCACTTAACTATAGGTTGTATCAGTGCACAAAATTCCCTGTGGAGTAAAAAAAATGAACAGAAAGGATTTACCGTACAGCTTTGGAATGTCCTGTTTTTCTGCACAAAGGTGTGGGTCCTGCGTGCACAGTGTCCGTTGTCAGACGGGAGCCTCTCCTGGAAAGAGAATTAAAAGGTTTCATCACTCCCAGCGTGCAGATACTGAACCAGACACAAGGCTCCAGAACAAGCTCAGCCCCCAGCCCCAGAGCCCTCCCCACAGAGACCCTGGCTGTGTTGGAAGCAGGTAAAACTTGTGGCAACGATCAAGGTGGATTTTTATTAATTGGAGAGATGAGGTGTATGTCAGCCCAGCCTCTGTGGGTGGATTCGCATCTCCTCGTTTTCCCCACTCAGCTGTAGCTGTGAATTCAGGCTCGTCCCGCTGGACGGTTTCTCTGGAGGTACTCTCGGCTGATGAGAGCAGGAGTGGGCTGAAGAAGTCCCCTTGGCTGTCACCAGAGCTTTTATTTGGAATTACATATCCAGAGAAAAAAGGCTTTTTTTCCAAAGAGATCAGGAAAAGGAAGACATGTGCTTGGAGATAAGGACAGATAAAAGCATTCCATTTAAAGACGCCAGCGATCGAAATCAAGATGTTCATCTGCCAAGTCAGTAGTTTTGTGGCCTTGTGACCAGGCAGAGCTTCCGTTCCTGTTACCTTTTCCCACACTAGCTGTAAGCGCCAGGGCACGACAGTTCCCTGTCCTTTGTCCGAGCAGCTGAGCCCTTTAGGGAGGAGTCACAGGGGCTGGCCGGGGAGATGAAACTCAGCGCTGGAGGCACAGCGAGGCCCAGGAGGCGGCTGGGCAGTCCCTGTCCTTGGAGGTTTGAAGATGGGTTAGACAAACACCTCTCAGGAGCTTGGGCAGAGCTCATTTTTCCGAGAGGAAGGAGGACAGCTGAAATGGCCATTTGAGGTGACTTCCACCCCTGCTTTCTGTGATTCATCAGGGGTGAGATCATGGTGACAGCAGATCTCTGCGGTGCCCAGATTAACAGAGCTCAGGAGCTCAGAACGCATTTGCAGCTGTAACACAGGGGTTTTGGTTTTTTTTTTTGTTTAAAGGAAGCAGTGGATTTCAGTTTGAAAATTTGTTCAAAATTCTGGCTTTGCGTGTTTCGCAAGCTGGCATATGCAAACAGCATTCTGGGCTAAACCGATCTGTACTATCGTGAGAGAGCCGTAAGAAGGAACATATGGATTGACCCAGCGTCAGTGCAGGCGGCCGTCGGAGCTGCCGTGCCGCCGTTTCACCCCCAAAGGGGAGCGGTGACATAAATCCCTGCAGACAAACACCGCTCACGGGTTACAGAGCAGCCCCGCATCTGTCAGGGACGGGAGAACGTCCTGCGCAGCTGCTGGGAGAACGGGAGCGTGCCGAGCAGGGACCCGCGGCTCCAGCTCCCGTACCCGGCAAAGGCGTGTGCCGGGCTGTCCGCAGGCGTGCGCTCGCCTCCAGAGCCCAGAGGGGCCTGTTCTCCCCGGGAACCGCGTCGTTCAGGCCAGTGCTGCTCAAAGATCCAGTCCAGACAGGATTCCCGTGTTTTCAGCCTGGCACTTTCACCCCCACTGAACACAAAGCTTTCGGTGAAGGGCAGAGGAAGGTGCCTGGAGCAGAGGCTGCCCCGGTGAACTGCAGGCGCACGCGGTACCCGCCCCCGGCAGGTTCCCGGCTCTCGTGCCGGGTGTGTGCTGGCAGTAAGTTGTGTGACCGATGGCTCTCTGTCACACAGAGATGACGATGACTGTCCAGACTGCTGCACAGAACATCTCGGAACAGACGGGGGAATTTCAGATTGAGTCTCTAGTAAATGCGAGTTACATATGCAAAGAGTTCCTTAGGAAACTTCTTTTTGCTGTTTTAAAAGTCAGATAACCCCAGAATCTGAACCAGGTTCCCTGTTTCTGCAGTTCCCTCTCTGGAGAGGATTGCTAACCACAGCTTGTGGTCAAAGCGCCAGTGCTGAAAGGAACATCTGGCAGAGTCTGGTTTTTAAAATTCTGTTTGCAGCATTGATATTTAGTTTCAGCTTTGATTGGTACACTGTAGAGGCAAATCCTGAAAATGTTTATACAAGTCAAGCGTTCTGGGTATAGTTCATTTGAGCTCCACGGGAGCTCACCTTAATGGAGACACACGTGCTGCGGTAGCAGTTGTTTTGGGCTGAGTGTTGAAAAATTCAGTTGCATCTGCTACCCAGATTTTTTTTTTAATCTATATATACGCACACATACATACAGACACAGAGACGTATGATGATTATTTTAGGTTCTGAGAGAAAGTTGCTGATCTCCACCTGAGGGAAGGCTCAGTGAGACAGAAGACACCAGGATGGTGAGTATTCTTTTCTAGCATAAATGCACAGCAGTTTCTGAATGCATAGAGCATGTATATGGCATGTGCATTTATAGTTATGTATGTTTATAGTTCACATGCATAGTTATATAGCGCATGCATTTATAGCAGAGACAATTGTTCCGAACAGAATCCGTTATAGCATTAAAAACTGCAGATGTTTTAAAAACAAGCTTTAGATACGTGGATGCAAGGTCCATTTTTTAGTTTCTGAAGAGCATCCCACAAACAACTTCATCCGTCCACTTTCCCTCTGATGCAAGTCGTGCTGCCGCTTTGACAGATGAGGGAAGCGGGAGCCCGCTGGCCGTGGGGAGGGGGCGGATGGGGAAGCTGATTGCTGACACTTTCCGGGTACAGAATTGTCCACGGGTACGAGCTTGCTCCGACCCTTCCCTCAGCTGAGCTGTGGCCGCTGCTGGGGTGGTCCAGCCAGAGCGTTAATCGGGGTGATGCTGCGGATGTAGAGCACACGTGAGCAGCTGCTGTGGCTCAGCTCAGGCGTGATGAATTCTTACGTGAGCTACTCGATCAGGATTCAGAGCCCATAGGTACACGTAAATTCATAATTCCAGGACCATGCCCACAAACTACCCTCCAGGTCTTCAAAAAGGATTAATTAATTAATTTATTAATTATAAAGAAGGAACAAATTGTAAATCAGTGATTCCTCTGATGATTCTTTAAAAAAACCCAATTATTGCTTTATGGAGGTTGGGCTGGGAGCAGTCCCCAGGAGTGCGATTTTAGCCACAGTCTCTTTCACTTCTGTCCAACACGTTTACAGAATGAGTGCGTCGGTGACAGAAGGTGCAGCGACACCCGTTCGTTTCACGTGGATCTCTCTAATCTTGTGACCTGGGCGCACACTCACGGGACCATATGCAATCAAATCCCAGCCTTGGAAGTTACGCAGAACATGGGTCATCCTGGCAGGAACAACGCTGTTCTGTGGATGTGTGAAGCTGGACATGCCTACCACTGGAAGTGTGGAAGGTTATCCATCAGAAGCAGAGAAGAGAATGAAGCTGTAGAAAAGCGGAAGAGGTTAGCACCTGCTGAGGCTTCATCAAGGGAAGCTAATGTAGGTGAAAAGAGGTTCCGGATGATCCCATCTTTTGAGAGGGCTAAAGCAGACGCTGTCAGTACCGGGTCGCGTAGCAGATCTCCAGGGGTCACTCAGCAGAAAGATAACACAGTCTACGTAATAGATAATGAACCATCGCCCAGAGAAAGCAGAAAAAGTAGCAAACCCGTGAAATCAGGCTTTGCAGCAGAGCAGCGTTTGTCAGCACCTGGTGGTGAAGGCAAAGCTGGCCGACATCAGGTGAAGCTAGAAAGCGACGAAGATGTACAGAGTGTCTGTGTCGAAGAACAGCGTGCAGCAGATGAAGATAACCAAGGAGACAGAATCAGCCAGAATATTCTGCTGGAATCACCAAGTAAAGGTGTAGCTGCTGAGGCAGATGTGCAGATGCATCACAGTCCGATGACAGCGTTGAACAAGCTGACGGCCACCGTAGCAGCTGGCTTTGCCCCCCGAGGAAATCCACCCCTACCTCTCACCTACGTTCTGAAACCCCCTGTCAGTCAGGAGAGCATGGACAGCAGCTTCTTGAGGTTAGTTCCTCTTGATCCCGCAGGGTTTGCAACTGAAAATTCTAGAGCACAAAGTTCCTCTGGGTCCGCAATATCAGAGGAACATTTAAAGTCTGTTCCCATCTCCAGCACTGAAGCACAGGCCCGGCTTGAGTCACCCACCTCTGTGACATTCTTTGAGTTTGAAGCCAGCGTAGATGCCCAGCAGCAAATCCAGCTGAGCCCTCCGGAGCGCGGCACAGCGGGAACAGGCTTCGGAGGGAACGCTACGGGAAGCCCTGCTGAGAAGAGCAAGCCGTCAGGATCCAGGCACGCACCTCGTCTTTCAGCCTCACTGAGTCCAGAGGGCGGGAGCGCAGGCCATCCACCCGCGTCTTCAGACAGAAGTAAGAGTCTGGAGTTTTATTCCTGGAGGGGTTTGTGGGGGTGTGGGTGCGTTCTGTTAATCACTTTCCCAAAATATTAGAGGTGGGTGAGTTCATACAGCTGCCAAATCTGTACTGTAGTGTCTCAGTAGGTGCCTCTGATGTGGGGCACTCTTGTTTCTGGTAGAAGGGACTAAAGAGGTTCCTGCGTAAGCCGCCGGCACTCCCGCCGCGGCACCCAGGCTGTGGCCCAGCCCCAGCTACCCAGCTGGAACCCTTTGGTCTCCCGTTTCCCTTGGTGTCACCACAGGCTGTGTTGGCTGTACTTAGAGAGCCCCTGCGAGAAACTGGAGCCAGAGATCTCGGGTCTCGAGAGAAGAAAGCAAGAGGAAGTAACTCTCACAGCAGCGAGACCGAGAAATTGTGGGTGAAGCCCTGGCTGCACCGAAGTCGATGGCAAAACTCCCAGAGATTGCGATGGGAGCAAAGGTTCAGCCCTGCGTGTTCAATTCCACGAGCTAAACACTTGCTTTAGTACTTTTAAGAATTTTAAGATGTTCATACGTGCTATCCTTGGAATCCTGCTGGAGTGGGAGACTTACAATTGCTCAAAGCTGTAACTTGCGCGGTCCCCTGCAATCCCCAGGAAAGCCGTGCGCAGAGCATGCTCTGAGGGATTCCGTACCGCCCGGATGTGTGCTTGACGAAGATTTTGGAAGCCTAGCTTGCAGCTGGTTTAATCCTGCTATAAACCAAGCACCACGGCACGAGAAGGAAGGAACGGCTGATACACGGGGCGTGCTCAGAGTCAGGATTACGCGAGTCTCCTGCAAGGCGTGGGGAGGCCGTCAGTGAGCCGATGCGATTCATTTAGTCAGCGATCGTATTTTAGGGCAGGTGTGTATAATGCACTGGATTAATGCTAGGTACCTCTAGAGGATTTAATCTAGTGATTAAACACCTCAAATAAAATGGAAATGTCCGAGTTTTACATATATTGTACTAAAGCCACAGCATTTGCATCTATAGTGCTCCGAGCGCCTGCAGGTCCTTTTTCACGTTCACGCCAAGTGAACTGCTGTCTAGTCCGTTTTGTGTTTCCCTGCTGGTATCTACCTGTAAACATCGGGGCAAATTTTTACAATTTAATTCAAAGAGTAAGAGTAGCTCTCTTCCATCCGGTGGTTAGTGCCCTGGCCCCGTCCAGCTGTTCCTGCCGAGGTAAATGGGGAATGGCTCAACGGAGGCCTCTGCAGGCATTGATTTCCAAGCAGTCAGGGACAAAACCGGCAAAGAACCCGAACCAGCAGCACAGGGACCAGCAGGGTCCACCTCGGTCCAGCCGCAGCTTTTTGAGGTGACAGCTAGGCGTGTACCAAAGACCTTGGTGCAGGAAGGGCCGTCTCCAGGTGCTGGCTCTAGAACCCGTTCCAACCCACCCCTCTTCAGCCCTGGAAGAGTCGCGGGCGAGCAGATGGAGCTTTTCAGCAATCCAAAGAATTAATTTCTCGTGCTACATCGGGCTAGGTAGATGTGGTATTGCCATAGCAACCTGAGGGAGAACCCAACTGGAATCCTGGCAGTCCTTGTTAGAAAGAAAATAAATCTGCTTTTACTCATCTTTTTGTTCCCCCTCACTATCTACGCCTTGCTTCTGGTTGGTGCTTTTCCTTCACTGTGAGATTTTTGTGAAGAAGGATGCTTTGAAATATATTGTGCATAACGCCAACTGTAGTGTACGAGATGAAACGTACGAAATGGATGCTGCGTAGTCCTGAGGCGGATCACGAGATCCACGCCCAGGCCAACCCTCGTCTGTTTTAACCGAGCAGAGTCGCCACCAAACACACGCTGGAGTAGCTGCAGAGAGGTGGAAGTACGCCAAGGTTTGGGGTTGCCTGGGCTCGGCAGCCAGCACGGCAGGCTCGGGGCTGTGGCCGCGGGTGACGGGGCTGGTCCCAGAAGCGGGGCCCACAGGGACACTCAGCTCGGCTCCTGGAGCAGCCGAGGGGAAGCTCAGCGTCCAGCCGGGCACCAGCGACCGGTCCAGGACCAGCCCCGTGCCGTTGGCGGAGCGGGCCCGTAGGACTTGCACCGATGCTTCCCAGGGGGCATCCCCCGGGGACACACGGAGATTAAATCTCTTTAGGAACTCCTTCTCTCCCCTTTAGACATAATCCAAAAAGAAAGGATGTCTTAAATTTATCTATGTGGTGGTACGCAGCTTGGCCCCAAGCGGGAGGGAGCACGCAGGGGGACGGTCCTTCCCTGTCGGGCGCGGGCTGAGAACAGAGCGAGAGCAAAGCTGTGAAGGAAGGGGGTGTGCAAGGCCCATAACCTCTGAGTTTATTTTAGAAGGAAGGTGAAATTATTCTGCATCTCCTTATATTTCAGTGATCTTGTAAGTTCCTGCTGTCCACAAAGCTGTGTCTTATCTTTCAGATGCGTCGACGAAGTGGGAGGAAAAGAAGAAAGGTTTGAATACTGGAATAAGTGCTTTCAAACACTGGCTGGCTTCACACTGCCCCTCTGAAACGCGCGAGGTCTATGCGCTGCCGCCTGCGGACCTCGATAACTACCTGGGCTCCTTCTACATTTCTGCAAAGAGACAGGACGGCACAGATTTTTCCTCCAGTTCTTTGCACTTCTTTCAGAGACACATGGAGAAATACCTGAAGGAGCACGACTACGAGTACAGCGTGGTTAAAGGGGTGGAATTCAAATCGTCTCAGGAAGCCTGGAAACTGAGGCACCAGCACCTGTCTCAGAAAGAGAGAGAGATGGAGTGGAGCATCTTGGAGAAGCTGACAGATGAAGATGTGGAAGGACTTCGTAGGAACGGACTTCTAAGCAGGACGCAGCCTCAGGGCTTTTTGCACCTCATGTTCACCAACCTCATCAGGGGGTTTGGGGCCAGCACCCACAGCCAGGGCCAGGATCTGACCTGGGGACAGCTCGTGCTGAAGAACGAGGAGGAGCTGGAGTACTTGGAGTGGAGGGGCGAGCTGGGCGCAGAGGCAGCCGCAGGGGAATCGCGTCCACGTCTCTTTGCCAAGCCCGACAATCCAGACCGGTGTCCAGTGGCAGACTACAAGGAGTACGCCAAGAGGAGGCCGCTGGACATGTTCCGCGACCACGACCCGCTTTATCTGGCTCCCAAGCCGCTGTGCTCCACCTGGGACCAGGTGTGGTACTGCAGAAAGGCGCTGACAAAGGCCAAAATAGAAAAGATCGTGAAAGTTATCGTGCATCAAGTGAAAGCAGCTGCAAACAAGCGCAAGAAATAAAGGTACGCGCGGAGTCCCTGCTGTGCCGCTGTCTGATGGGTGTGTGGTTCAAAGTGGTCTTTGGAAGGTTCGAGCGGCCGATCTTTGGGGAGGTTGAGGAGGACATCCTGCTCCTCAGTGTCGCCGCAGAACGGCAGCAGCTCCGCGTTCGCATTACCTTTGCTTTCAGGTGGAGTGAAAAACTTCTGCGACTCGTTCTACTCATGGAATTGATGGTTCAGCGAGTTAAAAAAATGAGAATCTTCAGTTTGGTGTTTGTAAGACAAGTTATGTTCTAGGGTATTATTAATGACATGGTAAAATCGCTGATGTGGCACGGAGAGGGCTCGGTAGCCGAGTGGCTCGGCTGGGAGTTTCAGCCGCGCTGCTGTCCGGGGAGCCGACGCCGGGGAGCAGCGAGCTGGCTGTGGCGTAAACCTGTCGTAAAATCGGTAACGGGAGGTAGCCCGGGGGGAGGGAGGGTGATGATGTGCCGTGTTTGCCAGCGGCTAATCTGCATCTCACGGGAACGCTTTCAACAAGGTTTATGTCGTTTTTCTTAGTGAAAGGTTTGCAGATTTAAGAAGTTGCGACTGTTTTAAGAAGTTATTTAAATGGCTGGCGGTGTTGAAAGGTTTTATGGTGATTTCCCCCGAGTGCTAAACACAGCTCTGGAACACGCGTTGGTAGATGGAGTCAACTTTCTTCAGCGGTTCGAGTGCTGTTCAGTGTGTTGTCCTACATCCAGTCGAGCTGTCGGGTTGAACTGTTGATGTAACCTAATAAAAGAACGTTTTGCTCAGTCCCGTTTGTCCGGTCTGTGTGTCTGTCCCGCAGAGACGGAGCCGTAACCCCGACCAGCAGGTGACGGTTTCCCAGACGCCGGCGCATCCGCTTCTCCTGCTCCGGTTTCTCCTGCTCCGAGCCCGTCGTTGTTCAGCGTTACGGACCTGGCCCCGAGGAGGGTTGGGGCAGTTTGAAATCCCGCAGAGCCCACGCTCGTGGTTTCCTAACGAGGCCTTTGTGGCCAAAACCCTTTGTGGCCAAACCCTTTGTGGCCAAACCCTTTACCAGAACCCAGTCAAGCAACACTGAACATCACCAAACAACTCGCAGGTGTTTAAAAAGCCGTTAAAAAGACAAACTCACGTCATCAAACGCTGGGAGAGCATCTTCCAGCTTTCCTCACGCTGCCGGACGCAGGCGGTGTCACAGCTGCCGGAGCTGCGGGACCCTCGGTGCCAAGGGCCAGGAGCCACCACGAGCCCTTCCCGCGGGTCCGGGCTCTGGGCTCTGCTCCCCCGGCGGGGCCGAGGCTCGGGTCGGGCTTTTCCTCCCTCCCAGCGGATCCGCCCAACCCACCCCAGGGCCGGTTAATGGGAGACTGCTGCCCGGGGAACCAGGTGGGACAATCAGCCCGCGGCGAGGGAGGGGATGGGGACAGGGCAGCAGGGAGGGGACGGGGACAGGGACAGGGCAGCAGGGAGGGGACAGGG
>WKFP01012638.1:88335-103869 GCA_011057875.1 Pterocles orientalis | reverse complement strand
TCCCAGTTTTGTGTCATCAGCAAACTTGCTGAGGGTGCACTCTATTCCCTCATCCAAGTCGTTGATGAATATATTGAACAGCACAGGTCCCAGTACCGAACCCTGGGGGACTCCACTAGATACAGGTCTCCAACTAGACTCCATCCCATTCACAACAACTCTCTGGCTTCTTTTCTCCAGCCAGTTCACAATCCATGTCACTACCTGATCATCCAGATCACACTTCCTCAGTTTAGCCGCAAGGATACTGTGGGAGACAGTGTCAAATGCTTTTCTGAAATCGAGATAGACCACATCTACTGCTTTGCCATCATCTATCCACCTGGTAATATCCTCATAAAAGGCTATCAGGTTGGTCAAGCATGACTTCCCCTTGGTGAAGCCATGTTGACTGCCTCTTTTATAATTTTGAAGATAAAGCCACAGCACATCTATGATAAAACAGTTGGATTATTTTTTGTCTTATAAGATGAACTCCTGTCTCAGGTACAGCATGTGCTCCAGCAGAGTTTTTACTTATTAGGAGGAAGTCTTCATGTTGTTTAGTCTAAAGAAAATTAAAGAAATCATGGTACCCTTTATAAGTAGAGAAGGCAGAGGCTAGAAGTGTAACTATGAATTTATATTTGATTTAACTAGCACTAAGTATAGTTAGCAGACACCTTGTAGGAAATATGATGCTCTTGGGTATAATTTAAAAGAGAGGTATGAACTTGGAATCTCACGATTCCTAGTGAATGATTAACGTGCATTCATAAGGCTTGCACATTACTTCCTTAATTGATCATGTTTCATCTAAGTAAACATAATTATTCATAAGGATTGCAGAGGTAGGGGATAGAGATCCATTTGGCAGCAAAGACACAAGAGTTACTGATGTTTTAGAAACCACAGAAGTGCCTGAGAACAGTCATGTAAGAATTAGGGCTTCTCAGACAAAAAAGGTGGTGGATACACTAGCCCAACTGAAGTGCATCTACACCAATGCATATAGCATGGGCAAAAAACAGGAGGAGTTGGAAACCATTGTGCAGCTGGAAAACTATGATGTAGTTCCATCACAGAAACATGGTGGGATGACTCACACAACTTGAGTGCTGCAATGGGTGATTATGAACTCTTCAGAAGTGATAGACAAGGAAGGAGAGGCGGTGGTGTAGCCCTGTATGTTAGAGAGTGTTTTGGCTGTCTAGAGCTTGGCAATGGTGATGAAAGGGTCAAGTGTTTATAGATAAAAATCAAGGGAAAGGCCAACAAGGCAGGTATCATAGTGGGATTCTGTTATAAACCACCCAACCTGAAAGGAGCTTGTAGCAAGGTGGGTGTCGGTCTCTTTTTCCAGGTAAAAAGTGATAGGATGAGAGGAAGTGGCCTTACTTTGTGCCAGGGGAGGTTTAGGTTGGATATTAGGAAATATTTCTTCACTGAAAGGGTTGTCAAGCACTGGAACAGGCTGCCCAGGGAAGCAGTTGAGTCATCATCCCTGTAGATGTGGTGCTTAGGGACATGGTTTAGTGGTGGACTTGGCAGCATTAGGTTTGTGGTTGGACTCAGTCTTAAAGGTCTTTGCCAAACAAAATGATTCTGTGATTCCATGAAGATATTAGCATATGTTCAAACTCAGGTGCACTGTCCTATGACTGTGGAATCTGAAGTTTGGCAGACTGACTGGATTCAAACAAGACCAACTCATTAAAAGGCTGGATGCTTTCTTTTTTAGAGAGCAATTCGGAAGTATTCTCACCAAACCTTGATTTAAGTGTGTAGTTTGTCACATTTGCCATGACTGGGGCTCTAAATCAGAGTGAGAGATTATATATTAATAAATACTCATTGCTGTAGATTAGTCCTGGTAGAAGTGGAGTTTTAAAGTGATCACTCCTAAATGTTTAAGAAAGAGTTGCATAAAGGCACCTGTTAAAGCATAGAGATGTTTGTGGTGGAGAAGATTAATACACCATCTGCTGTATAGAGGATGAAAACGGATGTATGCCACAGATGACATCTCTAGGAAATAATTTACATGAGTGAAAACAATTAATCCACGGGTTAGTATGAGTCCAAGTAACCCAAGGTTAGTATGAAAAGCAATCAGTATATCATTATAAGCAGGAAATATAACTTCATCTCTGTGTTATACCTTTTGCATATACTATGGATGTACTATGAAGCAGCTTTTCAGACTTGGAAGGCTAGATTTTGGTTTTTTGTATTTTGCATATTTTGTGTTTTTGTACCCTGCAGCTTCCTAAAATAGCTGTCAAAGAGTGGCAGTTTCTTGGATTTTGTAATGTTTCTCCTCTTCACTTCAAAGGATTTTCTTAACATTGAAAAGCATAGGCTGTTTATTCTTGCTTGCTAAAATAAATTCTCCTTTGGAGTGTCCACTTCAGCTGAAGGAACAAATTTTTGTGTTTGAATTATTTCTGAGAAAAATCAATCAGTGCACTCTAGTGGTTCTTCGGCATTTCAATTAGTCTTTTGCAGTTTTAGAAGAATAGATAAAACCTGTATCTGCACATTTCTCTCTAATGGAGCTGCGTCCTGAACCCTCACATTTTTTATACTGAGGAAGTCCATGCCCCAGATGACACCAGTCCTACTCTCAGTATGGCACCACTGCATCTCTCTCTCCAAGTGTACAAGAAGTGCTGAAGGCAGCCTGGTAGTAGGTCTCTGACCTTGCACCACATCTGAGAGAAGTTTGAGAATACGCAAGAAGCACGAGCAGAGTATCTGGTATAAAAACCATTTGCTTTTTGGGGCCTCACTCGACATTGAGTTCACTTGCAAGGGACATGCAATAAACATTCTAAAATCCATTTAAACATGCTTTGCTGGTTTCCTGTTCAAGGCTCAGCACAAGACCTAACACTCTCTGAATTTAATCTAAATCAGAAAGACAAAAACCAGAAGCACATTAATTTTGCTCACCCTCTCAAAGACCCTTTCCGGGGTCATCAGGTCACATTTTTAGTTCCCACTCACCAGATTTCTCAGTGTAATAGTGGTTACACTGTACAGCCTCCAAAGTAAGGAATCTCTGGCCATCTTCAACAACTGTTGAGAAAGCTTATTTCCAAATTAATAAGCAGCCTGGCTTCTTACAACCTCCTAAAAGCCTCTTTCTGAATTTAGGCCCCATGACGTATCACAGCCTGATTGTCCAAACACTTAAGAGAAATGCTCATCTAGTTTTCAGAAGGAGAAGCTAGCATTCAGTCTGTTGTCTCAAACAGGCTCTTAGCTATAAAGCAACATTTCTTACTCCACTCTGCTATTAATTTGTGTAAAAGATGTATAGTTTTGCAAAACTCTATTTCGTATTTTGTCTGTGTGGTTGTACTTGTTCAAGATGTCATCCTAAAGTTATGAGAGCTGTCACTACTGATTAACAACTATTCTGTTTTGAGAAAAATTTGAATACACTGCAGACCATTTTTTAATATAATTTCCATGATTCTAAATCTAAACATTATTAAATTCAAAGGTTCGAATTCAGAATTCGAACAGGTTAGTTCAAGTTCATCACTTTCTTTCTGCCAGTCATTTCCTCCCTCCCTATAAAGTGATTAAGTTCTAAGCCACATAGTTCAAAACAAAGTTAACATTTATTAATTTTGTTTTGTTAATTTTGCTTAATAATAGTCTTTCAACAGAAAAGTGAATGATTCTGACAGAGGTTGGTTTAGTTTATTAATGTTCCTGAGATTCTGATGGCTGTGGTGCTGGGTGCCTGTCTTGTTCCAAATTTCAGCAAACTTCCAATTTTGTGCACTGGGTTAATGTCTTCTTCTAGCTGTACGTCAAGAACAACTTTTTAGCACAGTAGGTGTCCTGGTTTCAGCTGGGATGGAGCTAACTTTTGTCACAGTAGCTAGTGTGAGGCTATGTTTTGTATTTGTGCTGAGGAGAAGGCTGATAACATCCCGAGATTTACAGTTTCTGCCAGGACAGTCAAGGACTTTTTAGCTTCTCTGCTGTGTCAGTGTCTGCAGGTGCAGGAGAAGCTGCGAGGGAGCACAGCCCCAATTACTAGCCTAGGATTTGATTTTAGGTTTAGGATTGAGAACCAAGTATGTCAATGATCTATTGCATATCATGCACCTCATGCCCAGTATACAGATGAGAGTCTGTCCAGATGTACTCCCTCTCGTTCTGGATCATCCCCTCTCCCTTTGAGTCCCCTCTCTGGGTCTCCCCTCTCCCAGGGTTTTCTCGGTCAGCTGTCAGTCTCAGATGCCCAGGATCTTATCTTTGGGATTGCAGTTTTGGGACTCTTCCTGCTCCTGGATCATTAGCCGGGAATGGGCTGAGCCTTAAACATCAGGTGGTGAGTAGTTGCATTGTGTATCAGTTATTTGTGTATTTTTATATATTACTGTTATTATCATCATTATTACTGTTATTAATTTCAATTTTATTGTAGTTTCGTTAATAATTTTTTCTTATTTCAACCCACAACTGTCTTTTCCCTCTAACCCTTTAATTCTTTCTCCTGTCCCCGGGAGGGGTGAAGGTGAGCAAGTGGTTGTTGTGTTTGGCTGCCAGCCAGGGTAAAACTATGACAGCAGGTAAAATGATATTATTAACACGGGCACTAATTTAGTCAAAGCATTAACACAGGCATTAATTTAGTATGCAATCAAAGTTCCACTTGTTTTCTGACAAAGAAGAAAGGTAGTCACAGCACTGGTTCTGGTCTTTGAGATATGGATGGATATCCTGCCAGGGAATATCAGAAAATTTGGGCATTTCACCATCTTTAAATATTGCGGTGTTGTTTTGAAAGTCCTCAGGGAGACAAGTTTTTCCCGTTGTGGAATGCACATCCTAACTTCACTGTTCTGAGCACTTCGTTCATTTTTTTTTAATATCAAGATTAGCTATGTTCTACTACTACTAGGGTGTTTCTACTGTGCTAATATATGTCTCTCTTTTTTTGAAGAGATTAAGACTAAATCCTAGAAATCATAATTGTTTATGAACTTTCACAGTTTATACAGTTATATGCACATATGTACATGTATTACACCTGTGGATCATCCTATCTAGAGTGCAACTGTGCAGTAAGTTATGCAGAATTTTCCATAAAATCTGGTAGGTAGAGTGACTGCAATAAATACCCAATTTTGTTAGTATCTCTCGTACTGTAATAAAATATAAAATGTATTTATGTCACAATTTTGAGTGTCTGGTCAGCACTTAAAGCACTGTTAAGAAGAAGGGATTTCTTAGGGCTGATCCTGAATCCCTCTATGTTCTTAAAACAAGTATACACAAAGGTATATTAAAAACATGCTTTGTATGACTTTAACATTTCGATCTCTCTGATGAGTATTTGCATAGCTACTTTGGCAAACAGCTCAAAATGAGAATGTTCTCTCTATTTCAGGTTGGCTCTTTGAGTTTTTGCTTACTTTTTTAATAAAGTCTATTCTGCAAGACAAGCTGCATAGAAAACATCTTTCATTGTGCCCACTAAAATTGGAGGGATGTGGGCCAAAATATAGTAGCTAGTGAAGAGAGATTAATTTCTACCTAAGGTTGCAAAGACAGAGGTTTTGTCCCTTAGCAAACAAAGAACTGTCTTTGCTCAGTTAATCTTCCTGCAAGTCAATGACATTTTTTCAGTCAGAAAAACAATAGCTCTGTTGCAAGACTGAATGCCGTTTTCAATACAAAGCAATCTTGAGAAGGAAGGACCCCTTGAGATTTGGTAGATATCAAAAACTGCCTTGTGAACTTTGAGAGCTCAGTTCTGAGTGCAAGAAATCATATTTGACATCAGTAAAGACAGGAATCTCTGCTGAAGTAGGTGGTAAAATCTACTAAATATTGTGCAGAATAAGGAGAGCTAAAAAAGGATAGTGATGACCAATTTACTTTTCTAAACTTTTAAACTGTAGTTTCAGTGTCTTTGTATTTAAAGTATACAGGTCTACAAAGTGGAAGTGATGTAGAGCTTTATTTTATGCTCTTGAGGAACTGAAAATGGACCTTTTATATTATCAAATACTAACAGGGGAAGAATTTTAAGGAAACCATCCATTAAATTAAAAGAAATTACATATAACATTAAGCAGTGTTAAAGATTTCAAAAGGATTTTAGAAAAATAGTTGCATTGCAATTTACACTTGAGAATGTTACCTATTTAGATATTTCCAGGATGAATATCTTAATTTTAATTTATTTTCGTTTTGCTAAACTAAGTTCTACAAAACCACATCTGTACTGGTACTTGTAAACTTGGTTGCTGTATTGACAGTTTTAGTGTTTCAATCTGATTTGAAAATCACATTTAGAACACCTAAAAACCATATCTTGAGTAGATCATATTATGAAATTATCACAAATAATGTATTTTCATTAT
Organism: Pterocles orientalis; assembly: GCA_011057875.1. Lineage (NCBI taxonomy): Eukaryota > Metazoa > Chordata > Aves > Pterocliformes > Pteroclidae > Pterocles > Pterocles orientalis. Next base: position 97,495 of record WKFP01012638.1, on the reverse strand, counting down.
TGCATTACTTATCTTTAAAAAATAAAGATTACTGCTACAAATTCTGAATATTCATGTGTATATAAATGGTTATTTTATGCCAGGACTTCCTCCACAGATAGTAAATAGCTGAAGAGCACTTCTTTAAACAGTATAATGTTGACTAGGAAAACAGTTCTGTGTTGTCAGCACAGACAATATTATGTTATTAATAAGGCATAGGTATAGGTATAGGTTCTGCCTACAATTCTCCATTCAGAACAGTCCATCTTTGACTATATCTGTTTTAAAGCCTTACAAAGCTGTAGTGCTACACCTGACTTTAAGTTTCAGCACTTAAATTAATTCTATTTGGGGAAAAACACTTATATGTAGGATACATCAGCAAAGGCTGCTGTACTGGCATCTGATTTCAGAATGCTTCATATATATAGATACTAGTGTGTGCTCATAAGGACATATGATGCGAAGAAGGTGCAGGCTGTGAAATGTCTCGCAAAAAGTACAGTACAGAAAACAGGAAGCAAGTAGCTTTGAAAACTGGGCCATCCCATTACAAATACTTCATATTTAAATATTCAGTATAAGATTTTTCTAATTTTTTGTAAGAGTTGATTGAATTTAAGGGCAGAATATATGTATATTACACATTTTAAAGACTAAATAGTAATCTTAGTTTTGGGGTTTTTTTTTGTTCACAATGAAGTGTAGCAAAGGAAAAATACCATTTTGTAATACTTAATACAAACTAACATTATAACCCAAGGCAGGTATTCTTGGTGGTACGCCAGGTAAGCTACTGATTCGATTAAAAAGAAGTGCATGGACTGTTTCCTCTATTCACTTCTCATGTTAGTCACTGTGTGTGTTTCAGTAACAGTTGTACAGATTTTCTTCAAATGTTGAAGTAGCTATCCAAAGGAATAGCATGTAAAGTCTTAGGTGATCCAATTAATGCAACCTTGTATAGGTGCCAGAGTATGTCTGTAATTCTGACTTTAGGTTGTAATTGTGGTAATCTTACGTGTTGAGTGCACTGTGCCCTTGTTACTAAGAATTTCATTTGACTTCTTAAGAAATCTACTTAATCTGTTTTCCAATTCTGCTTTGTTGGTTGTTCTAGGAAATATATATTCTTAAGGAAGAACTTGATGTTGAGTATTGCTACTGACAGCAGTTTTTGAACTTTTTTGGGTAGACTTGGGTGGAAGAACAGCACCTACCTAATTCAATAGCAGATGCATATACAGGTGTTCGGAAGCTGCACTAGTTGTAACCTTTCTTTTCCGTGTAAAGAATTAAAACTTTACCCATGTCCATTAATAATTCTTCTTCACAGTGATACATGGCTGTACTATACAAGTCCCTTATATTAAGAATTAATTTTCATTTCACCCCACTTTACAGGTGAGCAACTATAGCACAGAGACTAGAGGCAGAACAAAGTGGGTCTCAGACTGAATTTGTTGTGTGGCAACATATGCTCAGTGGCCCACCAAAGAGCCATACAAGCTTCTGCTGTTTTAAATGAGAGAGTGTTTCCATTGTGCTTTTTTCCTGAGTTAGAAGGTAGGATTTAAGTGTGAGTCCTGCCTAGTACTTGAACATCAAGCCCTGAAAGTGCTGCTCATAAACTTTCATATATTCTGGGAACTTCCATTTGTATGACATGTGAGCATCGTTTCTGGTGATCTATTTCTGGTCTAACAGGTGACTTAACTTTCAATTCATCTCCTAGCTTTCAGTTTGGAAGGCATAAGTAGTAAGCCCTGTCACAGGCTGGATCTCCTCCCCAGGAGGGTATGAGAAAGCTTATTCAGACAAACAAACTAGGTAAGCAGGTCACCCTCTGGTAACTGAAGAGACTGATATACTTAGAGGCCTGAGAGTATCACCTGGTTACAGTCATGAGATATTTGCTGTTTGGATAAAGTTCTTTTATAGCTGTATATTTTTTTTACATTAGAACTATGGTGAATATTCAAAGTTCTTTGTGTGGACATACTGCTTTATATTTTTCTCATTTTATGGAGTTTTGAGATTAAAGGAAGCTGCATGAAATTAGTTCTGTAGAGAAAGATGTTCTAATCTCAGTTTTTCCTTTTTTAAAAAAGTTTAAGAGTAAAAAGAACCAAGTCCTCAGATCCTGAGCTCTTCTTTTTAGTTGAGACTTGCCTGACATTTTTCGGTAAACAGTAAATACCATTCCAGTTGGAACTCCCTATTGCATTGTACTTTTACAGTATTGTATTGTACTTTTACAGTATTGTACCTTTACAGTTCCTCAGACACATAGGACTCATAAAAATGAGAAGTAAATTTATCCCATTGTAGTTGTTTGAAGCTGCCCAATTTTCTGTTAAAAATTGTCATGGAAGTAGAAAGTATCTAGAAGAAAAGCAGAGTTGGCTTTTTGTAGGGATCAGATCAGCTAAGTGTTGCTCTAGATTTATACATAAACTTTCAATATAAGCACATGACAGATTTGCTTATTCTGAAATTGCACTTATAAAAGCCTCATATTTAGAATTAAAGTCCAGATTAGCAAAGACTGTTAGATTCCCAGTTCCCCTTAGATTACTCCTTCCTGCAATCAGTATGTCTAGTGCAGGCACGTGTGGGCTCACTCTGCCTGTACTCTAAGCTACTTAGTAGAGTAACTGTGTTGACATAACAGGGAGTGCAAGTTAATATATTCTGCCTACACAGCTTTCAGAGCTAATTCACATTTAGTTAAATACAGGCAAAAGAAGCCTGCACCTTTCTCCAAAATAACATTGATGTATCTGGTGGCAAGCACTTAACAACCTCTGAGCAGTGGTTCCCAAATTACAGTGTGCAAACCATTAGCACAGAAGTTACTTCAAAGCAGCCAGTGTGTATTTCCTGAGCAACAGAAATCCTCCTGAATAGTGCCTAGCCCAGAGCTAGAAGGAATTGGCTGCTGTTGCTGCTAGTATGGGAATCCTTACCTCTGAGGGTGTGGGAGTCTTCTCAGCAGTTATTTTGAGCTGCATGTGATCCCTTTCTTCTGAAGATGCATCATATGTTCAAGCGCAGTGATGTTCATTAATGCAACAGAAACTTAACGTATTGAAATAAACTTCTAAGCCTTTATGCCAGATCAGATAGTGACAGATTTTGTGATTTGCTGTTCTTTTGAAGTGGATGCCCAGAAAAGGACAAACACAAAGACACAGAACTGATGCATAATTCTGCATTAAGCTGCGTTAAATTGCATTGTTGAAATGTAAAGCTGATAAATGCTCAATTTGAGATAGAACTGGGTTAATCACAATAGAAGTTTTATGAAAGAAAATGAAAAGACAGCTCAAAAAAAGCTTTTTCCCCTCACAATTATTTTAGTAACTCCTAGAAGCAAGAAAAGCAAAACTAAAATACAATCAACTACTTTGCATACCATGAGCCAGTATGAACTTCAAAAATAGTCTTAACCATTAATTCTGTGATTTGGCTTAAACATAACTTGACATTGCTTTTTATTTAAATTAAACACGCTCCTGCTCTCTTTCCCACACTATCATGGCATTTCAAATGAGATATTTCTATGAACAGAATGCAGGGAAAAAAATTTTGTAGGTAAGCTGTGTCTAAAAAAACAAGTTACTGAGAATTAAGCTTACAGAACGAATTTTTGTGGGTAGCTTGCTGTTGTGGGTAGCCCTTAACTTCACTGTTGATTTATGTCTTATTAGTTTGTTCATGTAGGACTAAGTGCTTTTTTTTGACCCTAGAGGTAATTTATTCTTTGCCAGTTTCTAACTCAATAGTTCAGGAGTTGTAAATTCTACTTCTATTACACAAAACCCAAAATGCTTCATCTACGCTTACACCCCAGGAGTAGGGAAGTGATGGTCCCCCTGTACTCAGCACTGGTGAGGCCACACCTCAGCTAATGTGTTCAGTTTTGGGCCCCTCACTACAAGAAAGACACTGAGGTGCTGGAGCACGTCCAAAGAACAGGAATGAAGCTGGCAAAGGGTCTAGAGAACAAGTCTTATGAGGAGTGGCTGAGGGAACTGGGGTCGTTTAGTCTGGAGAAAAAGAGGCTGAGGGGAGACCGTGTTTAGGAGGCTGCAGTGGCAGCAGGGTCAGTCTCTTTTTCCTGGGTAAAAAGTGATAGGACAAGAGGAAATGACCTTATTTTGTACTAGGAGAGGTTTGTGTTGGAGATTATGGATTATTTCTTCACTGAAAAGGTTGTCAAGCATTGGAACAGGCTGTCCAGAGAAGTGGTTAAGCCACCATCCCTGGAGGTATTTAAAAGATGTGTACACATGGTATTTAGGGACATAGTTTAGGGGTGGACTTGGCAGTGTTGGGGCAACAGTTGGACTCAATGATCTTAAAGGTCTTTTCCAAACTAAATGATTATGTGCTTCTTTATCTCTATTAAAGGATCATCTGTAAAACAGGCAAAATGGAAAAAATAAATGTTCTTAGCATATATAGAAGTTGATTCAGACATTAGTATTATACATCGAAAATGCTATATGTATGCTTTTGGTCTCAGATAAGTGCCATAATACCTTATAGTTGCTACGGTAACTAGAGAGCAGCTGAGATTTATTTTCTCTATATTTAGAAAAATATCTAAAATATGTAAGCCAATTAAACCTCAATACTGCTGATAAAATTTTACCCAGAAAGGACCTATCAATTATCTGATAAATGCCTCTAATTCATCATTCTGAAGCATGTCTAAATGGAGGCGCATCTGAGGAAACCTACAGATCTGGCTGACAGCTGATTCAAGCTGCATAGCCCATAACCATGACAGGGTACATGAATTCAGGTGTAGCTCCAGGCTAACTTGGGCTTCTAGATTACAGCCAGCTTGGAAAGTTTGTCCAAAGCACAGGTTAATTATGCTTATTTCTGCCTGCACCTGTCCATGCAAAATGCTTCAGAGTTTCAGCTGCACTTCTAAATTGTGAAATGGTTGGTCCTCTAGGTTATCAATGTGTTGCAGATATACCAAATACAGCCTTCATTCAGCACGATTTTCTGCAAACATTTCTGCAGAACATACAGTGGAAGGATTACCAGTCTCTATAACTACAGGCATGTCAGAAAATCCTCAAAATGGTGAAAACCCGTGGAACGTAAGGTGTCGCAGACAGTTTGACTTCTGATTGATCCTAGCTGATCTGAAGCTTTATAGTGAAAAGCTGCATGTTAGGTGCTTTTTACTTCCCACAAATTAAATGCAAAAATATCTTAATATTAATGAGATTTCTGATTTTAAATCAAGTGTGAAATAGAAATTAGTTTATGTGAGGCTGAAAGGCAGCACCAGTTGAAAAGCTCTCCTGCAATCTCTAGAAATCTGGTTGCTTGCTTTTCAAAAGGCAATTGCACTGAATGTATTTTTAAGTATTTTGTGTATTTCAGTTGTTTTTTCAGTACCTGAGGTTCCAAAACACATACTGTGACTGAGCACTGCCCATGCAACATCTCTTAACTGTGAATAAACACTTTCCTAAAATTACACAACTTGTAGGAACTGTGTCTTTAGAAATTATGTCACTGAGCAGTGAAGTCAGATGCTTTATTTGTGGATTCAGTTAAACTTACCAGCACACAAAATCCAAGTTGTACAAAATCAGCTTTCTACCCTAAATTCTACTGCAGCTCTTCAGCTGAAAACCTTCATAGCAGATGGCGCAGCTGTAGCTGCACACTTGTACCTGTGCCTATCACTGAGGAAATTTGAAAAAAAATGTATGATCTCTAGTTAGAAGATGTTATTTAAATAATAATTTTCACTGTTATGCCCTACTTCTTTAAAAAAATTCATTGTTTTAATTTAAAGGTCTGTTTGCCTGCTTTTGTGATATACTTAAGGCATATTAATACTGAACTTTTTTTTCCTATTTGATTATTTTTTTTCTGAAATACGGGCCACAGTTGAAAAGAAACAGTAAAAATTAGGGAGAATGACTGCTTAAATTGTAATTATAGTCAACACTGGAATCCTTAAGATTGCTAGTTATCTAGAGATCTAACATTTAATTACCAGGTTTGTCAACCTGTCAGTCCACTTTGGCCAAGTCCTGTTTTGCACGCAGTACTACGTTGAAATACACAGATCTCATTCTCTGAAGGATACAGATTTTTTCTTTCTATATTTCAATCCCATGCATGTTCTGTAAATGACAAAAAAGGTAGAGTGGGAGCATATGAATTTACAAATAAACATGGCACACAGTTCTGTTCTTTGCTTGGTTTATAGCCTCTCTTCATCCAGAGCATTTTCAGAATCTGTGCCCTCATGCTTTCAGTATGGATGAATGCTGAACGGACGGTGTGATTACCAAGGGCAAAAATTTCATTTTGAGGAAGGTATTGCTTTACATTAACTCTGTGTACATTTTAAATGCAATTCTATTCCAATAAATTGTGGCTTTTTTCCTGGAAGAACAACAGATAAAGAAATGTGAGAAGTCAGTTTCCACTGGCTCTTTCAGTGTCTTTAGTCAGTTTGATGTTATGGGTTCAAGCGATATTAATATGTGTCAGCTGCTGTCTCTTTTCTGAACAGGCTTCCTCAGTAAAGTGCATGACAGTGACTGTGTGATGCTGATATTCCCTAGTATCAGTGTCTATACTTATATTCAGCACAAATGATCAATAAAAATACTATGTGCCAACTACAATAACCAGCACAAGCCCGTGTAGGCATTCTTGAAAAAAAGCATGTGATACTATGGTGTCTTACAAAGTCATTCCGAGCCATTAAGTGGAAATGGCTGTGTCATATACAAGCCATTGTGTGGTGAAAAAGAAAAAAATATCTAAATGTCTGAATCCTATCAAAGCTGATATTTCTTAGCTTATTTTATGGAAGGTGAACTTGAACTTATGTCTGTTTTTCACTTCTTCCAGTCTCTGCTAGTAGTCTCAGTTTTGCAGGGTTACCTAGGAAACTAAGACCGGTATAGATTTTGTGATTATAAGGAAGGAACAGATTTGGAAAATGCAGCTGCTTTCCCTGCATAGCTACTGAACTTGTCTTTTCTCACTTGTATTTTTTCAAATGGAAGCATTTCTCCACCTGCTGGCTCTAAGGAAGATATTGCAGCCTTCCAAGCAGAGAACTACGTATAGACAAATGTGTATTACACAATGGACTGCTTGTATAATAAAAGCCTGTTTGGGATTGACAGCATTTCTATCCTGACATGCCAAAACTGCTGCATTCTTTGTACGTCTTTGTGCAGTTTTGGAGTAGGATAGCCTATTTTTAATTCATTCAGTCAAGGGAATTGGATGTATTCCAACAGATAACATTTCTCCACCTCTCTCTATTACAAGTGAGACAATATTGTGAAGGCTACCTGTGGTGTTCAGTTGCAAGCAAATTATTTAGGATTAATTCCTAGGCTTTTCCAGTGGCTCAGATACCTACCTGTATGGATAGTCAATTGTATAACGCACAGAAATATTACATCCAGTAGGGTAATATCCATCTTCTCATAGGTAGTATCATAGTTATTGACATTTTCAGGTATATTCTGAGATGTGCAAAGCCTACAGCGGTACACCAGAGATGTGCAAATTATTTGTGGTTCTAGCAGCTGCAAGCAGAAGATGAGGAAATGAAGGTGGCTGCTATACAGGCTTTCTGTGTCTCTTTGTAGATGTTTTGTTTGTTTTTTGTTTTGGTTTTTTTTTTGTTTTTTTTGTTTTTTTTTTTAATTTGCCAGCTCAATAATATGAGATTGAACATGTGTTGTCTTGGAGGAGTTGGTATGTATTCACTACAGTGCTCAACACCCTTCATGCCTTAATAGGTAGTCTTGTATGATGTAGTGCCCTGTAATGAGATTACTTGGTCCAGGAGTAATAGTTTATAGAAAAATATATGGAAAACCTCAAGAGTAGATGAGACTTGCTATGGAAGTGGATACAGCTGTGTAAATTTTGTTTTATAACACATTGACTTTCCGGTTTCTTCTGTATGTCCTGCTGAATATCTGTTTGCAGAACGTGAAAAATACTTCTGTGAAGTTCCACTATCCTGCAAAAGTGCCATACACAGTACAATGGGATAACACTACACAAAGCCTGTTTGTAAACCCTGCACTGCACAGGTAGTGAAAATCATCTCTTTTTCCTCTTAGTACTTGATTTCTTGATTGACTTAAATTACCATAAGACTCCTGCTATTGAAAATGTTACTTTTCCTGTATATTTGGGATCAATGTTTGTGTGAAAGCTGAAAGCATACTTGAGCTAAACCTGATTGTTTTGGGGGATTCCTGTTTGTTTCAAATATGTCAGATTTTTGACCTGGCTCACTGTATAGCTGAGTAAGCTGAAGAGCTGGAGGAGGATGGAAGACACAGAAGTACGCAGGGAAGATAGAACCATCTCCTCCAGCATCTCAGGTTTAGACTAGCTTTTGAAAATGCATCCTTTAGGCATAAATTTGATTTTCATAGAGAACATCTAAATGCAGGCATTATTCTTTGAAATCAGCTATCTACTGTCTATGTAGGGAAATAATGCCTTTTTTATAGGGTGCTACTCTTCATACATGCTTATTTGCCTCCCTAATTGTCCCCTTCAGGAGAAACATAGTGGACAGAAGGCCCTTCAAATAAATATGCATGAAAATGATGCAAATCTAAAATTTTAAGGTGAATGCCAGTGTTCATTTTCTACAGAGGTATACAGCTATCTCATTCTCAAATCTGAATTAAAGAACCATTATGTCTAGCAATAATTGATCCCAGATGATCTTATTAACTAGGACAGTCTGTGGATTTTACTAAGCATATAGAACTACTTTCTTCAAGAAATAGGAGAAAAGTGTACAGAAAGTCATCTTTTGTTATCTGTCTTGGCTCTTTTGGGTTTTAAAGTTGCCTCTGTGCTCCTATTTAATTAGTTTCTGTAAGCCTGAGGTCAAATGAGGTGCAGAGCTGGCACATGAAAAGAAACACTGGAGGTCAATTAACATCATTAAGTCACTGTGATGGGTTGGCCCTTGGCTGGGGGCCAAACCACACACACCCGCTCACACAGTCCCTGCCCCCACCCAATGATAGGGGAGAGAATTAAAGAGGTAAATGGCAAAGAGGACTCATGGGTTGAGATAAGGACAATTTAATAACTAAACTACAATAATATTGGAAATAATACTATATACAAA
>WKFP01012638.1:0-88315 GCA_011057875.1 Pterocles orientalis | reverse complement strand
TAATTTGACATAGTAAAATTCTTAACAAATTCTTAACTTGTCTGAGTCAACAAGCTAAAAATCGGGAAATACTCTTCATTTATAACTGCATTATGTTATTCTATGGGTTTTTTGTCATTTTTGCCCATGTTGTAACTCAAGCTTTTATACTTCTGTGATTCAAACCAAGCTGTGGATGCCCCATCCCTGGAGGTGTTCCAGGCCAGGTATGATATCCTAGAGTCCAAGTTTAAAACTAAATTCCTTTACAAGACTCTTTATACAGAGGTACAAAAAATGCTACAAAACAGTTGAAAGTAAGGAACAAATTACCTCTGGGTGTATCAGTCTGAAGGCAGAATCAGCTGATACTTGTGTTTATCTAAATGGATTTTGAGTGAATACACGACCAGTAATTGAAGGAAGCTTACACAGGAAAGTTAAGGAAATCTGAGTGTTAAAATAATATGTTTATTTTATTCCAGACAATCTTTTGATTATTTTGTTATGGACAAATGCATTTTTAATCATCTTTTGACATGACATATTTTTTACAAATGAAAACCAAAACCTGATTAAAATCCTGTAATTAATCCAATGCTCTGATATTTTATGTTTTAATTTATAAGCCTTGAAAATTTTTTGACATTTCAAAAATCCTCCCTTGCAGTACTGTTTTTTTTCCATTTTCAAAGATACATAAGAATTTCTCATAGAATTTGTCCTGGTACTAGCTCATATAAGTTTTTGCTTGTTTAATTGACTTTTAAAAATGAAAAAATTGGGCATGAAATTATAGTTGAAGTTCTTTTTTAGTAAATACTTCATTCTCAATACTTGATGTCCTCTAACACCTCTTCTCGTGCTGAACTAAATGTCTTTTCCTGGTACACAAAGCACTTGACAAGAAATGTAGCTCCATCTGTTGCATAATTATTTTGGGGTGCAACTTTGAATAGCAAAGAAACCTGGTCAGACTACTCCTCATTTTACAAAAGTGCTGAGAAGAGGACTGAAGGGTATTACCTAAACTACTTATAGCAGTCTGAAACCTGAACAGTTTTTGGTGTGGTGAGTTAACTGTTTTGTGCAGGTACCTCAGGCTTGGAGCCCATCTTTTGGCATGTTTCTCACCTAAGACATATTCCAGGATTCAATCTGCTCTCCTCATCTAGAAAGGCAAGCACTGCAATGTAAAGGTTATACTCTAGCCTAAAGCCTGGCCTACAGAAGAAATTAGGTGTTCTGGGAAAGCTATTTTCCATTGATCACTGTGTAGACATTCTTTCTTTTTTGGATTTTGAGGGAAGTTTGCTTTTCTAAGGGAGGAAAAAAAAAGGAAAAAAAAAGATAAAGCTATACACTTTTTACAAGATCTCATAATTAGTCAATGATAGGTTTCTTCTAACAAGTTACATAACAGTAGTGGTTAAACCTGTTGCTATGTTGGATCCCAATACTGAATTTAATTTTTGTCTCTCCAGGTAATGTAATCAGTCTGCCCAATTATAATGTGTTACAAATCCTGTTTACAAGCTTGTTATGATTACTGTAGTTTTAGGGTCTAATTCTACAAGGATGACTAATTTCTGAATTTACAGAAATGACACATGAAAAGGTGTATGACTGTTTCCCATACTGTGACTTTACTTAGACCATTGCATATCTGCTTATGGAACAAAGTGCAGAAAATTTGCTGTAACTTGAGTCATGTTTTGGGTTAGACAATATCACCCTATTCTACATTAGACTACAAAATTAGTATGTGTGCAGTAGATCTTGTATATTCAGCTGAGTAGATAAAGTACAGTATTAAACTCACTGAGAATGAGTTCTTGGTAGAAAGTTTTGTAGGAAAACATAGTAATACTTTATTATCTATTTACATAGTTTGATTTGTGATCCTTTGAAGTTAAACATGTTAACTGCAAACTGATACCAGGATGGAAGGGATAATTTGAAATATTTAATTAAAAAAATTGAATTTTGCTTTATTGTTATTTCAACATACAAGCAGGCATCTCATTAACTTCAATCAGATGACAGAATAAAAAAGGTGTGTTTGAAGTTCTGGAAAAATCCCCAAACAGTTCTTATAATATAAATGAGATTAAAACACTAAACTAAGTACATCTCACTATTGATAAGTCAAATAACTGGGAATTAGGTTCCAGAAATGTCCAGTATACTTTATACACTGGAGTTGAACAACCACATATATGTAGCTTGTTACTCAAAAACTTCAACAGAAACTCTTAGAGGGAACAAAGCTATTCTAATGAACTAAAACCAGAAAAAAATCTGTTTGTTCAGATACATTGGGGACATATACTTGGAGAAAAGAAGAAACTGACTTTGACACTTGATACTCAGGTCAGAAAACCTTGAACTTCAAGTATATAAACATATACAGAAGAATAAAAAATTCCAAGGTGAATCTATTGTAGCAGACTTAAAATATGTTATGCTATAAAGAATGAATATATAGTTTTTGAAGTTCAAATGACAGCAACATTTGAAAATATTTGATATTCTGTTTCAACCTCAGGCTTAAGAGGATTCATATTTTCTCTGGGTAACAGCTGATATTTGAATTTGCTTTATGGGGTCAATGCAAGGTAAGACTAGACAGCAGAAATATGGGGGCTTTTGACAGAAATATTTTTCTATCCATAAAAAAATGTTAACATTCTTCATATCATGCACATATTTATTATTTTAATTTATCAAACAGATTGCAGAAAGGAACAGTCATTTTTTTTTTCAACATAAGAGTGCAGACACCTGGTAATTCTACAGCTGGCACAAGAGGTTTGTTGAGATCAAATTGATATGTTCTCATATTAAAAATAGAGAACATAAATGTCTGTTTCTCAGTAAGTCCATGATTTGCTGAGACCATGAGCTTTAAGAATCATGTAACAGGATACAGTCACTCATGCAAGTAATACAATATATGAATGGAAAATTATCCTTCATTTAAAGAAAGAGATATGGACTTTCTGAGCTAGAGTTTATTCATTAAGGCATTTCTGTTGTGGGACAATTAGGCCAATAATTAAGGAAAGTTTAGGTGAATGGATAAATAATAATGGTGCTGAATATCCCAAGTAAACAGTTAAAGGGCAAAGACTTAAAGGTAAAATACCTTCCATTCCTCTTTCATTTTTGAGTAAACTATTCTGATTTCCATGTCCTGAAACATACATTTCTGTCTTGAAACATATGTGTTAGTATTAGTGTACTAATGTTATTAACATCTTGCACCTCAAAGGACAAACAGAATTAACTTCATGATGTTGTATTGTGTATATTTAATTGAAGCTCCATAGGCAATAATGTGAGGTTCCCATACACAGCTTTAAGATGGCTAGTGGAATGGAGCACACAAGCTAAGAGGAGAGGCTGGTGACAGTGGGAGGACTGGGCTTGATCAGACCGACAAAGAGGAGGATAAGAGGCCACTCCATAGCAACCTACAACTGCATGGAAGGGGACTTACAAAGATGACAGTGCCAGACTCTGTGTTAGTGCCAGACAATATAATTGGAATAACATCCCAAAAACATGACTTGAGACTGTTTGGACTGCACATTGGAGAAAATGCTGGGAGAACTGTTCAGCACAGGAAGAGGTTTCCCAGGCAGTTATTGAGTCACCTTGAAAGTTTTGAAGACACTGGCAAAGCCACAGCTAGTTTATGATGTTGCTTATCATCCCGCTTTGAATGAAAGACTGAACTACACAACCTCTTCCAGTCAGTGCTTTTCTGATCCCATGGTAGTATTCAAATACGATTTTCCTAACACTTTTTGTAAATAAAAGACAAAAAAAAATGATGTTAATGTGAAAAGGATTCAGTCTAATAGATTTCTATTGATATGCTACTGAACTAACAGGGAAACCAAAGTTTGCAGAGGTTCTTAATTTTCAAAACAGTGAAATTAATCATTCTGTTTTAGCTGAATTCCAGTAGGACTATTTGGAATTTTCTCTTGAAAATGGTTCTTACCTTTTGCTTTTTTTTTGTAAATGTTTGGGTTTAATCTCTGACATAAGGCTAATTTGTTGTCGTCGGGTTGTTTTCTATTGTTTGGCGTGGGTTAACATACAGATTTAGGATGTGAATTTCTGTTAATTTGCTTCAAGTTATACTAGCATGGATCAATTTGTTCCCTGTTATTGAGCAAAAACCACTAGATTTGCGAGAGGGAAAGTGAGGTATCAGTAGCAGTTCTAGGATTTCCAACTAAACTGTTTTGTTCTGGCTTCCTAAATAATTGTGATAGCTGAATATGATGGAGTGACTGCATTAGCAGATAATGGAAGAGCAACTGATGTCATCTATTTTGATGTCTGTAAAACTGACACTGCCTCATACAACATCCTTATTGCTAAATTGGGGAGATATGGGTTTGATGGACTGACTGATCGATGGATAAGGAATTGGCTGGATGAACCCCATCCAAAGAGTTGCAGTCAAAGGCTTAATGTCCAAATGGAGATCAGTGACAAGTCCCACAGGGGTCTGTACTGGGACCAGTAGAGTTTAATATCTTAATCAACGGCATAGACAGCAGGATCAAGTGCACCCTCAGCAAATTTACAGATGACACCAAGCTGATAATAGTGAAGGGTGACAGGGGGATGCAAGAGAAATGAACCATAACAGATTAAATGTCTTTGTATCTGACACTTGTTGTCCAGTGAGGTAGAATGTTTCTGTAGGAAGGATTCTTATGGAGGATTTAGCCAAATTATTTGCTGTCCTCTTTGAATTCTTTTGTGCATGGGCAAATTACCCCCTCAAAGCCTTTTAAACTCCCAGCCTGAAAATGTAAGACAGGAAAGTATAAAAACAAAGCAGGTTATCCAACTCCTTTGACTTTCATTGAGATGTAAATTGACATTTACATTGAGATGTGAATGGCAACAGTAGTTGCTCTGTACATCTCTATATTGAGCTTTTCCACAGCAAGGAACATTTCTTATGTTGTGAAAGCTTATAATTTTTGGAGTTCCTGATCTTACATCCGGTTTATAGGCACAGAAGTAGTATAGATTAATCTTTGCACCTGAATAATGGTGCTGTATAAAAAGTGAGGCAGAAAATTATGAAAGATAAACTGTCAGAATCTGGTAGTAGTTCAGCCTTTCTCAGTACTATCAGCTGTGGAAGAAAGATGTTTAGAGGCTTAAACTACAGATGAAGATGTAGAGGGATCTGGTTGCCCATATAGGTACAAATTGTTAATGCTGTCCACATTAGGTTAAAACAAGCAAGGAGGTCTCACATGATTTAGTAGTCTGACATTAAATGAATGGGCAGTAGGCAACATGCATTTGCTTACTGCCCTGGGCAGTGCAAATGAGGAAAACAAAAAATCTTGTAATCTGTTTTATGTTTAAAAATAAGGTTTCAAATGACGCTGTCATGAAAGTCTGTTTTGTTGAAGACAAGAGTACTGAGAATTTAACTGAAGCAGTGTATTTTCCCAGGGTACTTCATCATATATTTTCAAAAAGATGTTTAACATCATTGCTTTCCTTGGTAAGTGCCAATATTAAATGTAGAATACATTCATGATTCATCTGCAACAGATTAATACATAAAAAACCTGCTAGTGACTGGGCATTTTTCACTTTAAGCTACAGTTGCTTTTTATGGTTTCTGTTTTAGCATGAAAGTTTTGATAATTTTTTTTAAAAAAGCTTAATTTTATGTTTCCCAAAGAGTGTAATAATTTTTTAAAAATAGAATAGCTAGTATTACCTCCCTCTTATAATTGACTTTTTATCAGTAGATTTCAATACCCTGTTTGTGACAAAGTTAGAACAATTACATGGCCCATGTTCTTAGATGAAATTATGTCATGCTGGATCCAACAGCATGAGAAAGGTGAGGCTGCTGCAGCTCCGTGTCCCCAGGTCAAACCACTAGCAAGGCTGAAGGTGTATTCCCAGTAGGCTTGCACACTCAGAGCACATGTGTTGCACCACATATATTCATGGCCAGCCACATAGGTCACAGGCAGACAGAGCGCTCACGTGAACTCAGATAGAAGCAATGGTCTTATCATGCTACCCTCTCTGGCTGGATAGGTTGAAAGTCCACGGGTGAGAACGTATAAGTCTGTGTACAAGGCAGATCCCTCTAGCAGCTGTGCTCACTCAGTCTGTCCAGTTGCTAGCTCTCGGACCACAGTATCCCCAGCTGTGATGTTACCTGGGAATGCAAAGCCCCACTTCACTTCCTGGTGCTAACTGTTGTGCACACACACACACATACACAACCACCCACCTAGACCTGGTGGGGATTCTCCTTGTCCCACAGCTGACCCTCTTAGGTTCTGCTGAGAAAGCCCTGGGAGTCTCTCAGACAGGGAGTTTTTTCCTCTGACATCCTTGGATTGGGTTCACATCTGCTTTTGTGTACCTCTGTGCTTCTATGGGCTTGTGGAGATTGGCCTTTGATGGGCTGATGGGTCTTCTGTGATGAACTTAGCGTGTTATTCAAACTTCCCTGCTGCGGTTGCCTCTGTGCTAATTTGTGGGTGTGAAGATAAGCTTTTATTACATAACCTAATGCATCACTTCAGTTTTCACCTGTGAAGTAAGAGCTTGGAATGACTTTTACAATGGCTGTTGCATATCTTTATCAGTTTGTGTAGTTGTATATGTATATCCACATTTGCATGAGTAGATATGCCTTAAAGGCCTGTCCCGTCACAAAGGGAACCTGTATGAATTGAGCTTCATCTTTCTGCTGTTGTGCAATTGCTATCCAATTGTGGGGAGATAAATTATTTCTGCATCTGACAACATGTTGCCTTTCTCCTTTTGTTGTTCATATCTTCCTTTTCTCTCAGAGAAGAGAAAAGCTAAGAAGTTTCTGTTGACTCTGTATAGAACATATGCATTTGTTTTGTATGGTTGTCTATCTAGGTTTTGAAATCTCAGTATAAGATTCCTAATATTAATCTTATGCTAAAAATTCTTAAATGCCAATCTCTTCCCACTCCAACTTCCTTAAACTACAACAAAATATTCATTTGTCTTGTCTCCCTGTGATACTCTTGGCTTTTACGCATGAGTGACTATCAAATAACCCTGCACATTTTGGGGAAAATATTGAGTTTACATTCACTCTTAGAAGGGACTGCATTTGGTAGCACTGAGTATGTTATGAATTTTCCAGGGCTAACTAGGCAGGATTAAATTCTGACTCCAAAAGGCAAACAATTTAACAGATAACACTAAGGTATTTTGCTTTTGAGAAGGAAATGTGGGAAGAATATTTTAATGAGAGTAATGAAATAGCCTGTGTATGGAGGGAGTAGTGTAACTTGATCACTCTTCATTTAAAGCTGATGAATTGACTGTTTAATAATTCAGGGTTTTCTACAGCATACAAACCTGCCAATCAATTAAAGATGACATTTGAACATATTTGTTTTAAAGGGATTTTTTTTTTGAGAATTGAGATAAATGGAACAGTCAAAGAGGACAGGGGGCAGAGGAAGAGGGAGAAATAAGAGATGAGGAATTAATATCTGCTTGTGGTAGCTTTGATCCTGGCTGTCGGACAAATACCACAATAATCAGTCTCTTACCCTCCCTCCTCCCTCTTCTAGCAATGCCTGTTATAAGTTGCTTATGTCACTTTGTGAAACAAAAATGTAATCAATTAAGCAATGTATTGAGCTCCTATGAAGGATGTGAGAGTCCCAGGCTGGAGGACATCCTGAAAACTCATCTAATTTATCCTCCAGGCATGGGCAAGGTCAGCTAAACTCAAGTCACTTCTGATAGTATCTATGGGGATCATTAGTCTTATTTTTGCAAATGCTTATTTCAGTAGTGCTGGTTTCACATTTTTCAGCAACTCGGAACAGTAGCAGATGGAACTCAGATTACTGTCAGGTTTGAACTCATCTATTCTAGTCAAGATCTTAATGTGGAAATGTTATATATTGTGTGTACAAACTCTCTTCTTCTGTCTCCTAGCACATGCAAGTATTCTGGTCATCTGACTTTTCCAGCATCTGTACTTTTGGAGTGTTTCTCTTTTATTCTCTTTTGATGTGATCTAGTTAAGAACAATATGTGAAAACAAATACAGGAAAGAAGCATTTAGTCTGTTAATGGTTATTATTTAAATGTTGTAAATTAATTACAGTAAAAGCTAAGTATTGCAGCATTGTTACTAGAGTAGGACATAGAGCAAACCTCTGTCTCCCTCATCAATTGTAGATATCAGCATTTGGGCTACATACTGTGATTCCAGAATAGCTGAGAAGATTTGTTTTACTTCATCTCTTTGCAATGATTCTTAGAATAGTTTTGCAGAAAGATCTCAAAGCCTTTCGCTTGCTTATATCCTTTCCATATGTTCCCAACTAACCCCTCTTTTTCTCTTTCTCTTCCCTCAATGGACCGGAACCGTGTGTCTCATATGGATTAAAAAGTCAAGACTGGCTTCTCAAATTTTGTCCCTAGCTGTATCTCTGCTTTGCATCAATTATTTTGAGGTCAGGTGAACTTACTTGAAAGGACATAATTTAATTTTAATAATAATTTCTTTCATTCTTGATTCAAGTAATACCAGCAAAATAGTAGTGGCATTTCTAGTAACTGTGATGGGTTAGCCCTTGGCTGGGGACCAAAACCACACAGCCGCTCACACAATTCCCCGGCCCCCCCCCCCAGCTGAGGTCGGGGAGAGAGTTAAAGGGGTAAAGGGAAAAAAGGACTCATGGGTTGAGATAAGGACAATTTAATAACTACAATAATATTGAAAATAATGCTATATACAAATATACAAATGAGTGATACACAGTGATACTGCCCCCACCTTATGATAAAGACTCAGCCTGTTCCCAGCTAATGAACCCGGAGCAGGGAGAGTCAATCCTGGAGCAGGGAGAGTCCCGAAACCACATTCATGATTCCCCCAGGCAAGGGGTGCACCATTCCCAGAGGCACTCACAAAATGGAGATAACAGTCTGAGCGTCCCAGACCAAGAGCTGACCAGGGTGGAGGGGGGGAAGGCCTTGGAGAGAGCGACCACCTGGAGCGAGATGATCGAGAGCTGAGAGAGATCCAGAAACCAAAGGGCCCTGGAACAAAAAGGGATGATCTTCCAGAGGGTCCTCACCTATATACTGGGCATGACATGTATGTTATGGAATAGATTATTGGCCACTCTGGGTTTCAGTCCTGAACCTAAGATCAAATCCTAGGCTAGCAACAGGCTGTGATTTCTCCCAGCCTCCCTGGTCTGCCGACCTTGGCAGCGGCACAAAGCATCGCTTCTTATCAGCTTTCTTCTGAGCACAAATCCAAAACACAACCTCTTGGTAGCTGTTATGAAGAAATTAGCTCTGTCTCTGCTTAACCCAGGACAGTAACTCAGTATTGAAGCAATTAAATCAAATTGGCATGAATCACAAAAAAAGTAAGTGTGGAAAATCCCTTGGCTCATTTAATTAGAGAGTACTTGAAATACAAATAAACCTATTTTTATGTATGTTGTAATATATATTCAGACAAAACAAAAATGTATAAAAAACTACCTATACCTTGCTCTGATCTCCCCATAACCTTCAGAAGTGGCCGTGCTTGTTTAAGTTTGTATAGAACCAGTGATATCAACCACAAATTAGATCATAATCTGTTGTGGATGTTGTGCTGTTAGTTTATTTTACAAAGAGAAGAGAAGACTGAGATGTGCCAGAGGCACAGAATTTCAGATTCCAGGACTGCAGAATAACGTTACTGGTGTGTCACACATTAGAGGTGTGACATCTGAATCTGCAAAAACTTAACAATTGCACTAGAATCCTACTATTAATTATTAATTAATTGCTATTAATCTGCTCAGTGTGTGGTAAATCCTACTTTTATTCAGCTCAAGGAATCTTTTTTTTCCACATTGGACTAGGCAAAAATTATATTGAAAAAGGAGGTAGAAACCATTGCCAGTTCAGCATCTATGAAAAAAAAGTTGCCTCTCCCCAGGAGGTAGCGATTTAAACTACCTCGCATCAAACCCATCATCACAGTCTCAGCTCCCTTCTACTTGGCAGACAAATATCATATCATTGGTACATAAGGCGTCCCCTTTTAGCTGTGCACTGTGCTACATAAGGGCTAAAAATGCTCTGAAGAGATTCCAGCACTCTTCACAACTCAAGACAAAAATATACTTCTTTTTTCTTTTTTTTTTCCTGGGGGAGGCAGGGTGCAGAATGCAAATATGAGAGTGAAATTTTTTTTTTTGTAGAAAGACTATAGCAGCTTCATACCCTTTAAACCCATGTCCGACTCCTCCTAATTATTTGTGGCATGATTTTTTAAGCTCAATTGCTTACAAATATTCTGACACAATGCTAGTGGAGTTGGTTTTGATTTAGATGATGCTTTGAACTAATAGCTATACTGTCTTACTATGTCTATACCATATTACCGTATTGATGTCAGTGGCTTATGCTCAGTTTGGCATGTTGTAGCTACTAAAACTCCTCTGCATACTATCAAACTACAGCAGGTGAAGAATTCAAAGTAAAGCTCATGGCATGAAAAATAAGACACTTCTCTAAAAACAATTTTTTTATCCCACAACAGGAATTTGCATGATTTGTAGGAGAAGAGGCATAGATTGCCTAGGCTTGCATGCGTTTTTATTTCTAATTTAGCAAATTTTTACCAATTTCTTCAGTATACCTTGGCTGCAATTAGCTTTAAGTGCAAAAGTTCATCTTTGACTTTTATTCCAGCTCTTCAGTAAATATAATTCATAACAGCTCTTAGTCAAAGTCTTTGCCTTACAAGTGTACTAGTAGGCTACGTAAAATTAGTGTTGGTGGATGTTGGATTTCTAGCTGACCATCAGATCAGTGTGCAGCTCCATTTTTTTAATGTTGTACTGTGTTAGGAATTGCAAATCACCATCAGTCTTGGTAGGTCATTGCCCTTTATGGAAACAGATTGGTGATTCACAGTTGGCTCTTAGACACAGTACCTCAGGGATACAAAATATCTTCATTGTTCTTGCAAATGTCAGAAGAAAACTGTTTGCTTCAAAAGATGTGATGTGGGCAATGCACATGATCACACATGTTTATCACAGTCCCTGAGAAGTATTCTAATCACACAGAATCACAGAATCACAGAATTATCAAGGCTGGAAAAGACCTAGAAGATCATCTAGTCCAACCATTACCAATACTTCCCAGCTAAATCATATTCCTCAACACAACGTCCAAACGTTTCTTGAACACTCCCATGGTCGGTGACTCCACCACCTCCCTGGGCAGTGCATTCCAATGCCTGATTACTCTTTCCGAGAAGTAATACTTCCTAATGTTCAGCCTGAACCTCCCCTGTCTCAGCTTGAAACCATTCCCTCTAGTTCTATCACTGATTACACGAGAGAAGAGGCCGACTCCCAGATCACCACAACCTCCCTTCAACCTTCCATATAACTATAATGTAGTTATATGGAGGAGACTGTATCATTAAGCAACTTAAAAAAATTAATTTCCTGGTGTGAAATTCACGTTTTTCATCAAATTTTATTGATCCGGGTGCATTCAGCTCCAATTTTTCATATCAACAAGATACCAAGAGGAAGAAGGTGGGAAATTAAATTGGAGAAAACAAAAGCATAATAATTCAAAACACAGAGAAGTTGTAATGGGAAGTAATAAAACTGAAGACAGAATGCAGAAGGAGCCTGTCAGCTCAGGCAGTGAGCCTTCTTATCACTTTCTAGGCAACCTGGCTGATATATCTGGGCTCATCTGTGGCTGGCTGATACAACAGCCCCTTAATGAAATTCAGTGTAACATTGAATGGTCCTATGCTGGTTTTGTTTGTGCTATTGCCTGGGCTACTCTGGAGGAAGGTACTAGTCTAGGCTACCAACCTATCAAAGCTGCTGAACTGTTCTTGTGCATTTCTTTGATCTGGTACAAATGAGCTGCACCAGAGAAACATATAACAGGCAACAGAACTCCTTAAAAAAAAAAAAAAAGAAACAAACAAAACAAACAAAAAAAACAAAACCTGAAACAGTTGATCGGCATTGTTTGAATGGAAATTGTGTCATATATGCTTAAAGTAACTGTTCAGCCTCTCCGTTTTTATTGTAATACACGTATTTCCGATCACAGCTTCTTATCTTCCTTGTTCTGAACATCAGGGAGACGTACTCAAATCAGACTGGTATTCTGACACTTCCGTATAATCTGAGTTTACCATACCCAAACTTTACATATTTCACTGCAAATGCCATAGGAGTCATTCAAAGTACTATCAGTTGTCCTCCAGATGAACTTACACGCACACAAAAGGAAAATACAAAAGAAGAGTGTGGAAGGAGGAGAGCTGAGAATTTGTGAATGAAAAGCTGAGGAAACTGAGTCACTTTTAACTACCAAAATACTGATAAAGAAAAACAGGTGAAGGAAAAAAAATTATTTAACTTATTTAAATACTGTATTTTATTTGTTTTAAGAAAATGCAGGCTGTGAAGAAGAAATGGTCAAAAATTATTCAAAGAATGAAGGAGAGGAAATAAAATATATTTGAAAGATAATTTAGACTTTGTCTTGCACGTGGGTAGAGGCAATCCCAAGCACAAATACAGGCTGGGCGGAGAATGGATAGAGAGCAGCTCTGAGGAGAAGGACTTGGGGGTGTTGGTTGATGAGAAGCTCAACATGAGCCGGCAGTGTGCGCTTGCAGCCCAGAAAGCCAACCGTGTGCTGGGCTATATCAAAAGAAACATTAGCAGCAGGTCAAGGGAGGTGATTCTACTCTGCTCTCGTGAGACCCCACCTGGAGTACTGTGTTCAGATGTGGGGCCCCCAACATAGAAAAGACCTGGACCTGTTGGAGAGAGTCCAGAGGAGAGCCATGAAATTAATCAGAGGGCTGGAGCACCTCCCCTATGAGGACAGGATGAAAGAGTTGGGGTTGTTCAGCCTGGAGAAGAGAAGGCTCCGAGGAGAACTAATAGCAGCCTTCCAGTACCTGAAAGGGGCTACAGGAGAGATGGGGAGGCACTCTTTATCAGGGAGTGTAGTGAGAGGACAAGGGGTAACGGGTATAATCTAAAAGAGGGTAAATTTAGACTAGACATTAGGAAGAAATTTTTCACTATGAGGGTGGTGAGACATTAGAACAGGTTGCCCAGGGAAGTTGTGGATGCCCCATCCCTGGAGGTGTTCAAGGCCAGGCTGGATGAGGCTTTGAGCAACCTGGTCTAGTGGAGGGTGTACCTGCCCACGGCAGGGGGTTGGACCTTTATGA
The DNA here is from genome assembly GCA_011057875.1 of Pterocles orientalis. NCBI lineage: Eukaryota > Metazoa > Chordata > Aves > Pterocliformes > Pteroclidae > Pterocles > Pterocles orientalis. The sequence goes on along the minus strand of WKFP01012638.1, from coordinate 75,018 downwards.
TTTTTAAGGTCCTTTAATATTCCTGTGCCCTTTACATAAAACAAAAAAAGCTTTTATCGTAACACCTTTGATAGCATCTTTTCCAAACTAAACTTAATTCCAGTTAATATTTTTCTTCATATGGTAAGTCTTTATTAGTTCTACTGTTTAGAAGAAGTTAAACTGCTGTGAGAAAGGGTAGACTTCAGAATAAATGTTAGAATTATCTTTTTTTTTTGTTATCCGTAGCATTATTAGTTGCTGTTCCATATGCATTTCCTGAAGGATTTCACATCTTTACTTTAAAAACCATGAGAGATAAAGTGACAAATCAAAGACAGTTACTAAAATACTTCTGATATATGTCAATGATAGACTACTTTCAAAGGAATCTGCTATTATCTAGATTGAAAAATCAGCAACTGTTTTTAATAAATGCTTTTTCTAGGTATTTGTCAAAGAATGCATTTTAAGACACGGAAATTTTGTATCTGAATAGAATCACTAAGAAATTGTAGGTGTAAAAGTAAAACCCTGGGTGGTCTACAACTCATACAAGGTTGTTTAAAGTTAAAAGAAGAATGAGTTTACCCCTAAATGAAGCATCAGTGTCATCACCAGTCAACAACCGAGGGGAAGAAAAAGCTGTGTTTATGGCCAGTTAACCTTAAATGCATGCATTTTACCAATACAATAAATTGCTTTTCCTTAAAAAGGAACAACAACAGTTTACTCTGTTAACTTTTGAAGGTGGGAGTTACCTATCCAGAAAAATCAGTATGATCTTTGGAGTACATAATCCACAGTGAATCCGCAGCAATTTTATTACCTCTCTGTGATATGATCAGCTCGGTATTACTTGGCCCATACTCAATAAAAGCTGTAAAAAAAATATCTTCAACAGAAACAGACTCATGAAAATGCTCAGAGAACTAGAAAATGCTACAGGTTTCAGCAGCTCAATCCATTTTGAGAGACATTTTAGATATAACTGTCAGCTATCTCAAGGAATAAAAGCTTTGATAACATCACTTGAACTTGTCAGAAAGTTAAAAATAAGATCCAATGGATGGAAACTGAAATGGGACAAATAAAAAAAATAGTGATAAGTGTAAGAGTAATTGACTATTGAGAGAGCTAAGCAGGAGCTGTTACGACTTCCTGTGTACAGAAACTTCTTATTCAATATTGGTGTTTTTTCCACGAGATGTTACAGTACAGTCAGAAATGAGTTCTTATAGTTCTCCCATATTAGAAATATGTCTAAAAATATTCTTTACAGTTTTATTTTTGATTTGTGAAATGAGGATAAGTTAAGAAATTTGCTATACATGTGCTATATGTTGTCCAAACACATGTAGTGTATTCACTGGTCATCTCTAGCATCTAATAATACCCTGACTTTTTTCTGTTTTACTATTTTCCTCTTCATTAATAGGAAGGTAAAACAACATGTCTTAGGTCATAGCCTAAAGAACAAGCAAAATCATTTAATCCCAAGAGCTTTGTTTGCTGTGAACACTAGTCATTTTGTCAAATAAAAGAAAAAACTAAAGTTCTGAGTGAGGAAGTAAGGTCGGGAGCTATGCGTGCTTTTTGTTACACTACGGATATCTGCAAATAGGTATCCATAATTTTGCAGTTCACAGGCAACCTTCCAGCCACCTGCTCTAATATGCTGCATTGGGATCTCCTTTTGAGATCTCCACAACACAGTTTTCAAAGACATCCTATATCTTAGCAGAAATAAGTAGCAGAATGTTGTTTGAAGTACTCAAAACGTCTCCAAGCAATTTGAGATAAATGTTGGTTAGACAACAAGCAATCAACAGAGATCAGATAACACCTGATGAGCTGAGCCTTTGAATCTGAAACAGGAGAATCTTGGCCCTCAATCAGTACCTGAATTACGTCAGGATCTCTATACAAAGAAACCACAGTGGAGGTATTTTAGATATTTATTTCTTTAACATTATAGTTACTGGTTTTCTCCACTATACCATTCAAACAACTATATGGGATGAAGGCTTTTGATGTCTTTCAATTTTTTGACATCTTTTATCTGGTTAAATCTACCTATTTATGACATGCAAGTGGGAAAAGGGTATCCTAACCATATTCAAACAAATGTAACACTGCTAACTTCAATACTGCATGAAATGAGCAGGACCTGAAATGGACAGAGCTGACAAAGTAAGTGGGAGTTTGAGTCCAGGTGTTATGATGACAGACTTGAAAAATAGGTGTGTGAAGTTATTCTTTTTCCTACATACTATTGCTGATTAATCGTGTATTACTCTTTGTTGCTCTTATAGCAGTCCTAGACTATCTTCTTTTTTTCATAGTATAACAACTATAACTTACTGGATATTCCATGTTGTGTCCCTTTGGAACTAGCTCTAAGGAGTATTAATACAAGGAAACTTCCAGAGATTTTTGAATTTGGCTCATTCTACGCTATGTTGTAGAGTATGGTGACCTGCTGAAAGGGAAAACCAAAAAACCAGTGACTTTTCTTAAAATTTCTTCATCAAAATGGAAAATCCCTGATTTGGTTTAACTTAAAATACTCATAGCTTGGCAAACTAGCTTTCCTAGTTTAAACTGGAGCCTCAAGTTGAAATTTAGGTTTTAATAGACTGGTTAAAATAATTTTCAAATCTTATGGTACAAAACTTGATGAGACATTCTACTTCTAGTCTTACCACTAGCAACTGGATAGAGGAACACATCACTGCAACAACTGAAGAGACTGCTGTTAAGACTCCTCAAGGCTTTAGCAGCAAGTCAAGGTCACTGTGTGAAACCTGCCAGGGAACTGGAGCATCTGGATGACAAGTAGACCAAGTCACTGATGCAAAGCCAGGCATGGTGCAATAGCCTCCTGTTTGAGTGCAGCAGCCAGGGAACAAGAAAAGAAAGCCTTGATGAGGCAGATGGGAGTCCAGCAGCAGACAGGAACATCGGACAGGGCCTGGTCTTTCACTCAGGGATGGAGACAGCAGGATGGGTCAGCCAGATTGTATAGGCACAGACACCTATTTAAAAAGGGAAGGTGTAACTCCAGGCAGAATGTAGAGGTTATGCCTTGTGTCATAGATATCACTGTTATGAAAACCTTCCCTTGTTTAAAGTATGGAAGTTTTCCACAAAGAGCATATACGAAGAGCATTTATACAACACTTGGGATTGCTTGGAGAGTAGGGAAATTTTTAAAGCCAAATTCAGGGAAGAGCATCAGAAAATTAAAGAATTAAAGAAAAACCCAGGAAACATTTATGAACTAATTCTATACTCACGGAATGACAACTTTAAAGGAACTGGAGTTTCAGAAAAATCTGAGCATGTGCTGTTTGGGAATCAAACAGGTTTATTTTCTGTCCCCAAAATGCTTCTTTTGACATATGTCACTTTAAAAGTGTGTTAAAGGTTAAATAATATGAATGAAGTGGTCAAAACAGTTGTCCAGATAATTTGTAAGGTTGTTGTGGTTTAACTCCAACCAGCAATAAGCCCCACACAACCACTCCCTCGCTTCCCCCTGGTGGGAGAATTGGAAGAGTAAAAGTGAGAAAACTTGTGAGTTGAGATAAAGACAGTTTAATAAGGAAAGCAAAAGCCACACACACAAACAAAGCAAAACAAGGAGTTCATTCACTACTTCCCATCAGCAAGCAGGTGTTCAGCTCCAGGAAGGCAGGGCTGCTTCACTTGGGAAGACAAATGCCACAACTCCAAATGTCCCCCCTTCTTTCTTCTTTCCAGTTTTTATCGCTGAGCATGTCACATGATATGGCATATCTCTTTGGTCAGTTGGGGTCAGCTGTCCCATCTGTGTCCTCTCCCAGCTTCTTGTGCACTCCCAGCCTACTTGCTGGTGGGGTGGTGTGAAAGCCTTAATGGCCTTAAGCCATTCCTTAATTCTAGGATCGTAGGCTAATTTTCAGAGGCTAATGAAAGTAAACTAGGATTTTTTCAAGTATTTCTTTTCCCTGTTCCTGGGGACCAGTGTAGCTGGAGACAGAACCATCTGTATTGCAACATAATAATGTAAGATTTAAAAAAGAAAAAAATCCACCAGTAAGAAACTTACTAATAGAATTTTCTCTACTCATAGTTTATAAATATTCTTCTAGTATGCTGTGGTAATGCTTTTGTAAGACCTCAGTGCATGGAGAGCTTTGTTTGTTTCTAGCTGAGTTCTAAAATGCTTCATAAACATTTCAAATTGTCACTACCTGACAAGGAAAAGCTGGAACCAACAATAGGTAGCACTTTAAGCTTTTAAGAAACTGCAAATAGTAAAATTATGTGCATAATCTTGTCCTATGAAACATACGGAGGAAAAAGAGACACCTGAGAGGACTTACACAGGCTCAGAATTTTGAGTGAGATAGCCTCATGTTAGGATAGTGAGATATATGGCCTACATTGTTCCTGAAACTCAGTTTGCATATACCTAGGAAACCCTCTGAGAGCTTCACATGTGATGTACATTTCATGCCATAAGGTTCTTCAAGCTTTAGAATTTTATTACAGCCTTGGAAACAAATGAAATACAAAGGGTAGGATGTTTAATTATACTTCTTGCAGGGATATTTTTACAATTTATTGAAGAAATGTGTTAGCTATAAATGTAGCAATTAAACTGTAACTGGTTTGTTTATGTACATTTTAAAATTAAAAAACATTTTTTTAGCTGGGTGATGCAGTTTGAGAGACACATCTGGAAACAATTTTTTTCAAAGTGAATACCATACATCGTATGTTCTTTGGATTTGGGTCAGCTCCATAATTCTATTCCTTTGCATGCCTGTTACCATTTTATATAAATTTATTTCTTATTAGCGTAACTTTTTCTAAGGTATTATAAGTAGTTCCCATTGTTGACAGACAAGGTTTTCTTTCTTCATATTTCAGTCTAGCAATAATAAGAAGTATAAATATGAACACTCTTTCATGCAAAAGACTGCTTAGTTTCTGAAAGGAGGTCTCTGTCAGTTCTCTTTTAGCATTTGACAATAAGTACATCTCTCTTCAGACCACAGTGCCTTTCTGTGATTTTGTTAATAGACTCGCTACTCAGGTTTTTAAAGGATTACTTATCTCATCTGCTGTACTTGTGTTGAATTACTATTTCTGAGCAATGAATTTAACATAATTATGCATAACTCTGCTCATAGTTTCATTGTTTTCCTTTCAATACAAAGACCAAACCTCAATAGCAAATTTTCTCTTTCTTTAAGAAAACCTTTATCTTTCGTTAAATGAATTGTTGTCTTCAATAAAAACCTTAATTTTATGAAAGCTCTCCACTTGTTCTGTGGAAAAGAGCTGGAGACACAAGATGCACTCTGTTTCACATAGATGAATTTCATATAACCATTCCAATCAAGTGTTCAAAGCAGTGTGTGTCAAAATTCCTTTTTTGGCCATTGGTATACAGGAAATGTGTGCTAAGAAGCAGTGAATCTGTAGAAACTCAAAGCCTTTCTTCAGAAAAGCTTTTATTGTTTGCTGAAATTGGTCAGGGTGTATCTACACAAGTGCGTGAGGGTGACCTGAGCTTCTCCAGGAGGTACCATTAGCATGAGTTTGATTATCCCTCTAGCTTTCCTAATGTTCTTTTTCATCTAGCATGTTCACAACTTTCCAGACTCTGCTCCTTTTGGGTCAGACTTTTATTCTATCCTGGTTCACCATCATAATAAACTTTTGAAAACACTTATTGTCCCTCTTCACTAAGCAATTATATACAATATATATTATATTTCATCATGCACAGCCACTGATTTTTCAGATGGAAAAATTTAACTTAACTTGGCTAAGCCATCAAACCACCTATTCTGCCTTCCTAGTAATCTCACAATACATCTTCTGCAGCCTCACCTTGCTCTCTCAAACATAATCATATGAATTTTTTAGTACACTGAAGACTGTACTGTATGGGAAGATTTATATGAAGAGAATTCTAAAGTATTTACAAAAACAGGAAAAACAGTGAACAGAGAGTTTATTTCATGATACCCAAGAAATATTACATTCTTTAGGATAAATGATGTTTAAGAACAAGAATACTTTGGACCCTTTAATCCAAATAACAAACAAAAGGTAAGATAGGTTGGAATTTTTTCCAGGTGATTAAGTTATCTAAGCTAAGGAGATAACAATGGTGGCCCTGCCCATTGCAGGGGGGTGGAACTCAATGATCTTTAAGGTCCCTTTCAACCCAAAACATTCTGTGATTCTGTGATTCTACAAACACATTGGAAGAAATGTTGTTACTAAAACTTTCAATCAAGAATGGATATGTGCCGTGGGTCTTAGGGTCCCAGGTATTTTAGCTTTTTGGATTTTCTAAACAGAAAATGTTTTTCTGACACAAGCATATCTTGCTCGAGAGAATTCTGCATTACGTTCCAATGTACAGAACTGAATTGATCACTGAACGAAACAAAATATTTACTTAATCTTGCCTGATTATATTTAAATACTTAAATAGATAAATACTCAAAAATACTTAAATATCCAAGAAGCAAAACGCTGGAACTAACAAAATAATGGCAGTGATAATTTTACTATTACTGCTTATTTATAGGAAGAACATAGATAATATTCACAGTTATCATAATGGGATATTTTTTATTCTAACCAGGGAGGAGATTGGTTTTAAAAGGTTCCATTTTGACAAGCTTTTAAACTCAAGAACCTTAAAAGCTGAGAAATTCAATACATCAGTGTTTATAATAGGTCTCAGAATACCTGGACAATGTCCAGGATCCTAGTCAAGAGAGGAACTGCTGTGTTAATACTTAGATTATTACTGCTTTTGACAACTAAACCAGTAAAGTTTGTATTGATTCTAGCCAAAAATCCAGAGGAATTAATCTTCTGCTGAAATGTCAAGAGCCTACCCAGCTTTCGAAAACCACAAGTGGAGGAATCCTGCAAGTTCTGCCTCCAAATAAGACCTGAAGATTTGGCAGTCATCTGAGACATCTTCTATTTTGTGAAGACAAGTTAGGCCAGATTTAACAACAGATTAGTCAGTCCTTGTCTAGAGAATGATGCCAAAGCTAGCTCCCTGAGATGTATCTCTCTGTAGATGCACTGCGATTCTATAATCTCTCTTTGGAATTCATAGCCTGGGTATGCATTCTCTCACCAGAAAGCAATATGAGATCATATCTTTTAAGATGTGAGCTATTCAACCGTAAGACTGGAAAATGCTATGAGGAAAGAATTTATGAAATCCAACAGAAATGTTTCCTGTGCCAGGCTGCGCTTGTCATGCCTCTGGTATTTTTTTTTCTCTTGTAAGGTATACCGCTGTTGTGAGGTCCTAACAGCAATTCTCCTAGGAAAGTACAACCAAAGAATGATGAAAAATAATAATGTCTGTATACCCTTTTCTGAGTATGCATTCTCCGTTTACAGAAATTAAGCCAAATCTGTCACCACGAGAAGGAACAGTAGTTAGGAAATATGATTTAAATTGGTAGAAAGAAAGTGACTAAATTTAAATGACATTATTCTGTAAAGAAACTTAGGTTATTAAGAATAGGAGAACTACTCTATCTGTGGCTTAATTGCACAAGTAGAAAATAATAGAATACAGAAAATAGGTGAAAAAAAGTGCTATCATCACTAAAAAGTCTGTGCGACATATAGAAAGCCAACTACACCTGAAGTAAAAATCAGGCTTCCTGACATAAGCCTCCGAGTTGTTTTCTCAAATGTGTTTGACGAGCCATGTTTTGAGAGTGTGTTCTCATTTGTAGGTCAGGCGTGTGTGTTCTTTTGAGAGCTGAACATAGATAAATGCACCAATTAACTGTTGTAGCACATACAAATTAAAAAAACCCAAACAATAAGCAACATATTCAGTCGGCAAATATTTTATGAGTCCATCAGTTAATGGTTGAAATGGATACAGGACCTAATTCAATTATCTGAACCTGTTTTTGAAGTGACACAGTATTGCCTGTTACTATGAGCAAAGGTAAGTGGAGACCCAAGAATGTTACTGTGGGATTCCTTGGAGAATAAGCATGTAGGCCTAGAAACGCAGAGGAAAATATGTTTATTATAGATATCTAATGTGATTAAAGAAGAATTAAATTTAACTTTTTAAATCCCTACAAGTTTGGTGTTTTCTTTGTCCTGTGCCCTGTTCCCAGGTGAGGTCTGTGCTGTCGCATAACAGGTATTCAGTCACATCTCTTTACAAAAAAGCTAACTGAGGATGAGATGAAGGAAAAAAATTTTGTAAAGAGTAAAACATGAATAAGAACTCAAAGAAATATGGTTTATATTAATAGTTTTATTTTCTGCACATCTGTTATTATTTGATTCCCAGATTCTAGGTGCAACCTACTGGTCTCCTTATGCTTTGTGGCGGACTTGGTCTTTATGCGAAAAGAGCAACCAAGTGTCCACATCTGAATAACAGATCAAAAAAAAAAAAAAAAAGAGGTTTTTTTTCAGAAAAAAAAAAGTGTTGTTTTTTGAATTTGCCAAAGACGTTGGACAGAGAAAGAAAGCATCTTTGGTTTTGTCAGTGGGTTTGTTGGTTATACCTCTGTAAGACTGAATAAATATTTTTATTAACTTTTAGCACCAGATTTAGATGCCGTCAAAAAAAACTATATGAAATTTATACTAAACTTTCCAAGTGATGTAACTCCTGTAAAACAGTAAGACTATAGCACAATAACAAATAATTTTTCTGAAATTTTAAATAGTGCTACTAAATATAATCCTTCTGGAAGGGGCTGTATTATCCATCTAATTCTATATTCAGGTGTGTTACTGTATAGCCAATACTTTTGCTGCTTTTCTGTAGTTTATTCACCATCCTTTGAATCTCTGAGGTTAGATTCTGATTCTGTTGTGTCAGACCTTCAATTTTTCTCTGAAAACTTCATTTAAGAAGGAGAAGTTCTTCACTAGTATTTCTGTGAACTGGAGAATGTGCTTAGCAAGCCTTTGATTAACTTTCACCTAGTTCTTGAGCAATTTATAAGACAAACACGTATTAGTATTAACAAAGAATGCAGTTAATCTTCAATACATTAATGTAGGAACTGTTACACTTGCATATTCACATGTTTCCCTTCTTAGTTTACGTGAAGACTGATATCTGCAGACGAAAGAATTTTGCCCCTGGTTATCTGAATAGTTTGACCTAGAAGTTGTGATGTGCTTTAGAATAAGATACCACAGCATTTTCTCACTAGGTCTTCTTTTTTTCCTTAGCATGTACTTGCCACTGGTATCTTAGCAAAGTTACAACATTTCTACCCTAAAATTTTCTGGAGAGAAAAGAAAATGAGGAAAAAAACCCGCCTATTAAGTTTCATTTGCATGCTAGTTTCATGCTCTTTCAAATTTACACACTGTTCTTGTATTTATTGTTGCTCCATCCTACACCAATAGTTTTTAATCTTAGTTTCCTTAGAACACTTACAGTTCACAACCAGACAAAGTAGCTATATTACCTGCCTAACCAACTGTCCTTCAAAACACTGGTTTCTCTTCACCCTATGATCATGTCGTAGTAGTTTTGGCTCTGGTGGGCAACAAAAACCAGCCAGCCGCTCAGTCACCCTTCAACTTCCTTCCACCTGAGGATGGGGAAGAGAATTAAAGGGGTAAAGGGAAAAGAGACTCATGGGTTGAGATAAGAACAATTTAATAACTAAACTACAATAATATTGAAAATGACAATAATAGTGATAATAATAGTAATATATGCAAATATACAAATGAGTGATACACAGTGATACTGCTCACCACCCGGTGGCCAAGGCTCAGCCCATTCCTGGCTAATGATGCCAGAGCAAGGAGAGTCCCAAAAATGCAACCCCAGAATGAAGATAAGAGCTGGAGTGTAAGAGAAACCGAAATGACCCTGAGAGAGTGAGACAACCCAAAGCAAGAAAAAGAACTTCCGGACAGAGCCTCACCTATATACTGGGCATGATATGCATAATATGGAATAGACTGCTAGCCATTTTGTGACTCAGTCCTACACCTAAGGTTGAATCCTAGGCTGGTAGTTGGGGCTGTGCTCCCTCCCAGCTTCTCCTGCACCTGCAGACACTGGCACAGCAGAGAAGCTGAAAAGTCCTTGACTGTCCTGACAGCAACTATCAACGTCAGTATGTTATCAGCCTTCTCCTCAGCTCAAATCCAAAACACAGCGTCACACTAGCCACTATGAAGAAAGTTAATTCTGTCTCAGCTGAAACCAGGACAGAAAATTTCCCCTGAAATGTAGAAATGGAAATTTTTTTTTTCTCTGATGGAGCCTAGATTCTCATTACTGAGGGCATTTGTCTCTTTCTTTTATCCATATTCGTCATTGTATCTTTAGTTTAAGATCAGTTAGGCATTGCACAATAATTTTAAAAGCCTTTTTATTCTGAAAAATATTTTCTATGAACCATACAAGTCAATTATTTATTTTGTTTATTTTGTAGGCTCTGCTGACATAGTTGTACTCCTGCAGTAGTGAGATTTTTTTTTTCCTGGTGGTTGGTTGGTTGATTGGTTTGTTTGTTTTTCCCCAGAACTCCCAGTAGTGTTGCAAATTATGCTACAGTTGAAGTCTAAGAGAACATAATCATTTACAGGCCACAGCAGTGTTTGTTAAAGAGGCTGCAACTTCATATGATTTGCTAATATTTGCACTGTACTTTGGGGGGAATTTCTGCATGTTGGGTATTCCACAAGCAATTGTGGGTAGTTTAGTTAGCTGAATGTTGATCATTTAATCAGAAGTTAACTAGCAAAATCTGTGTTCGACTATAGAGAAGCCATATCTGTTACAATAAACAACAATTTTGGAAATCAGTCTACTCTGATATGAAAATATATGTGAATGTTATGTGATTCCATATAGAGAAATATCTTGATGACTAAGATATTTAAATGCCAAAATTCCACTGAATTTCTTAAGCATCTCAGTAAAAAAGCAGAGAAAGTAGTGTGTTTCAACAACTTAAAGAATGGAAATATATGTATGTCCTAGTAAGGATTTTTTTCATAATTTCTTCATACATGAGCCGTGGTCCCTAAACATAACAATTATTGGACTGTAGACTGGGATTGAGAGATAATGGACATGCAACAAATATTGTTTTATTAAACAGGATCAAGTACCTAATGAGGAATATAGAAGACAAATAAAATTAAGATGGCAATAGCATGGGATTTGGAAAAGATGTTAGAAAATATGCCAAAAGCTGGTCAGCAAATAGAAAGCATTCAAATGTTTATATATATATAAAAAAGTCGTTGCTGGCAGCGGCATCCAGTGGCTGTGTGCAAAAACTGCAAGAGCCCAGAGGCATTCAGGAGAGGCTTGTTCTAGTAGTAAAGGTTTTTCTGCCCCTAGGTCATATTAGTGAATAAAAAAAGACACATTCATTTAAAGTGTCACAGGAATGCAAGAGATATCTCAGAATAAAATATATATATATATATATTCTCTGCAAAGCAGTCTCGTGTAGGAGTCCCATACCTCAGAGATGCTGTGTGCAAAACTACTTTCTGCATCAATCGCCACCTAAATTCACAGCCTGCAGAGGAACAGGTTAGAGATTTAAACTCATGCAGTAGATACTAGAAATATTATGGGATAAAGGAGGAAGATACATATGTTTGCAGTATCTTCTGACTATGCAGAATTGTTACAAAGAAAAGTATTTAATGATTTTAAGGAAATCATTTTCTTCAAAAACTACTTCAGAAAACAATGAGGACAGGAAACAGGTCTTTTTAGGCATTTAATGTGCAGTTGAGTTTATTGCTCTATTTCTTCATTGTCATCACACATTATTTTAACTTTTTAAAATACATTTTCCCTGTAAGGTTTCATTTTGCCATTCACAGCAGTTAAAGTTATCTAGTCTTTCACGTTAATAATACTTCTGCCTTTGAAGATGGTGTGACTATTTTCATTTTTCTTCCATTTCTGTTTCCACAGATGACATGGATACATTTTCTATTGTTCTCTGAGTCTTGGCTCTGCTGATTGAGATACAGCTAAATTAGTTGCCAATGTAGTTGTGGCTACAATGTTGGGGTTTTTTTCCCCTACTAATTTGAATTCTGTTAGTTCTTTCTTCACAAAAACCTTGGTGAATGGTGGGATTTCAATGCCTGAGTTCACCACCAAATTTAAGTTGCTCTTATAGAAAAGGGTGCTGGCAAGTGCAATTCTACAAGAACTTGGGGCTTGGAAGTTGGGTTTTTTAACTTATTTTGGAGATTTTGGGGTTTGTATTTTGGGGGTTTTTTGTTTGTCTGTTTGTTTGTCAGACATGCAAAGCTTTTAGTTTTAGGTATGTGAATGAATGTGCACTATCACCATGAGAACTTCGTACATGATAGAAACTTCTGCACGGTAGTTAAGGTGTGGGAAAGCAATAGACAGAGGATGGGTATTGCACTGTAGAAATTAACTGATGTCCATTTATAGGTGCCTGAAGCCTGGACATTGGGACCACAGAACCCAGTTGGCACTCTTATGGCAAAAGCTTTAATTTGGTCATCTGAAGCTTTAAAACTGCTGTGTACCCCTCAGACCCCTTAGGCACCTGTTGACTTACATTAGTGAGCTCCTTCTTAGATTTGTCTTTCTAACACCTATTCATACATCTGCTTTTTTTTAACTCACTGCACTGGGATCAGGGAAAGTTTGAGATGAAAGTTGGGATCACTTCATCAAGGCTGCGATACAGTGGATAACCTAATAATAATACTTCTTAGATTATAAAAAAAATCTAATTTTGATGTCTTCCTTGTGAAATTTCTAGTGTGCCTTCCCTTCAGGGTCAGCTGTTTGAACGATATTAAGCACTACCTCAGAAATGACATTTTTAAGAGCTTTAGGATCTCTTATAAATTAGTATCTTGACAGCTATTTTTTCCTTCAGTTGCTTTAAGACTTGTGAGTAAGAACACTGATTAGAATTGGTATTTCTCTATATTAAGAAAATGACAATAATTAATAAAACCCAAAGCTTAGTGTCGGCATGCCAGTTTGGAGAGAAAAACCTGTGAGCTACAGGATGCAACTTTTGTTTGAAGCTGAAGGAAGATCCAGCTACTTTAAATTAGCCAAATATATAGAGATGATAAGCATGACCTCTATGCAAACCCTGAATTACATTAAGTTGGGTTAGTGCAGAGCCAGGTATTAGATACTATAGCATCTCAAAGGCAGTGTTTTCAGCCTACAATCAGATTCAGAGATCAGAGGAAGCAGGGGATCCTGCCTACCTCCTGGTTATAGTGGCTGAGGGAACTGGATTTGTTGAGCTTGGAGGAGAGAAGGCTCAGGACAGCCCTGTTTGCTGTCTTCAAATATCTTAAGATATTTGCTGTCTTCAAATATCTATGAAGAGGGCTGAACCAGACTATTCAGAGGTGCGTTGTGGAAGGATGCAAAAAATGGTCATAAATTGCAGCAAATAAAAGTGTAAACGGATGTGAGGAAAAACATTTCCACAATAAGAGGGAATTACTGTAACTGGAGATTTTCAGAACTTAACCAGACAAGTCCTGAGCAACATGGTCTGACCTTGAAACTACTTTTGCTTGAAGTTAGAAGTTGGGCTGGATGACTTCCAGACATCCTTTCCAACCCATGTTTCCCTATGATTCTATACTCTTTGTGGGGACCTATGCTTCAAAGACCACTGTTTCAGAAATTTCTCAAGTATAGGAGACAAATTGCATTATATATTTTTGCACTGTCATTCCGGTCTTTATTGTGCAGGTTCCACTACACTGTGTTGTCAGGGACACAGTACAGATTTGACATATTTTTCAGTATTTCTCTCAATTTTATCAAAGTAAAAGGCTGAGTATAGTAATGTGGTCAGTTAACCTGGGCTGGACGCCAGCTGCCCACCAAGCTGTTCTGTCACTCCCCTCCTCAGGAGGACAAAGGTGGGAGAAAAGACAGAAGAAAACTCATGGGTCAAGATAAAGGCAGTTTAATAAAGCAAATCGAAGGCTGTGCATGGAAGCAAAGGAAAACAAAAGATCTATTTTCTACTTCCCATCAGCAGGTGATGTCTGACACCTTCCTGGGAAGCAGGGCTTCAGTATGCATAGAAGTTGTTCCAGAAGACAGACGCTATTACAGTGAATGATCCCCCTTCCTCCTCCATTCTCTTAGCTTTTATTGCTGAGATGACATCATAAGGTATGGAATATCCCTTTGGTCAGTTTGGGTGAGCTGTCCTGACTACGTCCCCTCCCAAGTTCTGGACCACCCCCAGCCTGCTGGCATGTGGGGGGAGACAGCCTTGATGTCGTAAGAACACTGCTCAGCAGTAGCCAGAACACTGGTGTGTTACCAACACCCTTCTGGCCACCAGTACAAAACACAGCACTGTGAGGGCTGCTATGGGGAAAATTAACTTACCCTCTGCCAGACCCAACAAAAATAACCACTGTGTTGTAAACCCCATATATTCAGTTTTCTTTATAGTTTGTCAAACAATACAGCCTCAGCAACTTTATGACTTCTGTATCTTAATTTTTTATGAGATCTGGAATATTGGTTGATATACTACATTTTTACATTTTGTCTCTTGGTATGGAAATGGTTCAGAGGCCCAAACACGAATAGAGGCTTATTAGGTAAAGTCATGTTGGACTAGGCAAACTGCAAATATTACTTTAAATATTCAGTGTTGAACAGCTTAACTACATTGATGATTTTTCTGATTTGTTATCGTGCTGACTTTTGCTGTCAGAAAGAGGATGTGAAATGTTTGGGATTAGGTTTGGTGGTGAACATAAAAGTAACTTTATTGATTTCAGAATGGCTACTCTGGGTGTGCAACATTGCAAACTGAAAAAAATAGCTCATTTAGTTTTCCTGTAACATATATGGGTTTAGGCAATCTTCCGACTATGAAAATTTTTGCTTAGTTACTGCATTTATAGAAACATTTGTAGTATCTCTGCTTCTCTAAGACAGAAGACAGTGATCAAATCCAAAGTGTAACTTCTGCTTAATTGATCTTTTGACCTCAAGTTGTTAGACATCTGGCTGCATGTGTTAGTTGAGTACATTCTAGTGGGAACCCAAAAAGGTAACAAATGTTGGCTGAAACTTACTAAAACTTTGTTATTTATCTACCTATTTGATGGCTTGACGGGGAGGAGACGAGAGAAACAATACATAAAGCAAATTAAGACTGAACCATGGGATTGCTTTCTAAGCTCAATTACATTTGGGAGCACAACAGCAAATTACAAGGTAGGGAATTACTACAGTGAGTGAGTTACTCAAGGACAAAGAAACTAACAGGATACAGATGTCAAAGCAAGCCAAAGGAAAAAAAAAGTTAATGCAAGCTCTACAATATTCTTTGATTGCTACTGATACTGACTATATATTGGCTGCTTTGCACAGGCGTGTGAAAATCTAGCTTTTCTTCTGATGAATTTACAGTCTGAATTAGCTTTGTAAGACCCTAAAGCCATGGACAATAGAGTATGAGACCCATACAGTGTGTTGATAATGAAATATTTTGTTACTTGTTGTAGGGGTCCTTTGTGTTGAAGGAGAATTTTAGCTATGATACTGACTTTAGGCTTTGTAATTATAAGGTTGATAAAGGATCCTGGAAAAGAAGAAAAGCAACCAGATGTGCAGAGGCATCCAAATATGTAGGACGTGAGGTAGATAAGGAGAAACTGAGAGAAAGTAATTAGCACAACTAAGTTATTTTAGGGGTTGTGTTGACATAGCTTCGAAGGTTACATTCCCAGGATTGAAAGTAGCCAATAGTGATTTTGTTATTAAGAATTTTGAATTATTGTATAAAATCAGTAGCTGCCAAATCTGAAAGAGCTCTGTATAAAAGCAAGTGCGCAACACACAATAAATGGCTTTCACTTTCATCATAATTGGCTCGTCTGGGTGGTGTCCAAGAACTTCGCGTGCTGATCGCAAGGAGCCCCCCTGCGCCGAATATAACGAACTCCGCCGGTCGACTACACTTGTGCCCCCAGAAAGGCCACAACCGTTGTGGTGAAGCTCAACAGGAAGAACAAGGTATTACACTGCCTTCAGCGTAATATTTGTCTAGTGTTGTTTCCCACAGTCAGAAAGTTTGAGGGTGGCTGTGTTAAGATGTTCAGGCATAATTTAATTGTAAAAAGTTGTAAATTGTACTTTTCCTCCATGACATAATCATCAAGTCTGAGAAATTAATCTCTTTCTTGTCAATGAAATGGGTTGGTGACAACTGTGAAGTCACTGCTGTCATTTCAACATTAGAATTAAAAGCATTATCTTCAGAGACACTATTATTATCAGCAGCAAAATATAGCTTGTTTTACAAAGTGCTTTTCACAAAGATTTCTTGAAGCAATAAAATATCAATCGTGATAAAACTGGAAAACAATTAAACATGAATGGCATCTCTTTGCAATAGCCGTGTGGTCACCAAGATATTTCACTATCGCTTCAGACCTACATGTAGAATTCGTTTCACTTATTCAGCAGATAAGCAAACAGACTCTCCCATTTTGTTAAGGGGGAATGTATACATCCAGTCAAATTCTTCTGGATTCTTTAACCGACCAAGTAAGAAAATAAGACTAACGGGTACAGAAGTTCTGACATCTGACTAAATAGAACAACTAATTTTAGGCAACCAGCCAATCCAGAAGAATGTGTTAATCTCATAGCCACATAAATCATACAATGAAATGAATAGTTCAGTGAAATAAGACAGAAAAAAATAAAATAAATTAGAGACCAGCTTCTGAAGCAGCTTACAGCTTTTTAGCTCAAGTACTAGCTAAACTCTGTTTAAGGTTTGATACATTACCATCTGACAGCAGAACATATTAAACTTGTGTAAAAAATATAGCCGTTAGAGGAAGTATTTCTTTTTCACTCTTGCATAGTTCTTGTCCTTTTTGAGATATTGAGCTCCTTTTTGCTGATGTAACTCAAATACCTACATAATGTGTGACTTAAGGTATCAGAGACTCAGTTTTCTTCTCCTTGATTTGAAGAGTTTGCTTGCAAAGGTTATTTGTGACTGTTGTATGTAAATGTCAGTGTTGCCACATACAATTTAACATTTACCATGCTGAATGTAAAAACTTAACAGCGGTTATTGCTGTTATTAGTTGAACTACTGAGGCATAATAAAAAGGAAAGAAGCATTAATAACATCAACAGTAAAATATAAGAGGTTTACTCTGAAAAGTAAATTACATGTTAGAGAACACATGCTTTAGGTACTACTGTCTGGACCACAGTTAAGCTAAGCAATAGAAACAGAAAGTGACTTCTGTTGTGTACACTCAGGTAGGTGCTTTAATTCTGATGCTATAAGCTGTCAAAGTATACTTGCAGAGTGTGAGTCTCAGCTAAGACCAGACTCTTGGCCCTCTGAGCTGGCAGTATAGGGGTGGTCAGTCTGGTCTCCTCAAAGTTGTCAGAGAAAAAACTTTGGAGTACAGTATGTTGCCTAATTTTGCTTTTGTAAGTTAATGATGAATAGCTTTAGTCTGTCAATATAGTTGGAGTCATAACTTAAAACAGAAATGTGTCCTCACTCTTACAGGCTAGTTTAGCTGTCTTCTCACAAAGCTATGAAACAGACAAAACAGCTCTTTTTTTGTACAGTATTGACATGCCTCTTCTGCTTTTTAATGTTTGTACAGATTTTGGCCTCTTCAGGGATCTGCTTGGTAGAGTCCCATGAGATAAAGCCCTGGAGGGAAGAGGGGTCCAAGAAAGCTGGTTTATATTCGAGGTTCACCATCTCCAGGATCAGGAGTGATGCATCCCACCAAAGCAGAAGTCAGGAAAAAATGCCAGGAGGCCTGCGTGGATGAACAAGGAAATCTTGGATAAACTCAAACACAAAAAATGAAGCCTACAGAGGGTGGAGGCAAGGACAGGTAGCCTGGGATGAATACAGAGAAATTGTCCAAGCAGCCAGGGATCAGGTTAGGAAAGCTAAAGCCCTGATAGAATTAAATCTGTCCAGGAACATCAAGGGCAACAAGAAAAGCTTCTATAGGTATGTCAGTGATAAATGGAAGTCTAGGGAAAATATGGTCTCTCTCCAGAAGGAAGCAGGAGACTTGGTTACCAGGGATACAGAGAAGGCTGAGGTACTCAATGACTTTTTTTGCCTCAGTCTTCACCGCTAGGTGCTCAAGCCACACCACCCATGTCGCAGAAGGCAAAGGCAGGGACCAGGAAAATTAAGAACTGCACACCGTAGGAGAAGACCAGGTCCTGGACTCTCTAAGGAACCTGAAGGTGCACAAGCCAATGGTACCTGAAGAGATGCATTAATGGGTCTGAGTGAACTGGCAGATGTTACTAAGCCACTATCCATCATATTTCAGAAGTCGTGGCAATCCGGGGAAGTTCCCAGTGACTGGAAAAGGGGAAACAGCCCCCATTTTTAAGAAAGGTAAAAAGGAAGACCTGGGGAACTACAAGCTGGTCAGTCTCACCTCTGTGCCTGGCAAGATCATGGAGCAGATCCTCCTGGGAACTACGCTAAGGCACATGGAAAATAAGGATGTAATTGGTGACAACCAACATGGCTTCATCAAGGGCAAATAGTGCCCCACAAATCTGCTGGCCTTCTAAGATGGGGTCACAGCACTGGTGGATAAGGGAAGGGCAACTGGACTTCTGCAAAGCATTTGGCACTGTCCTGCACAACATCCTCATCTCTAAATTGGAGAGACATGGATTTGAGGGATGGACCACTCAGTGGACAACGAATTGGCTGGATGATCACACTCAAAGAGTTGCAGTCAATGGCTCAATGTCCAAGTGGAGACCAGTGGTGTGTGGAGTTCTACAGGAGTTGCCATTGGGACCAGTGTTGTTTAACATCTGTGTTGGAGACATGGGCAGTGGGATTCAGTGCACCCTCAGCAAGTTTGCAAATGACACCAAGCTGTGTGGTGTGGTGGACATGCTGGACGGAAGCGATTTCAGAACCTGGACAGGCTTGAGAGGCGGTCCCACCCAAACCTCATGAAGTCTAACAAGGCCAAATGCAAGGTCCTGAATGTGGGTTGGGGCAATCCCAAGCACAAATACAGGCTGTGAGGAAAATGGATTGAGAGCAGCCCTGAGAAGGATTTGGAAGTGTGGGTAGACGAGAACAGCAATGTGCGCTTGCTGCGCAGAAAGCCAACCGTGTGCTGGGCTGCATCAAAAGAAACATTAGCAGCAGGTCAAGGGAGGTGATTCTCCCCCTCTGCTCCACTCTCATAAGACCCCACCTGCAGTACTGTATCCAGCTCTGGAGTTCTCAGCACAGATAAAACATGGACCTGTTGGAGTGGGTCTAGAGGAGGGCGCTGAGGACAAACAGAGGGCTGGAGCACCTCCCATATGAGGAGGGGTTGTTTAGCCTGGAGACGAGAAGGCTCCAAGGAGACCTTCTAGCAGCTTTCGAAGTACTTAAAGTTTGGGAGGCACTCTTTATTGGTGAGTGCAGGGATAGGGGAAGAGGTAAGGATTTTAAGCTGGAAGAGGGTAGATTCAGATAAGATATTAGGAAGAAATTTTTTACTGCTAATGTGGTGAGGCACTGGAACAGGTTGCTCAGAGAAGTTGTGGATGACCCACCCCTGAAGGCGTTCAAGGCCAAGCTGGATGAGGCTTTGAGCAACCTGATACAAATAATTTGCTTTAAAACCCACCTTTCTGTGTATAAAACTGAATCACCTAGTAGTGGAAGCACGTGAAGAAGAAACTAGCTACTCAGTGCAGCTTGAACTAACAACTGCTACAGTAAGTTATGGAACTATAAAACTGGTATTAGAATCCTGTAATTAGGTGCTTGATAGTACCAGGTCTTTATAAACCTGCCCTGGATTCTTAAAATTGCTGGTGCTCAGTATATTTTTAGTTGATTGTTACACATAATCCATCAGTTATTTTTATCACAAGAAACAATCAGACCTAGGCCCAAATTACCATAATGAATTTCCTGTAAGGAAAGAGCCTTACCCCACTAAAATTCAAGTGTTATTTGTAAGCTGCACTAGTGTTCTGAACTTCTTGAAGTTCCTACTTCTTAGTTTCCCTAGGAATATATCATGTTTTCATGATGAAAACTGGACTGGGACTTAAACCCTCTGTGCTTTGATTTTAGTTATACATGGCAAGATATTTCAGAGAAAAAGGATAGGAGGTGAAAGTGCCAGTCACAGAGGAGATAGCCAGCACCTTACTTAGAAAAACAGGACTCAGCATATTGTTTTCAAGGCAAGACTACCATCTTGTGGCCTTTGTGTACAATAACTAGCTGAAGGCACAGACTTTGCAGAAAGCTATCCACATGAGGAAATAACACTCACTTCTGCTTCTGCTTATTACTAACAGTGTAAGTCTTTGCCTGGGCAAAGCTTATAAATCTTTCAATAGAAGTTGCTTTGAATCAAACAGACTTATTTTACTTTACGTACAACTGGCATAACAGGTGCAGAATAATATACAAAAGCACAACACAAATGCTTTGTAGAAACCAGTGCTGCTGGAGATGTGTCCTGTTAAAGAAGAATCACAAACCCTGGAAAATTCTTTATCAGTAAGGTTGTGCTACTGTCCCTTGGTTCAGCATGCATGAGGTAACGGAGTGCTGCTTTTTATTTCTGACAGCAATACTATTCGATACAAATAAGAAGGAGAACAAATTTCGGGTCACTGTTCTCACAAATGCTGAAGCTTGTCTGGGATGGACTGCTACAGCTATTTAAGGCAGCTGATTTAAATTGCTTACAGCTTGGTTTTACTGCATCTAAGTGCACTCACTGTGATATTGGAACATGACTTTCATTTAAAGTGGAACTTCTGACTCTGGCATTTCATCTGTGCTATTCTTGGGAGACCTGCCATCTTAGTATAAATGACATCAAAATTTAGTGTGATTTTATGAAAACTGGGGAAAAATTCCCTTGACCATGCATAGAAAAATACTTAGATTTACCCTTTTCAGGGCAGCCAAAGAAACTATTGCTTTGCTGGTTTACATTTGCTACATAATCTTACAAATTATATGTATATGGTTGATACGGTTTACCATGTCGTGTCCTTGAAAATTAATATTTGTGGGGTTTGCATATAAGTATAGCTCATTAGAAAGATATGCACTTTTTTCAGTCTTAACAACACAGGTACTGTTCTGCTGTCAAAGCACCTAACGATCTCTGAATTGATCCTCCTTTCAGCGGAGGAAGCTCAGACTTTTTTGGATCCTTACCCCCTCCCTACCCCAACCTCTCTGCTACACGATGCAGGCACCTGGGCAACACAAGAATAGCTCTTTCCAGCAACAGCTGAGGGAAAAGAAACCTTTGTGGCCTTGGGATTTTCCCTGTCTTTTGCCGTAAAGTCACCTGCCTCATGTATCAGTAGGCCCAGCTGATCCATTGGTTTCAGATGTGACTTGAGCATCTTTTTTGTGCTTCTTGTGACTTCAATGTGAATCTGTGAGAAGAATGTGTCTGTATCTTCTCTTTTGGATGCTGAAATGCAGCTGAAGAGACCAGTATGTGACCCTATTGGCCTTTCTTCTCCAGAATGATTGAAGCCAGTTATTTAAGTCTTTCCTCATATACCCTGTGCTTTGTCTGCTGACTCACCAGGGCTTCCGGGGCATTTGCTGTAACTTGCTAATGTCCTTGTTGGTGTGGTGAGTACTAAAGTGGACTTAATCTTCCTGCTGTGGTCTGACAAGTGGTAGAATTGACTTCTCTCATCCTGCTGGCTTGAGTTTGATTAGCAGCATGGAGAGCAGGCAGCGATGGATCTAGTGTAGGTCACCTGCCTGAGAACAAGGGGGCTTGAAAAACGTGGGCACAGGCTGTAAAGACCCTCCAATTGCAATTGGAGACTGTCAGATATCTTGCTAAAAATCTAGATAATGAACATCTACTGCTTTCACCTCATTGAATGGTTCATTTCAGTAGAAAGCTGTCAAGCTGACCAGGCGAGATATGTTTAGTTTGTTAACGTATGAGTTACCATACAAGGGCCAACCAAGGCTGATGCAAAGCTCTTATACTTGATCTAGATTCTTGTAGGAACAAAAACTATTCAACTTTTGGTTGATATTTATGCTTTCTTCTAGTCCTCTTTATACTGAGCAGTAGAAATAAGAGAGAACTTCCTGAAAAAAACATTGATCAACATTTTGCTGCAGAATTCTATTTTACAATTGCTTAGTCCTTGATAAGACTGATTTAAAAAATATCTATGGACATCCTACTATATATTTCAGAGTCTTAAGAAAAGAAAGGTACTGCATCTTACCAGCAGAAAAGAAACCCTGTGTTTTTTTATGAAGCTTGAAAAATACTTCATGCGGGACACAAGAAAAAGTAATGTATATTTATCAGTGTCAGTGGAATATATACGTTAATGAAATATGTAATTGTAGTGCTAATGATCACTAATTCTCCAAGGCAAAGGATTATCTGCGAGAATGTGTTGGCACACTAAAAATTACCAAAACAAGCTAGTTGTAATTGCTGCAACCTGACCATCGTAGTTTTAAAGCTAGCTAGTGGCAAGCAAATGCCACACAGCCACTTTTTCACCCCCCCCCCCCGCCCCCAGGGGATGAGGTAGACAATTAAAAGGGTAAAGCAAAAAGAGACTTGTGGATTGAGATAAGAAAAATTTAATAACTAAACTACAACAAAACTAAAAAAAATGGTAATAATAAGAATAGTAATACAAATATACAAATGTGATACATAGTGAAACTGCTCACCACCTGATGACCAAGAGTCACCCCGTTCCCAGCTAGTGATCCTGGAGCAGGGAGAGTCCTGAAACTGCAATCCACAAAAATGTGAGAGCCTGAATGTCTGAGAGACTGAGAGTCAACTGAGAGAGCGAGATGACCCCAAGAGAGGGAGACAACTTGGAGAGAGAGAACTTCCATACAGATCCTCATCTATACACTGGATATGATGTGCATGATATGGAATATACCATTGGCCAATTTGGACCTCAATCCTAAACCTAAATAATTGGGGCTGTGCTCCCTCCCAGCTTCTCCTGCACCTGCAGACACTGGCACAACAGAGATGCTGAAAAGTCCTTGACTGTCCTAGCAGCAACTATAAACATCAGTATGTTATCAGCCTTCTCCTCAGGAAAAATCCAAAACATAGCCTCACACTAGCTGCTATGAAGAATGTTAACTCTGTTTCAGCCAAAACCAGGACACTGACAACAAGCTGTCGTAGTACAGCAGAATCTGAGATTTTATGTAGTTGCTTAACTACAGTTACGAAATAAACATTTGTTTCTATACATAAAATTCAGATAGTCATTAGTTTTTTATTAACTAAATTATCTCATTTAAAAAAAAATTCTGAGAGATATTCTTGATTGTCATGAGTATGTGCTTTGATAGTTTTAAGACAAATCATAATTGTAATTTGTTTTAAAAATATAGGTTCAGCTACAACCCCTCGCAACAAAACCAACCAGAATAATGTAAAGAAAAGCTAGCACTAATTTTTTCCATACACCTTTGTTTACATGTTTTCCTGTGTGTTTCTCTGTAGCTTTTGAGCAATAGCTATTTTTCTCCACTGGAATGTAGACTGCCACAGTCCCATATGATTTAATGTTAAATTCAGTAGTACCTATTTAACTCCATTTCCTCTCCAGAGACATAAGAAATGTCTTGGGTTATCAAAACTGCATAACTCTGGGCTTTTTATGGGGAGATACCATTTCAAAGCATTTAGCTATGTAAAGTGGATTTCAGCTTCTCTGAAGTACCTTTCATTTACCCTGGGGACCTTATGTCTTGCAGGAATAGTACTAAGCAATACATCAAAAATATCTTCTTAGATCTGTGCCAAACAGATCGTATTAAAATAAATCAGTTACACATGTTCATCACTCTTCTGGGAGCATGAATCCCAATGGGATAAAAAAAAGTTCTAAAAGTCATTTAATACATTTAAGTACTCAGAAAAAAAATGAAAATTAGCTGCCTCTGGAAGTACAATTGTTGGAAGACACATTTTGGTTTGATTATTGGATGGAATATTTTTCTAAAGCCAAGAAGTAAATGTTACACATGTAGATGTAGATAACAATTACTGTAAATCATTCATGTGAATGAATGACTAAAACAGCCTGCCCAATTAAACTGCTTTGTATCACACAATCATAGGATAGTTCAGGTTGGAGAGGACCTCTTCTGAGAACAGAATCAATTAGAGCAGGTTGTTCAGCACTATGTCCAGTCATATTTTAAATATCTCCAAGGATGGAGACTTCACAACCTCTCTGGGAAAACTGTTATAGTGTTTCATCACCCTCACAGT
Organism: Pterocles orientalis; assembly: GCA_011057875.1. Lineage (NCBI taxonomy): Eukaryota > Metazoa > Chordata > Aves > Pterocliformes > Pteroclidae > Pterocles > Pterocles orientalis. The sequence goes on along the minus strand of WKFP01012638.1, from coordinate 50,652 downwards.
TAAAAAGCTTTTTCTTATGTACAAATATAATTTTCTGTATTTGAGTTTGTGTCTGTTGACTCCTGACCTCTCAGTGGGCACCACTGAGAAGAGCCTGGCTCCATTTTCTTTGCTCGTTACCACCCAGTGTTTATACACAATGGTAAGATCCTCCTGAATGTTCTCTTCTCCAGGCTGAACAGTCCCTATACTTTCAGTCTCTGCTTGTATGACAGATATTTGAGGGCTTTGTGGCCCTGTGATGGACTCGTTCCAGTAAGTCCATATCTTTCTTATCCTGGGGAGTTCAGACTGGGATATAACATTCGAGATGCAGCATTACCACTACTGAGGGGAAAGATCACCTCCCTTGACCTGCTGGCAGTGCTCTTCCTAATGCAGTCCAAGATGCAGTTGTCCTTCTTTGCCAGCCAATAACACGTTGCTGGCTCATGTTGAACATTTTGTCCACTATGGATGCCAGGTCCTTCTCTGCAGAACTGCTTTCTGCACTAGTGACTGCCCTCTAGCTGGATTTCACACCACTGATCACAACATGCTGAGTCTAGTAGTTAAGTGAACTTTCAGTCCACCTCACTGTCCATTTATCTAGCCCGTACTTCATCAGTTTGTCAACAAGGATGTTATGGGAGATTGTCAGAAGCCTTTCTAAAGTCAAGATAAACATTTTCTCCTCTGTCCTCATCCACTGAGTTAGTCATTTCGTTCTAAAGGGCTATCAAATTGGTTAAGCATGATTTCCACTTCACAAATCCATATTGATTACTATGCAATTTCTGTCCTTAAAAAGTTTGGGAGTGGCTTCCAGGATTATTTGCTTCTTCACCTTCTCAGGGATCTAGATCAGACTGTCTGTCCTATAGTTCCCTCAGTCCTCCTTCTTGCCCTTCTTGAAGATAGCAGTGGCATTTTGTTTCTTTCAGTCCTCGGGAACTTTCCCTGATTACCATGATATTTCAACGATGATCGAGAGTGGCCTAGCAGTGATATTGGCCACCTCTCTCAGCACTCATGAATGCATCCTGTTAAGTCTGACAGGGTTGTGTATGCCCTTATTGTTTAAATGTTCCCTAGCTTGATCTTCCTTCACTGAGGGTAAGACTTTCTTGCTCTAGACTTCCCACTGGTCTTAGCCGCCTCAGGTTCTTGAAGAAAAATCTAACCAGTAAATACCAAAGTAAAGAAGGCATTGAGTACCTTGGCCTTTTCCATGTCTTTTGTCTCCAGCTCTTTTGTCACCTGTCCCATTCAGCAGCACACCCACATTTTCCCTACTCTTCCTTTTGCTGCTGATGTGCCTGCAGAGACCCTTCTTGTTGCCCTCCACATCCCTGACCACATTGTACTCCAGGTGGGCTTTTGCTTTCCTAGCATTGCATGCTCTCATAGTGACTTTGGATTCCTCCTGGATCACATGACTCTTCTTATGCTTCTTGAATGCTTCCTTTTCATGTTCAGGTTTTGACAGGACCTGCTTGTTCAGCCATTCAAGCCTTCCGCCATATTTGTTTGATTTCCTGGTCATTGGGTTAGGCTATTCTTGAGATTGAAGGAGCTGATCCTTGCGAACCAACCAGGTCTTCCAGAAGCCTCTTTGCTCTGGGAGTGCATCCAATAGGATTCTTTCAAACAGGTCCCTGAAGAGGCCAAAGTCTGCTCTACGAAGTCCAGGTCTCTGTGCTTTTTTTGCCTTGTTTCCTCCTCTCAGGAACTTGAGCTCCTTTATATCATGGTCATTGCTGCTGACACTGCCCCCAGTCTTTACCTCCTGCCTAGTCCTTCCATGTTTGCAAGTATCAGGGCCAGTTGAGTGCCTCTTCGTATCAGCTACTTGATCACTTTTCTCAGGAACTTATAATCAATGTCCTCCAGAAATCTCTTGGATTGCTTGTGCTCTGAGTAGTCCCTTCAGCTGGTATAAGATGGTTCTTGAAGTTCTTCATGAGCTCCAGGAGCTGCAAATATGAGGCTTTTTCAAGTTATCTGAGGAAGGCCTCATATACTATTGCTTCTTGTTCAGGCAATCTGTAGCAGACACTCACCACAACTTTGCCCACACTGGTATGCCCTTTATGACTAACACATAAACTCTTGACTGGCTTGTCATCCATCTCTCCCATAAAGGGCAACTCCCCATCCTTGCTTTCTTAGTCTATCCTTCCTATAGAGGTTATATCTACTCATTACAACACTCCAGATGAGTGAGCTGTCTTATACTTCTGTGATCCCCATCAGATTGTAGTCCTGCAAATACACACAGGCCTCTACTTCCTCCTGTTTGTTCCCCAAGCTAGGAAGCGGTAGTCACAATTTCTTAGTGCTAAATGCTAGGGCCTATTCCTTTCAGGCAGGGAGCTATGATCTAAGAAGCATCTTTAAGCTGCTCAGACCACAGTGATGGAAGGAAAACTTCTCTCAGAAAAGAAGTCCTCCACTTCAGAGCAACTCATCAGAGAAAGAGAGAGGGTCAACAAGCAGATCTCCTGTTGCACCAAAACACTGTATGAAATAATATGCTATATATGAGTGGAAAGAAGAGTTGCACCCATGAAGACTGTCATACCTGAAATGACATTGAAAATTATAATCTCTCAAAGAGTCCAACAGTGTTCCCAGGTCTCATAAATTTTATTATCTCTTTTTTTCCTAGTGCCTCTAACATCTTGTGATCAAGTGAAAATCTTACCTTTCTTTTAAAGAAACAGAAAATTTGCCATTACATGTTCAAATAAATTTGACAGTAGAAATCAAAAAGCTGAAAAAACAGAAAACAAGGAAAAAGCAAACAAAAATAGTTTTACTGGGAATTTGGTATCTTGTAACATTAATAAGAATCAATGATGAGCTCCTGAACCCTGAGTATATCTGGTGGAGTGGAAAGGGGGAGTTATACTGAAGTGTTTTGTAGCTTTCTGTCTGTGATGGTGGGACTGTTTAACATCTTGACATGCTCCACCTCTATTGCAAAAAGTAGAAATAATAGTTTAAATGCTGATTTTTTTTTTTTGTTTCTTTGTAAGGTTGACAATTATTGCAGCCTACCTAATTTGTGCTAGAGCAGGTTAATAAGTGAGCTCTGTATCTATTCTGAATGAAAGGACATGTATTGGCCAAGCTGTTAAAATTACACAAAATAGTTATTGTGCGTTAGTTTTTTCATTTCACCTTCACTCATACTGGCTTTGTCTTTAGCTTGTGTTCGGTAAAAATGAACCTGTTATGTCCACAAAGTTTAAATCTTTTAAAATTGCCTATTCTTTTCTGACAACCACAGTAGGTCTATTGCAAATGGGTTATTTATTCTGGTACAACCCTTGTTCTTCCTCCTATCTTTTCCGGTGCCTTTTAAAATTAGTTCTTCCTTCCTACATTTTTTTACAAATCCTGGTGCACAGACAATATTGTTGGTACACAGAAATCAGAATTTTGTGTGTTTAGATGCTGAAAGACTAATAAAACTGAAAATATGAAAAAGAAGTCAAGGGAACTTTTAAAAGGATTTTTTTTTTTTTTTTTTTTTTTTTTACAGGAGTCTTTTGGTAGGTACTGGTCATTTTTCCTACAGCTGTTCTAATCACATGCAAAGAAATGGGACAAAGAAATAGGACAAGGGGCAATGGGCTCAAGCTGGAACATAGGAGGTTCCACTTGAATATGAGAAAAAACTTCTTTACAGTGAGGGTGACAGAGCACTGGAACAGGCTGCCCGGAGAGGTTGTGGAGTCTCCTTCTCTGGAGACATTCAAAGCCCGCCTGGATGCGTTCCTATGTGGTCTGATCTAGGTGTTCCTGCTCCGGCAGGGGGATTGGACTAGATGATCTTTCGAGGTCCCTTCCAATCCCTAACATTCTGTGATTCTGTGAAATTATCAGTCTCCTGTAAATAAAGTATTGCAGTGATTATTCATAATTTGGCATTAGAAAGAAATCTAGGTAATTTCAGAATCATATTTCAAAGTTAGCTGACCTATAATAGACTTGCATGTTCTAAACTAGCTATCATTGATTATTGTGGCTAAACAGGTCCTGAGTCACCTTACAATCAGCGTTTTTTGCCACCTAACTACCATTCTAATGACCTTTCCAGCTCTTGTGATTTTCAGCATATGAATCCATTGCATATGACTAAGTTTTACTGCACTGATGAAGTCTTCAGGGTTAAAATGTGTGTGTAGTTCCAGAAATATCATCAGATCAAGTAGACCAATCAGTACTGGCATAGTACCATTGAACTGATCAATGGGATGGAATAATTTTCTTTATCTGTGCATTAAAGCCAATACTAAATGCTTCCCTCTTTCAGGAATGTCTGCTAATTTTTGAATTTCATGTGTTTTGTTTACTTTGATGTGTTGAAAATACATCCATCCCATAAAATATCATCTAAGTAGCATAATGCATTTAAAAGAAAAAATAGGTTCTGCTAATTATCATCGAAGCAAATATTGCAGACTACACAGTTACCAGTAAGGTGATGGAATTTTATCTACATGGATGATGTTAAGTTTTGTTGTCTCACAATACATTGTACTGAATCTTTTGTATCCCTACTCAAGCTGTCTTTCCTATTAATTTCTGTGCTCCATCCTTCAGAAAATTGCTTCACCAGCTGACTACTTTCCCCAGATATGATTATTTCTCAGTTACACTCGACTGATGTTCCTTTTCTATTCCAGGATTAAAACTTTCTTTTTTCTGCTAGAAAAAAGTAGAGGTGGGAAATTACTGGCAGAAGAGTTGAACTGACAGGTGGGCTGAGTTATTCCTGTTGCTGCCTGGCCAGTGTGCTTTGTCATAAAATGTATTCCTTTTCATATCCCAATTCATACATCAGTTCATAATTAGTAAACTCCTGTTTCCTGATTAAAACAGATTGAATGACTATAACTTTTGCTCCTCTCGCCTCTTTTTCTGAACTGTAGATGTCACTCTAAGGCTGACCAATAGTTGCGGGCTTCTTTCTCATCAAAATAAATTTTCAAGTCAGGGAGGAAGGTGCTGAAGATTTTAATTGTTTACTCCTGAGATATTTATGTTTTCATACTTTAGCGTGAACATAGAGGAATTGCAGTAAAACTCTTGCACTGAATTACAAATCATAGATCCTGGAAAAAACATCAGTTTTTCAGTGTCTGAGCTGGCTGAATAACTTAAGTGTCGTTCGGGAAATATAGTGCCAGTGAATGCTAATTTTCTTGCATTTGGGAGACTTCTGAAAGCCAGACAGTTAGCTTAAAATTTTTTTTTGTTTTAATCTCTAACAAAACCACTAACTTTGGCTACATATGCATTTAGACAGGTATTTTAAGATAGCTACCATGTGAGGTGTCTAAAAGTTAAATGCCATTTAAGTAACCAGTTAAGCTGACTGGATCTCAGCATTTGCGTTCACTTATGTATGGATTTGGTAGGGGATTTGGTAGGGCATCTATCTTACATTTTTAAATGAGAGGTCCAAAGAAAGTCAATTACATTTATTAAACTCAGAATCTTGTTATGGCCACAACTGGACCCCACTTGCCATGGGAAGCAAGCAATTTGCTGTTAACAAATTCAAATATTATCAATCTAATAAAAATACAACCAGAAGTTTTATTAGTCCAGTTGCAATAACACTGACACACGCCGAAGTATTACAGACAGACAGGTCCTGATCCCCGAGTTGTCAGGACAGTATAGTGCCTTGGGCTTTCTGCTAGTGATAACAAATTTGGATTTACTGAGCTATAGACCAAATGTGGAGAACGTCATCCATCAAGACAAGAACAGGCGTTATGCTCAGCACCTAACTATATCATGATTTAGACAGTAGCTTCTATAGCAACCTTCTTTACTCCATGAAGAAGGAGGTGATTGCAGAGGGGATTTCAAAGCCCTAAACTGAGCAGCTGCTCTGAATCACTTCTGGAGAATTCTCAGCTCATTATGCAACATGTCATGGCCTCAAGTGAACCACCAACACTCACTGTCCCTGCCCAGCCTCCAGGACTCCCCCTACCCTGCCCACAGCCCAAGACCCCATGTCAGCCCCCTGGAGCTGCCAGACCCTGCTCCATTGACCCCTCAGCAGGGTCAATCTCCAGCTCTTCACAGCCCTGCTTGGTCATGGGCCCCGCTGAGATCGGCCCACCTGCAGGGCCAAGTCCCAGCCCAGCCTCAGCCTCTCCCTGTCCCCCAGTGCCTGGGGCTGGCCTGGTGTCCCCTAGCTTCCCTGTCCCTGGCTGGGGAGATAAGACAGGTCCTGGCTGCCAGGCCCTGCCATCTCCCACCCAGGCAGGCCCCAGGGAGCTGGTGGTCCCCTCAGTGCCCCAACAGATAGCTCAGGCAGAGCCTATAAAACCAGGGTGGAGCTGAAATGGGGTCCTGGCCCAAGGGAAGAGGGGGATGAGTCCCCAGGCCAAGCTGAACAGGGCCAGGAAGGGTTGGTAGTCCCTCAGGAGCCTGACAAAACCAGCATGGAAACATCAGCTACATAAACAAGATGTCAAAAGTTGAGTGTTGTGGACCCTAACCCTGTTTCTTCCAGGTGTTATCTTGCTTTGTCTTGATTATTACAACTGCCATCAATGAGCTCTAAGATGCATTTGTTTTTATTCTGTTCATCTAAAATTTTGTCTAGGGAAGAATACTGTACAGCAGTTTAAATTCCTACAGAAGACTGGTGTTTTTATGGGTACAATGTTTCCCACCTCTCCACACTATTAAATTTCTCATTCCAATGCCTAAAATTGCTTTCTTAAATCTGCCAAGAGGTTCAGATGCACTGTTAAATGGATTTTAAGGCATTTGAGAAGATAAGAGTTTGTAGAAAGTTTTGAGCTCTAAAAAAATGAAAACAGAATTTAAAGCCTCTCTATAAACTGAAGGAAACTGGAGCTGTGGTGGGCATGTGACATGAGCACCTCTTAACTAAATGTTTTGTAAAAATGGGGTCATAAAGGACACACAATGTTAGAACGGTGTATATTTAAAAAAAAAATACTATATACTGCTTCCTTGGAGTTTCTAATGAAATCATAGAATCATAGAATCGTTAGGGTTGGAAAAGACCTCAGGAATCATCAAGCCCAATCGTCAACCCACACCATCTAACGCACTAAACCATGCCCCTAAGCACCGCATCTACATGTTTCTTGAACAGCTCCAGGGATGGTGACTCCACCACTTCCCCAGGCAGCCTGTTCCAATGCCTGATCACTCTTTCAGTGGAGAAAGTTTTTCTAATATCTAGCCTAAACCTCCCCTGGCGCAACTTGAGGCCATTTCCTCTTGTCCTATCACTTGTTACTTTAGAGAAAAGGCCAGCACCCATCTCACTACAACCTCCTTTCGGGGTTGAGAGTGATAAGGTCGCCTCTCAGTCTCCTCTTCTTCAGACTAAACAACCCCAGCTCCCTCAGCTGCTCCTCATAGGACCTGTGCTCCAGAGCCTTCACCAGCTTTGCTGCCATTCTCTGAACCTGCTCCGGGACCTCCATGTCCTTCTTGTGGTGGGGGGCCCAAAACTGAACACAGGATTCAAGGTGTGGCCTCACCAGTGCAGAGTACAGGGGCACAATCACTTCCCTAGTCCTGCTGGCCACACTATTGCTGATGCAGGCCAGGATGCTGTTGGCCTTCTTGGCCACCTGGGCACACTGCTGGCTCATGTTCAGCCGGCTGTCGACCAACACCCCCAGGTCCCTCTCTGCTGTGCAGCTTTCCAGCCACTCTCCCCTGAGCCTGTAGTGTTGCAGGACCAAAGTGCAGGACCCGGCACTTGGCTTTGTTGAACCTCATACAATTGGCCTCAGCCCATCAGTCCAGCCTGTTCAGATCCCTCCGCAAAGCATTCCTACCCTCAAGGAGATCACACCTGCTCAGTTTGGTGTCATCAGCAAACTTACTGAGGGAGCACTCAATCCCCTCATCCAGGTCATTGATAAAGATGTTAAACAGGACAGGCCCCAAAACTGATCCATGGGGAACACCTCTGGTGATTGGCTGCCACCTGGACTTCACTCCGTTCACCGTGACTCTCTGGGCTCGGCCATCCAGACAGTATTTTATCCAGCAAAGGGTGTTCCTGTCTAAGCCGTGAGCCACTAGCTTTTCTAGGAGAATGCTGTGGGACGTGGTGTCGAAGGCCTTGCTAAAGTCCAAGTAGATGACATCCACAGCCTTTCCCTCATCCACTAGGTGAGTCACCTGGTCATAGAAGGCGATCAGGTTGGTCAAGCATGACCTTCCTTTCAAGAACCCATGTTGGCTGGGCTTGATCCCCTGGTTGTCCTTTTACATGCTGTATGAGCACACTCAAGATGAGCCGTTCCGTAATCTTTCCGGGTACGGAGGCCAGGCTGACAGGCCTGTAGTTCCCCGGGTCTTCCTTACGGTCCTTCTTGTAGATGGGTGTCACACTGACAAGTTTCCAGTCTTCTGGGACCTCCCCTGTTAACCAGGACTGTTGATAAATGATGGAGAGTGGCTTGGCAAGCTCCCCTGCCAGCTCCCTCAGTACTCTCGGGTGACTTGTGTGTGTCCATGTGGCGTAGCAGGTCATTAACTGCTTCCTCCTGAATTGTGGGAAGGTTATTCTGCTCTTTGTCCCTGCCTGTCAGCTCAGGGATTTGAATATCCTGAGGACAATTAGTCTGATTACTGAAGACTGAGGCAAAGAAGACGTTAAGCACCTCAGCCTTTTCCTTGTCCTTGGTGACAATGTTCCCTCCTGCATCCAGCAAGGGATGGAGATTTCTCCAAAGATCTCCTTTTGTTGTTAATGTATTTGCAAAAACATTTTTTTATCATCCTAGTGCTGGATTAACACAGTAGAATTGAAGTTTGTAACTTCAGTGTAGCCAAGTGGATAACTTTTCTAGAGAGAAAATACACCTTTGGAAAATTATTTCTGATATGGAGTACTATATTTGGAAAAAGAGTGAAGGTACTCTCCCATTAAGTACATAAATACAGTAAAACAAACATTTATGGAGATTGTTCATCTGAGATGGTCTGGACTGATTTATAATGAGCCAGACAAATAGCAGCTTGAAGGAGAATTGCCATCCTACTTTATCTGGTCTGCCAATTGCCTGAATAGTGCTTGTTGAATTACCAGATAAATACATCTTTCTTTTTGCCTCTAAACCATGACAGTGTGCCAAAAGATTTTACTTCATTTCTTTAAGAATACTTCTTAAAGGAAACCAACGCCTATCTTTAATTATTTACTTCATATAACTTGCATAGTAATATACATTTTTTTTTTCCTGGTATGTTGGTCATTCTCTTTACAGCCAACATCATCTTGTTTCTTCTCAGTCCCTCTGTAAGTATAATCAGATTTGTAGGCAATCATACAAATCCTTAAAAGACACCTTCACATGTTGAATCACTGTCCTTAATTTTTCCATTCTTTTTGAAAGTGATTGGTTTCACATTCAGCTTTTCCAATAGGAAAACTGTGGAAAAAAGAAAAGTGCCATTCTCAGCATGAGGAAGCTGTGAATAGAAACTTGTTATTCAACTCATATTTGCTCATCCCTGGTCAGGACCCCAAAGGCACCCTTGAGGGCTCTTGGTTTGACTGCCTGTGCTCCAAGCAAGCTGTGATCCAACCCAGTTGGGGGCCCTTGGGTCTCACTGCTGGGAGAAGCCTGTGAGAAGCAAGCACCTGGCTCAAATAAATCTTACTTCATTATTAAATGATCATACTGCATGGTTTCTGTGATTCTTCTCATTTTTTTGACCTTTGACTTTTTTAGGCCAATAAGATGAATCTTAGGATGAACTCTCTGCTTTAGTTTCAGTTGCATGTGAAATCTTTTACTAGTATGTAAATATTTAATAGAAAAAAAGTCCCACTTAATTTCCTAAAATTTAAGTCATAATCTGCTTTAAATTACTGTACATACATCTCCAGCAGAGACTTTTTCTGACAGTTCATCAGGTTAATATATTAAGTAAAATATTTCAGATGTAAATTTTTGCAAGGTTTCAGCCTGTTACAAAAAAAATTGACATTAATATGATTATTTCTGATAGTAGACATTGTACGTTATGGAGCTGTCAACAGAGGATGTTTAACTGCTCATTGCCATAACTTGAGCTGATAGGACAATGTAAATCATGGGAAGTATTTATATAATTTTCTTCTTAAGTTATATGTAGAGACCTCTGACTTTTCTGAATGCAAATAAATTAAAATAGCATTTACATGCAATGATGTTAAGGACATAAATACATAATTTTTGTGTATAGTATACATAAGTACAGTAAGAAGCTTAGTTTGCCTTAAGGACAGCAACAAGTGTCTGAAAAATTTTATCATAGTTGTACTGAAATCAAAAAGTTATAATAATTTATGATATTCACAACAGAACTGTTAAACATGTTAAATACCTATTTGAGTGCCAATATCTATTGCTTCAAGAACAATTTTAAATACCAGGTTAGTTTTGTAGCCTAACAAAGATCTATACTCTTTCCATCAGGCACTGGATGACCAAATATGAAACACTGTTGTTCCACTGTTAAATGATGCTGTTTAATGATAGAGGTGGATGTTGCCATGATCCTTTGAATTTATTTGCATTTTCTTTTTCCTCATGCAAATATTGTTTCTTTTTCCTCACTCATTATAATTTTAGTTGAAATATTTCAGTTGAAATAAAAAAAAACAATTTACAGAAGTGCTGAATCCAAGTTTGTTTGTGAAGGCTTGTCTTAGCTTAGTGATATCAGCTGCAAGAGTTATGTTTGTCTGCCCCCATAACATGGATCTTGAATATAAGCAGCTTTATAACAGGATACATATAGAGCAGGTAGATTCCAACCGTGAGACCCTTATGAATCTCAGGAAACACAATCTCAGGAAACACTCAGATAAAACAGAACTCATTGAATTTAACTAGGCTTTTCCATTACAAGAGTCCTGAAAGTATCAGGAAAATTAGCTGTTGTTCATAGAACACACTGTAACTTTTGAAGCCAATGGGGTACTAAGAATAGTAGAAAGCAACATTACTTTAGAGTAAAGATTTGATGCGGTTTCAGGCTTTTTTCCCTTAGAGTGTCATTTAAGTTACTTAAGCAGTGTTGTGTTGCTTATTTGTAAACAAAGTGGAAGATTTATTACTGTGAATAAACAAAATGAAAGAGTAGCATGCACAGAAGTCAATAATTTAGGAGATACCATGTCAAGACCACAGCATGTAGAATTAACCTGTGACATTGTAGCTGTGGTAAACAAGCTGAAGTGATCAATAATGAAATTAATGAACTTCAGATAAGTGAACAAACAGATTTGTCTCAGATTTCAGGTCAGGACCCAGTCAAAGGATTCCTCATCCAGCTGATGGAAGATTGTGAGGGTGTTCCAGACGAAAAACTAATGAGATTAATCCCTGTCTATTTAAAAGATGGATAGAGAGTTCTTCAGCATGGAAACACACCTCGTATCTGAGCAGATTTTACCAAAAGTACAGGAACAGATATATACCATGTGCACAACACCAGTAAGGTCCACGGCTATGGAAGCCTCTGTGGGATTATAAGGGAGAAGACATTATACAGTGTCAGCTGTGTTTCACCCTTCCCTTATCTCCCCACATTTCATGCGCGATGCATAGGAATTGAGAAGGTGAAGGGGAGGCCCAGGGCATTGCTTGTGACTGCAACTATGTGGACATAAAGAGCAATGGGGGAGAAAAGGAAAGCATATTTTTGTTGCCCTCTCTTTCTGCCTGTTTCTGTAACCTTAGTGAGAATGTACTCTGGAGAATACTACAAGTGACTGAGAATCTCCATGGGCTTTCAGTTTTGTATTTGTACTGTGAACTGAAGCAAAATTTTTAAAATGTTACACAATTAATATCAGTAGGTTGCCTGCTCATACAGGAGTTTCTTTACTTCTGCTAACTAAAGATTAGAAAGTGTTTCTAATTTTATCCCTGTCATTCTGAGAAAGCCACAAAAAAAAAAAAAAAGGTTTAAGATCCTCCATCTCAAAATTGGCAATATTTGTAGTAATGCTATTTCAGTATTATGACTGAGTCTTACAGGTAATTTCCAGTCTTTTAAATTGAGTTTCTAACCACTTCTATTAATAATTACGTGAGACTTAAATTTTCAGCAAAATTAAAAAAGGGACAGCTGTAGCCATCTCAGAAGCCGTAAGCAAAGGAAGAAGAAAATCTCCTGGTTTTTATTTTTGTAAGAAAAACTTTCAGATTTTTTCTAATCTCTGTTCTAGGACTTGATTGTAGTACTTTCCAAATGTGTCAGGGTAGCCTTACTAGTTAGGTTGTCTGCCTAAGCAGTTCTCTTCATAGAAAGGAGAATGTGAGCAGGACAAGTATTCCCTCTTTGCATAGACTTGGGTTAGCAATTTACATAATCAACTCTTTGAGAAGAAAGCATAGCCCTATCCAGTTTAATGCTTGAATGATAGATTTGAAACATTTGAAAGATTTGAAAGAACTGTGGCCCATGGGGGGGACCCATGCTGGACCAGTCTTTTCCTGAAGGACTGTAAATCCATGGAGAGAATCAATGCATGGAAAATCCATGAAAAACTGCTGTGGGAAGGGTCCACGCTGGAGCAGGGAAAAGTGTGAGGAGGAAGGAATGTCAGAGAGAAGCCATTATGGACTGACTTTGGCCCCCCATGCGCTGCTCGGGGTGGGGGAAGTAGTGGAGTTGAGAGTGAAGGGGTAAATTTGAGCTTGGGAAGAAAGGGAGAGAAGTTGTTTCAGCTTTGGCTTTGCTTCTCACCATCCAACTCTATCTTTAATTGGTAATATATGAAATTAATTTTCCTCAAGTTGAGTCTCTTTCGCCCATGACAGCAAGTGTGCCAAAAGCATATGTCTAGGCAAGAATATAGGAACAGAGTAAGCACACATGTACCAGAGTATGTATGCTTGTGTTTAGTAGCCCTCAGTGGACAAATTCTGGGAGGAAAAACCAAACTACTTTTGCAATCCTTACAAGAATTTATTGTTCTCAGTCGCTTGCAGCTGTTTTCCAGAGTTCTTATCCATCATGTGAAGACAAAAAATCATTTTGTTTGTAACTGCCATCCTCTGGTTTCATCTGTAATCACCTAACTCTTGTTTTGGAAGAGACAATAAAAAATGGATTTCTACTTTTTCCACTGTCCCTCGTGACCATGAAGGCCTCTTTCGTATCTACCTTAGTCTTCTGTTCCTCCATTTCCACTGTTCAATGCATGGAAGACTGTTGTGGCTCAATGCACTTGGCTAGCAGCAAACACCTCACAGCCACTCGTTCACCCTCCCCTGCTGAGGGATGGGGGAGAGAATTAAGGGGTAAAGCAAAAAAGAGACTCATTGGTCAAAATAAAAACAATTTACTAACTAAACTACAATACAATGGAAAATAAAAATAATAAAAATAATAATAATAATAATAGTAATATACACAAATATACAAACATAAAAATGAGTGATACCTAGTGCAACTGCTCACCACCTGATGACCAAGGCACAGCCCTTTCCTGGCTGACAGTCCTGGAGAAGAGTCCCAAAACCACAGTCCTAGAAAAGATATTTGAGCCTGAGCATCCGAGAAACTGAGAGCTGACCGAGAGAGTGATACAATCCCAAGAGAGAAAGAGACAACCCAGAGAGAGAGAACTTCCAAACAGTTCTCATCTATATACAAGGAATCACATGCATGTTATGGGATAGACCATTGGTCTACTTGGGTTTCAATCCTAAACCTAAGATCAAATCCTAGGCTAGTAATTGGGGCTGTGCTCCCTTCCAGCTTCTCCTGTACCTGCAGGCACTGGCACAACAGAGAAGCTGAAAAGTCTTTAACTGTCCTGGCAGCAACTATAAACATCAGTGTGACATCAGCCTTCTCAGCACAAATCCAGAACGTTGCCTCTTGCTAGCTACTATGAAAAAACTTAACTCTGTCCCAGTCAAAACCAGGACACCATTTTAAGTCACTCTTGTCATCCTTTCTCTCTACACCTTCAGAGATTCCTTTAGATTCTTTTTTTAGATGAAGGGATCAGTACCCAGAACTTCACACTGTAATCAGAATGCTACTGAAGTATGGATTCATAATGTGGCATAAATCTCCTTGTGTCCTTTTTCTTTCTCAATGCTTTCTAGCTTTAAATTGATTATTTTTGACAGCTGCTGAGTAGTGACTCAACATTTTTTATCTATTATAGTTTCAAGTTTTCATCTGAGCAGTAAGTCAGTCAAGAGCCCATAATTTTATATGTAACATTACCATTGATTTCCCCGTCCATTGTACAATATTTTGCATATATTTAATTCATGTTTTAATTTAACTGCCAGTATTAGAGAGCATTTCTGTAATTATTCCTTGGTCTTCATCTACCTTTAGTAGCTTCACCTTGAAAGGAGGGTGTAGTGAGGTGGGTGCTGGCCTCTTCTCTAAAGTAACAAGTGATAGGACAAGAGGAAATGGCCTCAAGTTACACCAGGGAAGGTTTAGGCTGGATATTAAGAAAAATTTCTTCACTGAAAGAGTGGTCAGACATTGGAACAGGCTACCCAGGGAGGTGATGGAGTCACCATCCCTGGAGCTGTTCAAGAAACGTGTAGATGTGGTGCTTAGAGACATGGTTTAGTGAGTTAGGTGGTGTTTGGTTGGACTTGATGATCCTTGAGGTCTTTTCCAACCTTAATGACTCTATGATTCTATGATTCACACCAATAGCAAATATTGTCACTTTATTATTGAGCTCTTTTGAGAATATGTTGAATTGCACAGATTCCCTGAAAGAACTCTGAGATGCTACTGCTATCTCCCTCCACTGAGAAAATAAATAATTGTCTCCTGTCCAATTTTTCCAATCTTTTCATTAATTATTCACCTCTTCTGCACCATGGCACTACCTACAGAGATCTTCTATACCGAAAAAAAAGCACTGTGAGCAAGGAAATTTTCAGTCTGCAGAATGGAGTAAGTCATGTTACTACTCAACTCAAATGGGCTAAGAAGTTATGTTCTCTGATATCTAACAGAGTACAGAGAAGAGATTCTGGTTTAAAGAACAGAAATCTTTTTTGATTATATGCTATTCAGTATCACTGAGCACAATCATTTAACTAGTTGCACTGCTCTGTGCTTTCAGATGTGTAGGAAAATATTTTCTGTAGCACTAAAAGTAAGGGTCTATTAATCCATTTATTCTGCAAGAGCAGACAGAATTAACACTTTTATTATTAGTCTAGGGTTTAGATTAGTAGTCTGACTGTTCCTAGAGGGAAGGGTGTCTTAAAATGAAGAATTCTCTAGAGTTCATGTGTTATGTTTTGTGACATTTGTGTTTAGTTGCTGTTATGGGTTGTCTGGTGGCGAGGAAGGGGTTAAGGTGTTGGCTCCGTTTCTTTAAATGGCTCTTAAGGAGCTACCCCCACCCCCCTCCAAGGATTTGGTAACGGGTTGGGGGAAGGGAGATTTTTGTAAGAAACTGCTTGGAAGGCAGGGTCCCGCTCAGGCCAGACCGCCCCAAGCCAGGCCCCAAGCCAGGATCAGCCAATTGGCGCCTCTGCGAATAACATATTGAGGAAGGACCACTCCCTCCCCCACCTTCTTCCGGTGGGGGTGGGGGCGAAGCGCCACACAGTCAGGAGAGGCACCACACGGTGCGGCTGTGGGAGCAGCGCGGCTCTGGCAGCCGGGCATTTCCACCCCCCCCACCTACTGCCGGGCTTCTGCGAACAAGATGCTGTAGCCCACCCCTCGCCATGGCTCATCCGGGAGCCCTTCTTCCCGGGAGCTGATGAAGACCTCTGATCGTGGAGAAGAGGAGTGGGATTTGAGAGATAATGAAATTGCACAGCACTTCTGGTCAGCGAAAGCCCCGCCATTCTCCCCTGCGAGTGAAGAAACAGCCTTGGACCGAAGCTATACGCCTCACAGGATTGAGGGAGTTGCCAGGGGACTGAAGCTCCGTTGGAACATCGTCACCAGGAGAGAGATGGCACCTTTGAATCGACTGCATCTCCATTCCCCCCCCCCCCATGCCATGTGCCGCTGTGGGGGGAGGAAGAGGTACAGAACAAAGCCTTTGGGCCTTGGGACGAAGGGAGGGGTGGGGGAGAAGTGCTTTTGTGTAAGATGCAGTTTCTCTCTTTCAATATCCTGCTTCTTGTTGTAAATAGTTAATAAATTCAGCTGTTCTACTGTTCTCCACGAGTCATGTCGGTCTCTTACCCGTGACCCTAAGTGGTAAATGAAACCCTCCCAGTTCCCTGCCTCAGCCCACCAGGTGTTTAGGAAACTGTACCTGTGGTTTCATGGACCACGACAGTTGCGTAGTAGTGAAGTTAATAGGAAAATACAACAGGAAGAAGGTATCATTCTTACTCAGAAACATATAATGTGTGTGACAACAAGCTAGTGTTTCAGTCAATTTTTGGCATGAGATCATTTTTAGGTAGATTGCCAAGCACAGTTATTGAGGGACAGTAATGTCTTGTCTGCCATGCAATTATGTATATTGCAGGAGAAAAACAGGAGCAGGTGCCAGTCATCTTATGCAAAAAACATATTTCATGAAAAATGTGCTTCATAAGAAAAATGTTTAAATGTGTCTAATTACTAATGGAGACATAAATAACTATACCATTTGTGTCACTTGTATTTAAGTTAAAATATCAACTCAAACATACTACATATTCCAGTAAAATATGTGTTACAATACCTAAAACATTCTCCAATTCAAGAAGCAAAAAAGGCAAAACAAATCTAAACTTTATTTTCTGACAGTATGCTACAATGCTGGTGTCATTTGATGCTGTGAGATGGTGACACATCCTGAAGTTTGCTATAGGCCTGTAAGAATTTGAAATTAGTGAACTCAAGCTGCTTCTTTAGTGCCTTGTGTTCACCCAGAAAAAAATCGACAGGCTAAAAGGTTTGTAAAGCAATGTGGCATCATGCCGTTGCCAGCAGTTGTCATATGTGATAGCACCATCTTCTAGCATTGTACTTCAATATGAAGTTTATTCTGTGGGCTCCAAAGAATTTAAGATATTTAATATTTAATTTTTAGTGGGGTTATGCTACGCTAGAATGCAATTTCCTAATTTTAAGTTCCCAAAAGTTTACCACAATCACTGTTAAAGTGAATAAAATATTATGTATATCTTAACACGGCATATTCTGCAGTGTAAATAAGTGAAAGATGAGTTTCTTTTGCTAGTTTTAGGATCACATGCAGACCTTTAGATATACCTTGTCTAGAAAAATGCACTGTATTTAAAAAAAAAAACCAAACCCAAAACCCATGTGAAGTATCAATATTCCCCAGATAGATTCTGTTGTGAAGCAGAGAGAAGTTGAGGCCCAGACCATATTTTTCCTTTGTATTTATTGAAGCCACATCTATCCTTCAACACCACCTTCTAACCCTACCATTCCTCTAATTTTGGCCAGCTAAATTTTGGCAATTATCTAAATTTTTGGCATTTTTTAACTGAAATGGCTAAGGCCTCACTTAATGAAGAAGGCAGGGCAACTTCAGATAGAGAACTTTTCTATTGGGACATCAAATGAGGCACAGATCAAACTGACCTTGAGAAATACTTTTCTTGGCCACAAAGAGCCTTCTGGAAAACTAGTTTCAAATGGATTCCTAAACTTCAGACATTTAGTCGACTAAGGTGAAATCTGTTTTCAGCTTTGCTATTTTTACAGCCCTAACCACTGTTTATATAGATGTGTTTGCAACCATTTGGGATAGTTCAAAATTATGTTTGAAGAGAGATAAATAAGAACACAGTTTACATGTCCGGGGAACACGAGAATTTCTTATATTGCAGCAGACTGCCTCTGGAAAAAAGGTATTGTCTCTTTGTTGCAGAAAAAAGTGACAAAAAAATAGAAAGATATGATTGTTTATGATCTAAAAAATATTTCCTTAGGGTCTGTGTCCATGGTTCAAACATATATGTGCTAAAGCAGTAGGTTTTTTTACTTGACATTCTTTGTACGAGATTTCTGTGAATCTTTCCAACTGCATGTTTCAATGGCTGCACATTTGGCAGATCCATGTAAATGAGAGCTGTTAGTATGGAGGAAACTGTAATTACAAAAGTACTCCTAAATGTTTTTCAGACATAGAAGTTGGATGATTGAAAAATTGTGTCTTTCTTCAGATCCCTGGTCTTTTTTTGCTGTAATGATATATCAGAGAATTTTCTTCCACAGTTTAGATAAATAAATAGTGAATCTTAAAAATATATTAATAAAATTAACTTCACAGTCTGTCCTGTGAATACATATGGGGTTATTGTTTATTTAGAAATAAGTTGGGTTTAATACTTTCCTTTATTTAGGGAAGTGACATGGCATTCTTGTACCACAATTTCTCTATCGGTCACTACTCTGAGAGATTCTATCAAAGAATGAAATGTCAGTGTTTGCATTTAAATAGTTGGAAAATAGAGGAAAATATTTGAGGTTAAAAGTTAATTGAGCTAGGTCACTTTAATGTTATAAGATTTGTGAAAACATTGATCTTTTTCCCTTTCTTTTTCTTATGTCCTGTAGTTTTTGTTTTACATCTCGGGAATACTATCACCATCTTTGACCTCTAGTCAGTGAAAAGGCTCTTATATTTTCTCAGCATCTATTGCAGGATGCAGAGTATAGTTTCGTATGGTTATTTTGTTTATCTAAACATAAGTTTTTAATTACGTTAAAAGCTACAATACAGGCACTTTTAAAAAATTTGGTTTTCTTTTCTGGTCAAAAAAAAGGATATGTTTAAAGCAGAACTCAGGTTATGCTTAAAGCAGTATCTTTTGATGAATATGACTGTTTTACTGTATTTGACAGTGAGAAATACAACTGTATTGGTTAACTTTGCATGTGCAAGAATTATGTTGAAAAAGCAGGATAACATATTATTACAATAAACTCCAAAATAAAAAGCTCTCTCTCCTCTAATTAGTAATCTGGAAATTTTCTGTAATGATTTGCATATCTTCATGAAAGAATTAATTGTCTCAGTGTTTATTTCTTGTTACAGAAGAGATTTGACATTGGAACATGGCTTTGCATTATGTTTTAATGTATGTCAAATATACTACAGAAACCATACTCATATTTTTACAAGACATTCAGTATCAGTTTTGTCATAGCTGAAGGAAGGAGAGTTTTCTTTTAGGAATATAATACAGGAAGGATATGATCGCTCTGGAAGAGCAATCAATCTGAAATATCTTCTGAATCTTGCTTTGTGATCACAATGTTCACATGGGTGTCCCTATCAATTGTTCAATCAAGGTAGCCTTGATTGAGCAAGTTTTGTATATTTTCTTCTGTCTATAACTTTAAATTAATTTTGTATTTGAGTGTATGAGAATATTGATTTGAGAGAATCAAAGAATGTGAATATTTGGTATTTAACTTAAGGGGAAACAGCTACAGAGTGTATTACTCTCAGATAAATGCCATCAGAAATTACTAAATATTTTTCAAATAAACTAGCAAAAGTAAATGTTAGTATTTGTGTGGTTTCTAAACATATAAACATTTGCCTGCAGTGACTGCAGTAAACAAACCACAACATTCAATTAATTTTTGCAAAGATATTAAAATTTTGTCATTAAAAGCATGTCACAATTTTGTTACTGGTGGTGTATCCGTGCTACAACTTAATCAATTCAAAGGGCATACCTAAGTAATTTGAAAATGAAAAACATTTTTATAGATGAACTGTATAAAGAATTTCTCACTGACAGTGCAAAACTTTTCATGTTCTAATAGACATGTTAAAATATTAACATTAAGCTAGATGAGGTTATACCTGTGACTTTGTTAAAAAAATAATATCTTATTAGAAAATGTTCTCATTTAACTTTGCAGTTGCAGTTTCATTGAATCAGAATCAGAGAATGATTAGGATTGGAAGGGACCTTAAAGATCACCTAGTTCCGATTCACCACCCAGCCATGAGCAGAGACACCTTCCACTAGATCAGGTTTTTCAAAACCTCATCCATCTTGGCCTTGAACACCTCCAGGGATGGGGCATCCACAACTTCTCTGAGCAACCTGTTCCAGTGTCTCACCACCTTCACAGTCAAAAATTTCTTACTCATATCTTATCTCAGTCAACTTTCTGTCAGCTTAAAACTGTGACCCCTCGTACTATCATTACAGTCCCTGGTAAAGAGTGCCTCCCCATCTCTCCTGCAGGCCGCCTTCAAGTACTTCGAAGGATGCTAGAGGATCTCCCTGGAACCTTCTCTTCTCCAGGCTAGACAACCTCTACTCCTATGGGAGCTGTTACAGCCCTCTGATTGTCCTCAGGGCCTTCCTCTGGACCCACTCCAACAGGTCCATGTTTTACCTGTGCTGAGGACTCCAGAGCTGGATGCAGTACTGCAGGTGGGGTCTCACGAGAGTGAAGTAGAAGGGAAGAATCACCTCCCTCGACCTGCTGGTCACACTTCTTTTGATGCATCCCAGGATATGGTTGGCCTTCTGGGCTGCAAGTGCACATTGCTGTTCTCATCAATCAACACCCTGAAATTCTTCTCTTTATGGCTGCTCTCAATCTGTTCTCCTCTCAGCCTGTATTTGTTCTTGGGATTGCCCCAACCCATGTTCACGACCTTGCACTTGACCTTATTGGACTTCATGAGTTTTGGGTGGGACCACCTCTCAAGCCTGTCCAGGTCACCCTGGATGGCATCCCTTCCCTCCAGTGTGTTGAGCACAATACACAGCTTGGTGTTGTCAGTAAACTTGCTAAGGGTGCATTCAGTCCCACTGTCCATGTTGCCAACAAAGATGTTAACAACACCGGTCCCAGTGCCAACTCCTGCAGAACTCCACTCATTACTGGTCTCCATTTGGACACTGAGCTGTTGACAGCGACTCCTTGAGTGCAACCATCCAGCCAGTTCCTTATTCACTGAGTGGTCCTTCCATCAAATCCATGTCTCTCCAATTTAGAGACAAAGACGTTGTGTGGGACAATGTCAAATGCTTTGCACAAGTCAAGTAGGTGATGTCAGTTGCTCTTCCCTTGTCCACTGATGCTATAACCTTGACATGCAATAAATATTTTCCATGCATGATTTACCTTTTTTTTTTTTTAAATAACATGGCATGAAATGACAAGTCAGATAAGAAGTCTGTGCTGTTGGAGAATTGGTAAAGAAAAAAAAATTATTAATAAAAGAAAGAGGAAAAATCCCAGCCAACCCACCACCAATAAATTACAGCAGCATAACTTTTAACACTTACTTTCCACTTAAGAAATATCTAAAAATTTTCAACTAACACACCCTTAATCCAGATAAAACAAATGCAGACAGTTCTCTAGTTTTAATTCTTACTAAAAAAATGAGGCAATATAGAGCCAAATGCCATAAAACATAAAACTGATATAAAATATTAAAAACTAAATTGTTATATAAACTGTTCTCAAGGTAGCCTTATTGATTTGTGCTGAACCATTGGTAATGTGCTGGAAAATGTATTCAATTTGTACTGTATATGAGGTATGTCAGTTTTACACAGAACAGCTTACTTAGCACAGTGTAGTTTCACTTAAAAAAGTTATGGCATCATTTGGTGCACCGCTGCTCAAAGCCTCAATCTCCACCTCCATTGCTGAAAGTTGTTATTGTCAAAACAGATCAAGCACAAAGTCCCTGAAGAAAGTTACCTTACATCTAACATAGAAGGCAAACTAGCATTTAAAGGGACAATTTTTCCCATTTAACATTTTTCTTATGTTTTGGGATTTGAGAATTTGTGGTTAGCACACTACAGAAGGAATTTACCAAGTGTCAGAGACTGAAGTAATTCACATTTTTCTACTACAAAGTGATTCCATGTGAGCAGATGGGTGTGGAAGAAGGGGAATACCCATTGCCACAGTTTTCTGCAAGACAGAATTCAAGCTACATTTGTAGACACGTCAGCGTCGTGACCCATTGAATCTTTATGCCAGCCCCTAAAGCCCACTCAGACCCGTGACAGAACTTTCAGCAAAGATTTCATACAACTTTTCTGTTTCAGCTGTACTTGAAAGTGTCAGTAATTTTAAATTACTCTTTGTATTACTGAGGCATGTAGAGGTTCTGCTTCGATGCCGAGCCTCCCTGTGCCAGCACGTAGGAAGCAATAGCACTTGCTTCACAGGTGAACTTCCAGAGGAAGAAGTGAAAAAAGTAGGAAAAACAAGGAATCAGTGTCCTAATGAGAATGGTGCTCAGGCACCACTGCTCAGTTTTAACAAATGCAACCCCCGAATCCTTCATATTCTAGGCCTTTGCCCTCACCTTGAAGTCACATTATTGCATTCTGAAGTAGTGCAGTATTCCTCATTTTTCTGTTACATGAAGCACTATTTTTAATACTTCAGTCAATGTGAAAAAATAGCTATTAGCAATGTCTATAAATTAATCAGATGTTAGTCAGGTCTGCTAGTCAGAATTGCTTTGAATCACTACTTGTTTTAAAACATGGGTATCAGGTATGATCTGGCTTCTGATTTCCCCATGCTGTACCAGAAGGCAAAGCTGATGTTCAGTGCTTGTAACTTTGAGACAAATACTTTTAATTTCCTGGTGCAAATGGAAAATGGTTTCTATTAACATATATTCAGCTTCAGTTGTGTGATATATTTCTTTGTGTCTTGGAGTTCATTCATGGTTAAAATATGAAATGGGAAAACCATGTTTCTTAGGAGAGAAATATTTTACTCATCATGTTTTCATTTCTCTTTTCTGCATGACTACATGTTTGTAAACTGAATTTATGAACTTGGATCAACTAGGCTGAATTCCCTGATATTTACAACAACCAGGAAATCCAGCCTCAGCAGTTCAGCCATGAATCTTTCACATTTTGTATAATTTAGTAATCAGTGTCTCAATTTCTTGATTGATTGTCCGATATTCCATTATATGTTATATTAGGCTTATAAATGAGATCTTAGATCACTGTGCACAGAGTATGATATAAGTTCTTCAATTTTGATTAGAGTAGTCAGAAAATGCTACATAAATCATTTTCTCAAACCCTGCAAATCAAATTATATTTTCCCTTTTGAACTGTAAACAAAAATCTGTCACCTTAAAAAAAAAAATTATTTTAGTTATATTGGTGCAAACTTGACTGTGTCTAATAACTGTGGTCTTTAGACTTAGAAGCATCAGCTTATAATTTTAACACATCATAACTTTTAAAGGAAAGGGGAAAAAAAGAGATTAATACAGAGAAACCAATATTCATACCTGGAGAAAAAAATGGTGGGTTTGGGGGGTAGGACAGAGAGGGTCCCAAATTTGGGACCTTGATTTTTTTTTTTTTGGTTGGAAAATGGGGATATTGGCTTGGAAAAATCTTTGCCACAAAACTACTGTCTAGTCTAACTGGTTTTACTAAATTTATTGTTTCACTCATGGACTCTGTAATTTTAAAGGAAAATTTGCTGTTGAATTATCCAAGTCTTTAATTTCACGTTAGTTACTCCAAGTCAAATTTGTTGATTTTCCTAGTTACCTCTGAAACCATGTAATTTTACTTCTTGTATTTCTTCTCAGGGCAGAGATAATGTAGAAATCCTAAGTCTTTCTAGGTTTTCAGTCTTCCTCTGATACTTCAAAGCTTATTTGAAGTATCACCAAGTATTGCCTGTGTCAAAGACCTTGCTAAAGTCAAAGTGAAGCATGGTCACTGCTCTCCTCTGATCCATGAAGTTAATCAGCCCATCGGAGAAGGGAATCACACTTGTCAGCACAATTTGCCTTTAGTGAATCTGCACTGACTATTCTCAATCACGTTCTTGTCCTACTTATCTCTGGATATTTTTTTCCAATAAAATTTAAGTTATTACTTTCCCAAGTACTTAAGTCAGGATAAGTATTCAGTAGTTGCTCAGATCCTTCTTCTTGATCTTCTCAAAGATAAGCATATTTGGCTTTTCCTAATCCTAAGGAACCTCTCTCTTCTCCCAGTCACTGTGAACTTTCAAGGAAAATAGAGCAAAGCCTAACAATTATATCACCCATCTCTTTTAACCATCTTGTGTACAACCCAGGCAGTCTCATGAAATTGTAGATGTCCAGTTTGCTTAAGTGGTCCCTATGTCATTATTATTCTACTGTGGGTTATATTTCCCTATGTCAGACTCGACAGGGGGAGGAGGACAGATTTATCTGTAAAGACAGAAACAAAGAAACTAGCAGGAACCTTTTCTGTTCCTGTGTCCTTTGTCATAAATTTCCCTAGCAGTACGAATACATTTTTCTTAATCTGTTGTTGGCTGCCAGTATGCAGATAGAAACCCTTCTTTTCCTTCACTTCCATGTCCAAATTCAGCTACAGCTAAGCCTTGCCTCTCCTGATTCCTTCTCTTCATGCTTGGGTGATGTTCCTATATTCTTCTTGGTAAAGCCTGGTTCACTACACACTGTGTTATTTTAGACACAAGTCTCGTAAGAATCTACCATTAAAAAAAAACCAACACACTACGTTTTGTAATGATCTTCATAGCCCTTCTGTTATAAAATGTTGCAAACTGATTATATTTTTTATTGATTATTGTTGATGCAATTAATCAAATTCAAGGATCTCTTAATCAAGTAATCTAAAACTTGAAGACTTTGCATGTGTAATTAAACCTGTACTCAGCACTAGGGAGGCCGCACCTCGAGTACTGTGTCCAGTTCTGGGCCCCTCACTGCAAGAAAGACATTGAGGCCCTGGAGTGTGTTCAGAGGAAGTGAGGGGTCTGGAGCACAGGCCATATGAGGAGAGGCTGAAGGAGCTGGGAATGTTCAGCCTGGAGAAGAGGAGAATCAGGGGAGACCTCATTGCTCTCTATAACTTCCTGAGGGGAGGTTGTAGTGAGCTGGGGGTCGGCCTCTTCTCTTGTATCACTAGTGATAGGACCGGAGGGAATGGTTTCAAGCTACGGCAGGGGAGACTCAAGCTGGACATTAGGAAGTATTACTTCTCAGAAAGGGTGGCCAGGCACTGGAATGGACTGCACAGGGAGGTGGTGGAGTCACCGACCCTGGGTGTGTTCAAGGAAAGACTGGATGTTGTGTTGAGGGACATGGTTTAGTGGGAGCTATTGATAACAGGTGAATGGTTGGACTGGATGATCTTTTAGGTCTTTTCCAACCTTGGTGATTCTATGATTCTATGATTCTACTTGTGCTGTGTCAATAAAAGACAGATGTGTCAGATCTATTATAAATATTATGCTCATATGTGTGTTTCATTTTACTTCATCATCTCCCAGTTTTCACAGTTTTAAGAGGATATAAGCAGGATACATAATTCACAAAGTAAATGACATGAACAGTCAGTATGCAAGTAAGATTTAGAAAATGTCTACAAGTAAATTTCAAGCATATGAACTGAAATTGTGTATTTAGCATACCAGTATTCAGCTTGTTACAGCAAATCTCACACAGAGCAGTGATTGCATTCCTTTTTCTGTCAGTGGGCCTGACTGTACACTCATTAGTGGCATTTAATACCGCATTTTGTATGTAGGCTCTTGTGAAATTCAATCTGAATAATTATTCACTGTGAGTAAAGGTAAATAATTTGAGCCCAGTGGGATTGTCTCAAGAGACAACCTATAATTTGTTGATGTATTGACACTGATATTGCTTGCTTGCTTCCATCTGCATTTCAGTTTAACAAAAACTTTGTTTATGAAGCTCTTATGTGTTTCACTACGCTCAGTTTGTAATAATTAGAATAAAAATGTGACTTAGTCAAGCAATAGAAATGACAGCATGTGATAAAAGAATGATGAAGGAAATATTTCCATTACAGGCCGTTTATGTTTAATAAATATCTCTGGCATCTTAAACAGTAGCAAGAGAACTTGTGTTCATGACTCCAGATTCAGTATGCATTCAAAATGGAATCTGTTTATTGCTGATGTCCCTATTTCTGTTACTGTTCTCAGTGTGTTATCATATGACAAATTTTGAAACTGTGTCAAACACAAAAGTTTATATTGGATGTTCAGGAGTTGAATTGCAATATCATGTACTGCAAGAATGAGAGACAGTTCATGTCCATTCTTTAAAAGACTGTGGAAGACTTAATGAATGTTCAGAGAAGGCACATTGTTCAACAGGAATACTTTAGAATGAGCGTGAAGAAATTCACACAGTTTAGGTCATGAAAGACTAAACTAAGGTAACTCAAGCCCAGTCTGTAATTCTCTAAACAGAAGAAAACATCCACTTCTGCAGTTTCACAGGTAATGCCAGTGATTTACAACTAAATAAAGTTTAGAATGGAAGGCAATGCACATATTTATAATATATAGAGTCAACATGTATTATCAAGAATTGTAATGCATGTGCTATTTCAGGAAGTTACTTGTATTTGAAAAGTGCAGTTGGATTGTAGTGTGTATTGTCAGACATTCCTTTTGGCTTCATCTCTTTTGATGCTAGCCATGAGGAATGTACTCTGCATTCCCCATATGATGTACAATCCTTCCGAAGCTTTTCCTTTTGGCATCAAATCACGTATTTGGACCTTAGGTGGGAGCAAAAAGGAAGAGATAAACCTGTTCATTGAAAGTGCACAAAAAAACCCACCAAACTGTACTGTAGAAAAAAGGCTGAGGTGTGTGTATTGGTAATACGGTAGCAACATATTTAGTAAGACAATAATGATATAATTTGCTGTAGGTTGGTTGACAAATATAATTTAAAGACTGATTTAATACAACTGTGCACATATATGTTATAGGTGTACCGTGAACTTAGAAAATAGAGTATTTTTATATGGGATGTGCCACATTACATTATAAAAATACCTATTACAAATTCATACAATATAAATAAAATACCTTTAAATAATGTTTGCTCTGCTTTTGTTATTTTTTGTATCAATGTAAATTTTTAAAACTCTATAAACATTATAATAAATAGCAGAAGAGTACAGTTTATAAGATGTGCATTTTATTAGATTTCTACAATGCAAAATACCAGCGAAAAAAGTAGCAGAGGTTAGGGCAATCATTCAATTACAAGTTTAGAAAGCAGTGAACAAGAAAATGTCAAAAACACACCTCAGAAAAAATAATTGTTTGCTCTAAAGAGTACACTGTGGCCTTTGTAGTTAAAATTGCTTTAAGAATGTCTGTTGTGTTCCTGCAAGAGATGCCATTGTCCATGGAGCCAAATAATCCTACCACCACTGTACCAGGCTTCTCAAATCTATTTTAGCTGTAAACTTGTGCATCTAACCCCTCCCTAGAGAGGCCTTCTGACCACTTGGTTTGTCTCCCTCAGTTGTATTTGTAGCAGGGATCACAGCTGGAAGACTGCTTAGCCACTGCAAATTCATCTGCTGCTAGGACTGCAGTGAGATAGTGTAAGGTCCTGGGGAAGAGCATCTCTTCCCTGGTGGCTTATAAGATGGTGGGGACACAGTTCCTGCATAAGAGGAGTACCAAACAATGTACTTTTGCACAATGTAACAGGTTTGCTGAAACCTCCCATAATTTCACAGAGAGAATTATCCAAGGACAATGTTCATACATCTTTTAATGCTTATAATAAGTTGAAGAAATACTTTATAGAGGTGTTTTATTACCACTCTGTCTCCAGCATGTAACTATTGTCAGAAAAAATACAGCAGTTTTCATCTTAAAGAATAAAATATGGCACTTCAAAAATTATTGTGCTCATTACTGCCAAGCAAGCAAAGAGAATATTTTAACTAAGGAAAACAAACTATTATGCTACCTTCAGAATCCTGACCTTTGTGGGTTTTTTTCTTCTCTGTGAGTGAGATTTCCTGTAATCTGTTTTAGTACATCTTCATCTTCACATTAAAGGGTTTTGAAAAAATGACAGCATGCAAGGCAATTTAAAAAAAAAAAATCTACTTACTGAAAGCTGTGGTGTGCAGAAAGGAGTCCAGTAAGAAACACATGATGTCATTGTGAGTGAGAAATAAAGAAGTTTTGCCACAGACAGAATTATATCTGAAGTATATAAACCAAATTGATTGCTAATGTGTATTTCCATTGTGTGAAATTTCTGCTCTCAAAACAATTTCACATGGAAGTAGTGATACATTAGAGATAACTACAAAACAATAGTAAAGATATGTATATTGTTATGGATCACTTCAGAAACAAAGTAGGATCTGGGAATATCTGGTTCAATATTTTTGGTATAGTTCTCCAAATATTTTCTAGGCCACACACTATCTTCTGATAACTTTTCTTCATCTTTCCATAGGTTAATAAATTAAGTTAATGCTGTATAAAAAGGTATTTTGTTAGTCTTGATTAAACAGATTTGATCTTTTAAATGGAGTCATCTTTTCAGTAGTCTTTACGGGACATTTTTATATTTAATTTCTTTCCTTGAGTGGAATACAAACTTAAAGTCTACTTTGATTAGTAACAGTATTTTCTCTTTCTGTTTCTAAAAGTTCATTTTTGTGAAGTAGAACTGGCTGTTGATAAGCACTGAGTTCTGTATTTTCTTTTAGAAATATAAACTGTTCACATAATTGATTACATTAGATTTTTTTCTAATTTAATCTACATTCATAATGTTTAAATATTTTTTTTCCTAATTCTTTCCTCGTTTTTGGTGGGGAGAGGGAAGAGGAGGCTGTGAGGGAAGTGTTAAACTCAGGTTAACCTTAACTGTTGTCTTGTACTGGTTGGCTGCTTTGACAAATACCATTTAAGATGCCATATATCCCTGTTCTCTTTATCTGCTATAAATCCCTGTTTGAACAAAATTTCTGAGGCATATCATGGGGATCCCACTGGGGAGTGAATCATGAGGACCTGAACCAAACTGCAAGAGGAAATAAGTGTTAATCAGTGTTCCCAATGAACACTAAGACCTGGAAAGAAAAATGTTAATTTGGATAAATTTACAAAACATAGAAATTCTACTAAATAACTTCTCAGTGGAAATAGGCTTATCAGAAATAATATTTTCCATTAAAACTTGTAGGAAACCTCTTAACTTGTTCTAATTATCACATGCAGTTACTTTAGCCACTGATTGTTCTGAAACAATGTAATTAAAAAACCACAAAAGTCTGCTATGACACAATGCATCCAAATCAGTGCTTCAGATAGTGTTTAATTTAGTAATATTGAGATTTTTCACATAAAAGCAAGAGAGTTTTTTCAAATAATTTTTTATTTGAAAGCAAAAAGCTTCTGGTTTTTTTGAGAAGGAAAGATGTCCTGGTTTTGGTTGAGGCAGAGTTAACTTTCTTCACAGCAGCTAGTGTGAAGCTGTGTTTTGGATTTGTGCTGAGCAGAAGGCTGATAACACTCTGATGTTTATAGTTGCTGCCAGGACTGTAAAGGACTCCTAAGCTTCTCTGCTTGATATAAATCTGCTGAAGAAAAATAATTTCACTATATTGTAGGAAAAAGGCACACCACAAACAAAGCCTCAGAACTGTATTGTATGTCATTGCAATATGCATCATCTCATTTGCCAAGATTATTTTAATTAGGTGAATTTAACATTGTTTGAACTATTTATTAGTCTCAGTAGTATGTAATGCATTATGTGACACAGACCATTAGTAGAAAGAAAGACCATTGTCCTGGCAGCAACTATAAACATCCTACTCAGAAAAGGAGTCTTACAATTTTTAAACAAACTGTAAAATAGTATAAAACTGTTTAATTTGTTTGAAAATTCCCATTGTTTGCTTGGTGAAGTATTTATTGATGTCAGACGATTTTGTTTTACCAAAAGATTGATAAATTATTTCTGTATTTTTTCCCCCTACTGTTTACAGTAAGTAGTTATTTTAGTGGGAACTTGGTTTATCTTCCAGAGACAGAAATCCAGAATAATTCCAGTGGTTTCTGTTGACTGACTGGACATAGTGAACAGGCCTTGCCTGCATTTTTCTAAATTAAGGCAAGCAGACAAACTGTAATGAAATATTCTGTCACATTGCAGATAAGGCTAACACCAGAGGCAATGTAGGCCCACTGATGAATGAGGTAGGTGCTCTGGTTACAGAAGATACAGAGAAGGCAGAGTTACTGAATGCCTTCTTTGTCTCTCTCTATACTGCCAGAGGATATCCTGAAGAGTCCCGTACCCCTGAAGCCCCAGAGGAAGTCAGAACAAAGGAGGAGTTTCCTCTGGTAGATGAAGACTGGGTTAAGGGGCAGTTAAGTAATCTGGACACCCATAAATCCATGGGTCCTGATGGGATGCACCGGTGGGTGCTGAGGGAGATGGCTGAAGTCATTGCTAGACCACTTTCCATCATCTTTGGCAAGTCGTGGGAAACAGGGGAGGTGCCTGAGGACTGGAGAAAAGCAAATGTCACACCAGTCTTCAAAAAGGGCAAGAAGGAGGACCTGGGTAACTATAGACTGGTCAGCCTCACCTCCATCCCTGGAAAGGTGATGGAACAATTTATTCTTGATGCTGTCTCTAGGCATATCAGTGATAAGAAGGTCATTAGAGGCAGTCAACATGGCTTCACCAAGGGGAAGTCATGCTTGACCAACCTGATAGCCTTTTATGAGGATATTACCAGGTGGATAGATGATGGTAAAGCAGTAGATGTGGTCTATCTCAATGTCAGAAAAGCATTTGACACCGTCTCCCACAGTATCCTCATGGCTAAACTGAGGAAGTGCGATCTGGATGATCAGGTAGTAAGATGGATTGTGAGCTGGCTGGAGAAAAGAAGCCAGAGAGTTGTGGTGGATGGGAAGGAGTCTAGTTGGAGGCCTGTATCTAGTGGAGTCCCCCAGGGTTCAGTACTGGGACCTGTGCTATTCAATATATTCATCAACGACTTGGATGAGGGAATAGAGTGCACCCTCAGCAAGTTTGCTGATGATGCGAAACTGGGAGGAGTGGCTGACATGCCAGAAGGCTGTGCTTCCATTCAGTGAGACCTAGACAGGCTGGAGATTTTGGCAGGAAAAAATTTAATGCAATTTAACAAGAGCAAGTGTAGAGTCTTTCATCTGGGCAAGAACAACTCCAGGTACCAGTATAAGTTGGGTACTGACCTGTTGGAGAGTAGTGTAGGGGAGAGGGACCTGGGGGTCCTGGTGGACAGCAGAATGACCATGAGCCAGCACTGTGCCCTCGTGGCCAAGAAGGCCAATGGCATCCTGGAGTGTATCAGAAGAGGGGTGGTCAGTAGGTCAAGAGAGGTTCTCCTCCCCCTCTACTCTGCCTGGTGAGACCGCATCTGGAATATTGTGTCCAATTCTGGGCCCCTCAGTTCAAGAGGGACAGGGAACTGCTGGAAAGAGTCCAGCGCAGAGCCATGAAGATGATTAAGGGAATGGAGCATCTCCCTTATGAGGAAAGGCTGAGGGAGCTGGGTCTCTTTAGTCTGGAAAAGAGGAGACCGGGGGGCGACCTTATTAATGTCTATAAATATGTGAAGGGTGAGTGTCAGGAGGATGGAGCCAGGCTCTTCTCTCTGACATCCAGTGATAGGACAAGGGACAATGGGTTCAAGCTGGAACATAGGAGGTTCCACTTGAATATGAGAAAAAACTTCTTTACAGTGAGGGTGACAGAGCACTGGAACAGGCTGCCCAGAGAGGTTGTGGAGTCTCTTTCTCTGGAGACATTCAAAGCCTGCCTGGATGCGTTCCTGTGTGATCTGATCTAGGTGTTCCTGTTCCGGCAGGGGGATTGGACTAGATGATCTTTCAAGGTCCTTTCCAATCTCTAACATTCTGTGATTCTGAGATTCTGTGTGTGATTCTGCTGTATTTCACATTCTTTTGAATATATAATACTTTACAGTATAATATAAGACCTCAGGTAAAATAACTAAAAGGGTTTAAAGTCAGACGTATTGTGCATTCGTTTTCTTAGATCATGTGTTATTTCGGTGTTTTTGCCTGGGTGGTTTTGTTACAATAAAAGTCCACATACGGAAATGTCACAGTTTTGAACCCCTCGCTAGGAAAACACACAAACTGCCTGCTCATCCTCCCCCCTTCCCAGGAATCTGGGAGAGAATTAAAGGGGTGAAGTGCAGAGAGACTCATGGGTTGAGATAAGAACAGTTTGATAACTAAACTACAATAAAATTGAAAATAATAATTATAATAATGATTATAATAATAATAGTATCATATAGATAAGTATACAAATTAGTGATGCACAGTGATACTGCTCAACACCAGATGAGCACGGCTCAGCCTGCCCGCAGCCAATGACCCTGAAGCAAGGAGGGTCCCAAAACTGCAATCCCGGAAAAGATAAGAGCCTGAGTGTCTGAGACTGCGAGCCGACTGAGAGAGTGAGAAAACCCTGAGAGAGGGACCACCCAGCGAGAGATGACCCTGAGAGAGGGGATGACCTGAAGCAAGAAGGAATAGTTTCCAGACAGACCCTCTTCTGTATACTGGTCATGACGTGCACAATAGACACGTGACACATGACACAATAGACCCAAACAGACAACAGACTGTTGGTCTGTTTGGGTCTCAGTCCTAGACCTAAGGTCAAACCCTAGGCTAGTAATTGCAGCTGCACTCCCTCCCAGCTTCTCCTGCACCTTCAGACACTGGCACAGCAGAGAAGTTGAGGAGTCCTTGACTGTCCTGGCAGCAACTATAAACATCAGTATGTTATCAGCCTTCTCCCCAGGAAGAATCCAAAACACAGCCTCACACTAGCTGCTGTGAAGAAAGTTAACTCTGTCCTAGCCAAAACCAGTGTCCCAGCCAAATCCAGGACAGGACATTTCTATGGAAGCGTGTGTCTTTTTTTTTTTTTTTTTTTTTTTTTTTTTTTAAATAAATACACAGTATAGTGATTGGTCAGTGAATACTGTATGCTTCATAAGAGCACTTGAAGAAGATATAAACAATGAATCAGTATAGGGCAATTCCTGTATAACTGAATTTCTATTGCACGGAAAATAAAAGCTTCAGAGTTAGGTTGCAAAGAGGCAACATGTATTTTTCATTCTCAGTTTAACTCAAAATTATATTTTTCAAGTCAGGGATTTGTAAGAAAAAGCTAAAAAATATCAAAGAAATGTCATTATCTTTATTTTAATTAGTTTAGGGTTTAAAGCAGTGATCCAGAATATGAAGAGATGGGCATATTCCTCATCTATATAATGAACATATTCAACATGTGGACCACCATGATGCAGAACACTCTGGGATGAGAGCTCTGTTAAGAGATGATTTGGAATAATTAGCAACAAAAAAACATGGTATCAGGTCTAATAGAGCAGTCTCATAAAATGTGATTGAGCCTGAGTTAGATCCCAGCCTCTAGGCCAGGAACAGAAACTCTGAACTTAGAATCATAGAACCATACAGCAACCCAGGCTGGAAGGCATACCTAAAGATCACCTGGTCCAACCTCTTGTGGGAAAGGAGGCCTGCATGAGGTTATCTAGCAATTTAATTGCATCTTTAAAACTTTCAATGACAGGGATTCTACCGAATTACTGGGGAAGTTGTTCCAGTGAATGGTTGTTCTTACTGTAAAAAAATGTCTTTCATATGTTGAGATTAAACCTTGATGAAACTTGAGCATTGTAATCAGAAACTGATTAGAGTCTTCTTCTAAGAAATGTCTGAGATGAAGACATGGGACAGAGGAAGGAGAGTCAGCTTCAGGTAAAGTAAAAGAAAAACAACAAAATGAATGAATTAAACTATTTCCAGAGCCTGAAAGAAAATGTAATATGTAGTTTAATCTTTTACTCGTCAGTTGATACCAATTTTTAAATAAAGGCATTTTAAGAGAGCCCAAACATTGGATTTTAAAAAACCCACACCCTCTTTTCTTTGAAAACGTGGAATAAAACAAATAAAATATTTTGATGCTTTCCGGAAGATCTTGTTTTTATTTGTTGACTTCAATCTGAACTTGTGTGTAGTTTTGCCTTTTCCTGATACTCAGTTCTTTACACTAATTTGTCAGAACCACGGATGAATTAAGTCAGACTGAATGAGTGTGTCCTGCCAAACCTTTATCTGGCAACAGATTTGCTTTGGATGACATTATATTCTACTAAATTTTTTTCTTGACAGTTAACACTGTCAGCAGGAACATGAAATGCCTAAGTTCCAGATCGTGTTCCAATTAATGTTTCCTGATTGAAGACATCAGCAGGAAAGTTTAACGATACCCTGTCAGTTAATACATTTTTCTGGGAGTCTGTGCTGTGGCTTCAAATTCTGTCAGAGAAAGGCATTCACCTGGAGATTTTAATAACCTGGCTAGGGATCCTGCCCAGTATTTATTAGGTGACCAAAAGGAGAAAAGAGACTTTCTTCTTATCTGAAAATGTAGTTCATTTTTCCTCCTATTTTTCCACTGAAAGCCATATATCAAGTCAAATTTTGTTCTAGGGAGGAAAGCCTATAGAACATAAGAAAAAAATTATTCACTACATAACATGTAAACTCGGAATTATTTGTGATTTTAAACAGATGACAGTTTGATATATTTTGGTTTGAGTCATTGTACACTTGGAAATGCTGCCAGTTGTTTATTAACTGATTTTTTTTTTTGTTGGCAGTAGTTTATGCATTTATTAGAAAATCTGTGAAGTTTCCTGCTGCTTCTCCAGCAGTAACACAGCAGCCTTTTGGAGTAACAACTATAGCTTGAAAGGGTAGAATAGAGAAGGAGCTGCCTCAGGCTTGGCTCATTGCCTCCAAGCTTGGCATGTCTCTTGCAGCTCTTTTGTTAAAGAGGAGCCTGAGGAAGTCAACTGGAGTAATATGAGAAACATGAAATACAAGTTTATCTTAAAAAAAAATAGTACTACTATCTGCCAAACCTGATTTTCTTCAGAAAAATACTATAAAGCAGTAAGAATTGGTTTTACTGTTAAAGATGTGGTTGAAGTCTGTTATAAATGTATGAGAAAACAAATAAAAGTGTCTGATCATTTAGAAAAGTGTCTTTGATTTTTAGTTGCCATTGGTAAGAGTATTATTAATATGCAGACAGGATAAAGTGTTCTGTAATAAATATACTGAACATATATTCACCTTCACAATCTTTTACAGACATTGAGGTGTAATCTGTAGGACGTAGCTGGAACAGACAAGAAGAGCATATTGAATCAGTAAAAATAGCCATGGTAACTTCATATCTGTTACTTTTCACTTTGAGGTATAGCTAGCTAACAGTGCTTTATCCAGAAAAAAAAAAAGCTCCTGTCATAATGACGTGGAAATCAGTTTTAGTTTTTCAGTACCACTGGATGGCTTTCTGGACATATTAAGTATCATGTGTCTCTGTTTTCCATTTGAAAAGATTTACATCTTTGAGAATATTTAGATTCAGAATGTGACTTAAGAGTGTCATACAACTTCAGATTTTCATGAGTCAGAAATGAAAGAGAAGGTACCTTGAACTGCTATAGGTAGTCTTTATGTTCCCAGTACTTCTCCTGTTCTGAGTTTTCTACTAGAAGAAGCGTCTGGAGTTCCCATAATGGAGAGACTATTCTGGGGCATCTGCCAAGACAGTGAAAGTGATGCTGGCCTTGAGGAAAGGAAAAGATTTTCTTACTTCCTTGATCTCTCATTGGGGTTTTCCTTGTTTCAGCTGGGACAGAGTTTTCTTCATAGTAGATAGTAAGAGACTATGTTCTGGATTTCTACTGAGAAGGTGGCAGGTAACATCCTGAGAGCCTGTTTTGCCATGAAACAAAGTAAGGTCAAGGGACCTGCACAAGAGATCTAGTTTCTAGGAACAAAATGGCAAGATGGACATTGTCAGATTCCAATGGATGTAACAAATAAAATAACAGCCATGTTGCCACCAACTAGCAAGAAGGAAACACAAGCCTTCTAGCTGCTGTGGTTTTCTGGAAAATGCATATTCCGGATTACAGTCTGATTGTAAACCCTCTCTCTCAAGTGACCTGAAAGAAGAATGAGCTGGTATGGGGCGGTGAGCAATGACAAGCCTTTGAACAAATTAAGTGGGAAATGCAGTAGTTTAT
The DNA here is from genome assembly GCA_011057875.1 of Pterocles orientalis. Lineage (NCBI taxonomy): Eukaryota > Metazoa > Chordata > Aves > Pterocliformes > Pteroclidae > Pterocles > Pterocles orientalis. Next base: position 14,668 of record WKFP01012638.1, on the reverse strand, counting down.
GCCTTAGCCCCTGGAGCAGTCCAGACAGGACAAGATGTTGAAATTGTGCTCTCCACTGCAGCCAGGGAGAATGGTCCTACCTGAAGCCTCTGGCAAAAAGCACCAGGGGAGACCTGAGGTTGTCCCCTAGGGCTTTGGAGCTGAGGATACAGAGAATCCAAAGCTCACAGCACTCCAACTGGAAAAGAGATATATTAGCAGCATACGAAGGAGTTCGAGCCGCTTCGGAACTGGTTGGTACGGAATCGCAGCTCCTCCTGGCACCCCTACTGCTGGTGGATGTTCGAAGGGGAGATTCCCTCTACATGTCATGCAGCACATGCTACGTGGAGTAAGTAGATGGTGCTGGTTACACAGAGAGCTCTGATAGGGAACACTAGTTGCCCAGGGATTTTGGAAGTGATCACAAACTGACCCAAAGGTAAAGATTTCAGAATGTCACCAGAGGAGGAGGTGGCACATGTGGAAGAGGCCCCACCGTATAGTGAACTGCCAGATAATGAGAAGCACTATGCCCTGTTCACTGATGAGTCTTGTCACCTTGTAGGAAAATATGAAAGGTGGAAGGATGCTGTGTGGAGTCCTACACAATGCATCATGGAAGATGCTGAAGGAAAAGGTGAATTGAGTCAGTTTGCAGAGGTAAAAGCCATCCAACTGGCTTTGCTGAACAAGAAAAGTGGATGATTGCTCTCTATACTGACTCGTGGATGGTGGCAAATGCTTTGTGGGGGTGGTTACAGCAATGGAAGTAGAGCAACTGGCAGTGCAGAGGCAAACCCATCTGGGAAGGAGAACTGAAGATGCCTGTGTGGTTTTTGCCTACTTCCTCTCAGAACTGTAAGCTGTGGAAAGTGGGGTTTTGAAATTGAAGAATTAAGTGCTTAGCCTTTGTTGTTTTTTATGATACAAAATATTAATTAGCAAGTCAAAATTGCTCTTAACAGGCTGCATGCACTTACATCTTTAGAAGCAAGCTCTCACTTTCTGTTGTCTGGGAAAGAAATACCTGTATATTGCAAATGACAGGTAATCAAAACTTCAAACATTTACTATTTGGTTATGTCAAATTTCAAAAGTGTAATGAGAGCATTTTAAATAAGCTTCTGTTCTATTGCTTCTGAATTTCATTGCAGAGGGCTGGTGCTTTCAGTGGAAAGTGAATTAGACTGACAGCACTTCTATTATTCAGAAAAAAAAACGTACAAGTTGTTCAAGGATGTGTAAAAATGCAGATTGATGTAAATTGAGTCAATATTACATAAACCATTCATGCAAAGCAAACAGTAATGTCATGATAAACAATACAGAGATATAAGGAAATTACTATTTTATTACTCATGAGTCACATCATTCTTTTTTAGCTCTCTACTAAACATGGGAATTTTGGACATAATTTCAAAAGAGCAATTTCCTGTAGAACAAACCAAAAATTAAAATCAAATTGTGCCACTTACATTGAATGGCTTGAAGTACGACACAGATAAAATATCCTGATCAGTAGAGGAACAGAAATTGATTTGAAGGGTCCCAGAATGTCTGATGTTTCATTCTGCTTATCCAATAGAAAGGAGAGATACATTAATTGAGGGTAAGGGTAGGAACTCGAGTCACAAAATTTACAATTGGATCTGAGGTATTTATCAGGGCTTCTACCTTTTGCTGTATAACTCTCTGCAGTCACCTAAATGACTTTGTGTCTCTGCCAGTTTTATTTCCAAGTGACTTCCATTGCACCCTTCGTGGTGCTGTCGTCACTATCAGCGTCTTAGCAGATCCTTCCATTTTCCACCTGTCCTCATTAAGATGATTCCATACATTTCAGTTACCACCAAAATTATGGAACGTATGAAAAGGCTGTCTAAGTCAAGCATCAAGGAAATTATTTTAAAAAATTACTGTTCTCTTTAACCTTGCATTTTCCAAAGTTTCTGAAAACAGATTTGAATAGGCTAGTTTTAAAATGTCTCAGAATGAGCCTGGTATTTGTCTGATTTAAAGAGGTCTTTACCTCTTTATATTCTGAAAGGAATAAGAAATTAATTTTTTCTTTATTTTATGTAGTTTTTTGCCACTGATGTATTTGTTACCTTCTTGAATTGTGCTGGTAGGATCCACTAACTCTCCACAATCAGTTCAGTTTAGGCTGTCATGCATAGTCCTTGCAATATCAGCGTAATTTGTTATTTTGCAGTTCTCTCTTATTTTCTAAATCACTTCTATGTAGAACAGCATGGGCTGTTGACAGTGTAGTGACATCAATATTTAATTATATTCTGCTGTAAAACCTGATCACTTTATTCCTACTGTTTCTTTCTCTTAACTCCTTTTTCAAAGAAATTCTCCTCTCTCGTCTTGTCAGTTTAGCTTCCTGTAAATGTTTTGCAAAGTATGCCATCAAATATTTTTACTCTATCACTGACCTCATCTTCTGAAATAGTTTCTTACTGGTGGGTTTTTTGTATTTCCTACTGGTAGCTTGTATCTTAAACTCCTCATTAATGTCCAAGTTATAAAACATTGTTGTGATACAGCTTAGATTTTTATGGTTAAACAAGTTAGATTGTTTTTGTGTTTTAACCCTCAGCAGCAATAAACACTGCACTGCCACTCACCCAGCCTCCCCCTCATGGGTTGAGATAAGAACAATTTACTAGTTGAACTACAATAAACTTAAGAGCAATAAGGATAATATATACAATATATACAAATGAGTGATACACAGTGCAGCTGCTCACCACCCAGTGACCAAGACACAGCCCAAGACCCAGCCCATTTCTGGCTAGCAATCCCAGAGCAGAGAAAGTCCGAAAACTGCAATCCCGGAAGAGAGTAAGAGAGTGAGAGAGGGCCAACTGACAGAGTGAGCTTCTTAGAAAAACCCACAATTTATATTAAGTATGACAGTGAATGATATGGAATATTCCATTGGTCATTGGATTTCTCACCTTACGTATGCTCCATCCCAGCTTCCTGTACACCTGCAAATTTAGCAAAGCGTGGGAGACTGAAAAGATCCTTGGATTCCTTGACAGCAACTCAAAACATTAGTGCATTATTGACATTCTTCTCAGTACAAATCCAAAACATAACCTCATACTAGCTACTAAAAAGAATCTTAACTCTAGCCCAGCTGAATTCAGGACAGTAAAAAGAAATTTAACTCTAACCCAGCTAAAACCAGTACAGATTTTTGTGGCTAAAGTCAAACTATAATTAGATAATAAGAATGAACGTATGTTTCCAAGGACTTTGTGTGTTGTAATCGCACAAAAACTCAATTACATTTGACAGTTGATGAGACATCCACAGTCTTTTGCCATTGAGCTGCATCTTACCTAATGTAATCCAACTATTTAATATACATTTTGCATGGGAAAAAGAAAACAAGCTACAAGGCAATCAAAAACAAACCTGCATGTCTGGTTTGAAATTAATTTATTGAGATTTCAACTTGTATATAGTCCCAAATGTCCTTCAAACAAGTCCTATATCAGAGTTCACATCTGTTAATAAAAAAAAGACAGAAAATGAGGGAAGGAATGAAGAGCATTATTGTTCATAGCTTAAAGATGAGAAAACTCATGTACAATGATTCCTCTGTCCCATATCACTAACAGGACCTATGGAAAATCCAGTACTAGAGCGCAGGATTTTAGCATTAGGAGCCAAGTAGTAGCAGTTACAAAAACAGTGCTTATGTCAGTTAGCTCAAAGATGCTAGGTTCATATACCACAGCACATTTCAAAAGTGTAATGTGAGCAGAAATATTTCTCTCACTGATATAATATTAATGTTGAAAACTGAGGTACTCAGGAAATCATAAAAAGACAGAGTTCCTTTGGAAAACCATCTCAGTCACATTCTACATCCTCTCTCTCTTACCGCCCACATTGATAACACATCATTAAGTGCATTAAGCTTTACATTTAACAAATAGCAATGGAAATATTGCTTTTTATACATAGTGGATAAGGCAGTGGTACAAAAGAAACATTAAGTCAGAAAACTTCCTGAATTTCCTGAGTGCTGCCTGTCTCAATTGTATAATAAAACAAGGTGTATCTTGCCTTTTGACTACCCAGTTAAATTCCTCTCTTTCCTGTGCTGGTGAGAAGGTAAAATAAATTAAATGCTGAAAAAATCTCAAACTATATCAATCAGCCTGTTTTTCTTGAGGGCATGTACCATTTGTGATAAAAGAAGCTGGCTTATCTTTTCCTCCTCCTGGTCCTCCTGGTGCTTCCAAACTCGTATCCAGAGGCCTGACATCCAGGACACCACAGCAAGCTCCTAAAAATAACTAATAACCAGAGAGAGAGTTCCTTGTACATGATTACTACGGGTCTGAAAGGACTGTTCAGTACTTTTTGTCTATTCCCTATGTCAATCACAAAAACCTATGTTTATGTCTGTGTAGCGTTAAGTCCCATGACAAGACAACATTGCTGGAAAAATAGCCTGTCTATAAAAAGCATACAATTCTTAGCAGTGAAAGGTAGTTGGGGCAATTGTGCATTTAGGATGAGTATCTCTATACCTTATATTGTACTGTCACTGACATTAAAGTCCTGTGAAGTAAAAAGTCATAGGTCCAATCATAGTGAATCAAACCCAAGGTTAATTTGTTTAATTTCTTACTAGTAATAAACTTTCCAGTGGGAGACAGAAGATTCTGCTGGCAGTCACAGTGGTTTCTATAGTGCTACTAGGAAAAACATAATATATTCTCCTCCATCATGCTGTGGCTTGATGTTAATATGTGTACTTCCAGCACTTAATGGAGGAGAAGAATAAGACAGAAAGGTTTTTCAAAGGTTTATAAGGTTCTGGGGTGACTGGATTCCACTGTCCTAAGAAAAAAGCTACCCTAGGGCTGTTAGATGTGAGAATCTGTACTATGTTTTATTTTTCCTCATTTTATTTCACAGCACTGTTGATAATAATACATTTTTAGTATACATCAGTGCTCTGGATAATTTTGCTAATGCCATTTCGTTTCAAGTATTCTGATGTAAAAGCTTCAGATAATAATTCTTAGGGATAAAACAATCCTCCTCTTAGACCAAAACAAAGACCCATCTAAACCAGTATAGTGTCTCAAGCCAATAGCAGTTAAGTAGGGAAAAATAAGACCAGCACTTTGTGATATTCTCTCCAGCCTGTAGCTTATTGCAGCTCAAGAACAGGTACTGTCTTGGGTATTTTTGTTCATATGAAGGAAACTGACAAAATATGAAGATCAGTTTTAAAGGTAATTATCTTTAGAAAGGTTTAATTTTTTTCAAATATTTTCTCTATAAAGAAGAACGTGAAAAACCCTTACCACCTATCAAAATCAAAGTTATTAAAACTTAAACTTTGCACAGATCTTAAAGGTGTAAACTAAGTTGTCTAAGTAGTTTTTTGCTAGGTATTTTGGAGTAATGGCTCTTGTCTTTATGGGTTTGTAAGGACCTTGCTGAGACGCTATGAGCTTATTGATTGAATTCTCCATATATTACTACAAGTAATGTTTTCTTCAATTCCTGAAAACCAATAATATTAATGGCTAGGTTGTGTTCTGGCATAGATAATTTTTTCCTTTTTAAAAGTGTATTAAGAAGTTAGCAGAAAAGATATCCAATTTTTGTTTTGCTCTGTTTATCTGTAATTAATAGCATTAAAAAAAAAAACCAAATCCATCTCTGTTTCAGGCATTAATTTTGTGGTCAGTGATTCACAAGAAGTTCTGTTTTCCTGAAAACTACATCAAAAATTGTTATTATGACCACAAAAATTCTAAAAATGAATTATGCTTGAGTTCTTTCTGTGAGTACAAACCAAAGTTTGTGTTTCTAAAGAAAAGTGCCTTGGGAAAATAGGAATAGAAGATGATGGCAAACTGAAACTCATGGGCTTCACAAACCTTTTTCTGCCTGTCATTTCTTTCTTTGAGGTATGTCAGAGACAAGATCACTGGGAAGAAAATTCTCATCCTGCTTTATGAGAGGAAATACTGATAACTAAATGCTATGATTATTATCTATAATAGCTTCTTCCCCACTAATTTTAGACATCTACCAAAAATACTACATGAAACAAAAGTAAGATATTTTTCACTAGTATAAGAGAAACTATATAAGGAAAAACAAAAGCTCTGCATCGTCAGACTGAAAACTCTATAAATAATACACCCATGCTGTGGAAAAAGAGGGAATATTTTCCTAGATCCTGTTTACTTCTGTTGCCTGAGAAAGAAAATATTTACAAAGACTTTTAATTTGTACCTTTTCAATCTGCAGAGTGATTGTAGTGTGGAAATGGATTTTCTCCTTTATTAAACATAAAAGAATACTGTATTTTTTCCTATTAAGAATAAATTGTTATTATTGCTTTTTGATTTAGAAGTGTTCAGAAACTTATGGCCTAATTAGACTCAGAAAAAGCTCATTGTGTTGCCAAAATATTTAAATGGCTTGAGAGAAACTAGTAATGGGCCTGCAATTTTGTCAACACTACAAATGACAGAAGTGCACTAAAACAATTTCCATTCTGCATGTCATAAATATACAGTTCACGTAGTTAGATATACTGCAATTGAGTGCCAATGAACATGAGCAGTCTTCTAATAAAGGCAGGTATAAAATGACTATTCCAAATAAGATCTTCCTTTTTATTTTTCTAAGCTGTGGGTTATTGGTTCGTTTGTTTGTTGCTGCATGCATTTTTGAAAGTTCAGAGGACAACAAAAGCTACTCTTTCTCCTGATGTTCCCTTTTATATGCTTATTCTATTCATATTTGAGACATTAAAAAGAGATTTCAGTCATGTTGTGGTTGCTTCCTGAATTTGTGTTATTATTATTTTACAAAAAAATTCCCACCAAGCAAACAACAAAAAGAATTCAAGTCCTGTAAAGATGGGCCTGTGAAAATGCAAATATCAGTCTAATGGTTTTTTTGTTTTCATTCGTTGTAGAAGTGTCCAATAGTGCACATATCTGTCAATAAAAGCATTGGCTCCACCATAGACTTGAGTTGTGGCAGCCTGCATATAATACATCAGATAGCCAGGAAAGATTTTGACAAACTATGCCTTAGTAACTACTTAGTAAGTGAAAATTAAAGAAAATGTTCCTCTGTTCTGGGAAATTTTATGTTTGTAGAATTCTTTTTCATTCAGATTTTCAGTGGTTAGTTAATTTTCAGTTTGATAGAAGTGCTAACACTCGGTACATTGGCATGAGGTATTTCAACATAATTATTTATGGTTGCTTTTTTAAAAAATAATCATACATGCTAGTGACTACTATATTAAAGGACTGCAGTTGTATGAATAGATACAAAGCAAAAATCATGTGTTAAGAGTAGCAATCTTGAGTAATGAGGAGAAAAACATTCTCCAAAGTCTAATGTTCTCTGAAAACTTTACCCTAGAGCACTTTGGTTATCTCTCACAGTTCAATTTGATGCAAGACCCCTGAAATAGCACCAGTTTTGGAACTCAAGAGGCATTGTGTCATTATGACACACAAGGCCTCTCAACTTGGTGTAGAATTAATCAATATTGACTTCGGTAACAGTACACTACTTTTTTTTTTTTTTTTTTTTTTTTTTTTAGTGTATAAACCTATCCGTTTGCCTAGGTATCCCGAATGCTTCACTGTGTTCACACAGGTTGGTGCTGTGATAACCTTCCTCTGTTGTGTTTGAGAGAACATACGCAGATTATGTCACCTGGACCTGATGGCCTCAGAAACTCAGCAGAAAATGTCTACTCCTAGTTGCTCAGGTATATTAGCCAAAGAATAAAATGATAAGTAACAAATTCACAAATGTAAGATAGTTTTGCATAGCTGTATACTGGACCAGAACAAATTTGAGTGAAGGATGAGAAAATCATCATGCTACTGGAGTGTACTCATTAGTACCCAGCTGCAGGCACTTCCCAAATTCAACACACGAATGGTAAGTCCCAAAGGCATGGCTCTATTCCTCAATTAGGTGTGAGCCGAGTTATTCTTACATGATCGTTTTTCACGTGTATTGGAGGTAAATTTGTTTCTTATTTGTGTGAGAAAGACTTGGTTGCCTAGCCTATGTTTTGTTCTGGCCTGATCTCATCCAGGTGGGGTTCAGGAATGGGTAGGGCAGAAATGTTTCTGTTGGTTCTGTCACAGTTATACTAAGGGGCAACAGCATGTCATCTCATGAAAGTTCAGTGGCAGTTTTCTGTTACACTTAAGTTGCAGCTAAACTTAAATATGTTTTGTAGATAAACTAAAATCTACTCTTTCTAGTAAGCTACATGGCATATCTACTAGTTAGTCAGACTTAGTTATAAAGCCCGATACATAAAGAAGCAGTTCATAGATAAAGAAACAGAGATGTGGACGGTTTTGAACTGTGGCAGAATGGCTTGTTTTCATGTCACTACAAGAACTTCACAAGGCTGTTGTAACTTGCTGCACTTTAATATGTGCCCTTTGGGCACATTTCTTAAAAAAGATTAAATACAAAAAAATGTGATACGACAGAAACATATTTCTGCTATTGTAGTTTCTCAAGAGAGAGTTTTTTCTTTTTAGTTTGTAGTACTTAATAAATCCAAACAGAAAGACTATGAATAATACATTCTAGTATAAATTTTAACTAGAATGTTTAATACAAAGTTGAAGTTCTTATATTAACCTCTGCATTCAAGATATTAATTGTTTATTTATGCATTTGTTCCAAACTCTTACTATCACCTGGGGAAGAAGTAGAGTGAATATAATTAAATTTTCTAGTCTCTTATGTGTTTCTGTACTTTTCTTTAAACAACTTTTTTGTAATAAATACCAGATACTATTGCTTGAGAAAATTCTCACAAATATCTGACATATATTAAAAATATAAATCAATAAAAATTTGTGATTTTTTTCTTTATTTTGAGCTTTCCTGCTATATTCATAACTAAACTTTTCCTGTAGTGACTCACCAAGATTGTTAGGCATAGAACAGAATTCCTTGTGAGTCCTTACAAATTTTAATACTTGTTTTCTGTGAGAAATCAGAAAAAAAATTATTCAGAGACTTAAATGTATTATTCTAAACAAAGAAATATCCAAACTGCTTTAATATCAAATGACTGTACAGTGTTACCATCATGATGATTTTTAGAAATAAATAGATGAATAGTTTCCAGGAATAAACATAACTTGGGTAATGTGCAACTTTCAATGCACAATTCATGAAAAGGAAAAAGGGAGAATTTAGAGATATTTGTTTATTGCAAGGCAAGATGTATGGTGCAAGACACTATGTAAGCAAAATTATTTATATTAAGATGTCTGTATTTCTCTTAATGTAGTATAAATTTACATCTTAATCTGCTTTGACCTTGGCTTGGGTATATCACAGTTATATTGAATGGATATGTGTGAGCATGTATGTTAAACATACGATCAGCTACTTTCTTATTTTTTCACATTTTCATGTAACTGTCATTGTAAGTGATAAGTGATTTATTATGACTCCTTTCCCCTCAAAGTAACATAGAATTAAGAATCAGTAAGTTAAAGTTAATATATGTGAATCTTTCAAGGTACAGTTAACGATATGAAGTTGACATTTTGAACACAGTACCCTCAGATCATGAGAGAAGCAGACATCTGTGAATTCAAGATCCTGACTATTTATGAGACTAGAGTGTGACATGATGAGATGGGTACATGCTAGATGTGTTTCAGGAAGGAGGATAATCTCTGCTCACTCCACAGTGGCAAATACCAAAGATGCATCAGAACAGGCTCTAAGGAAGCATTGCTCATCTGTGAGGAATTCTTCAACTAAATCCCAGTCAACTTCCTGAACAGCTTCCTCAAGATATAATTCTCTGATGGACAAAATTATTAGGACAGTAATAAAAAGTGAGAACATAGCTAGCAAAGCACTGTCAATATGATTGTTGAATTCTATCCTAAAAAGTCAGAGGAAGGCAAACAGGGACCTATTAATCACATAGTGCTGGATGACAATTTTAGTTCATGCAGGCACCATTTTTCTTAAGGAGTCACACACAGAAACCAGGATTTTGCCAAGCTGAAAAAAAAAAACAACAAACAATACAACAACCCATGTTTCACTTATATGACAAAAGATTTAGGACAACAGCTCAAGATTTGGAGAACTGGGAACATGTGAGCATGTGAGCATGTTCTTATGTCAAGTTGAATGATACTATAATGAAAGAAAAGTTTAAATAAGAATTTGCAAAGGGAATGAACATAACAGAAACTGAAAGCAAAACTACCATGAAAAAATTACCAAAAGAACAAATTTAAGGGAAAAGGAAGATGATGAAACACAAATGAGAACTGTAGAAGAACAGGCTATGAAAAAAAATATTTTCTGTCCTCTTGAACAGATGAGACTTCCAGTTTGTGAACTATTCCATTGTACACTGGTAAAAATTGACAGCACTGCTTAGTGACAAAAAGTAGAACTGAACATATTACTTCCCTTTGGATTGCATCAAGTAAACTAAATGTTCTGAGGAAAAATTTCATTGAAAATATGCAAAAGCTGGGGAAAACTGTACAGTTTGAGCTATATAAAAAAATTTAATTTGTAGAAATGAACTACATACCTCCATCAAAATGTACAAATTTTGTTAAAATACATCTCTGTGGGTAGCTTAGTGTATAAAGTTGATTCTTTTTTGAGGTCTGCTAGGTATACTGAGGGTATGTGACAATCCAGTGTCAGACTCTGAAAAAATATATGAGGATTAAACTAAAGTTACATTGGGAAGACTCAGTAGCCCAGAAATTTGAGTATTTATATCTAAAACAAACAAACAAATAAATAAAATGCAGTATAGTTTCTGATATTGTACTTAGAAAGTTATATAATAGAAAAAAATAATTATCCTGGCTAGTTTTTCCCTGACATTATTTATCAGATCTACTCTTTTCAAGTAGGTCCTGGTATTAGCAAAGATAGTGACATAAGCAAGAAATCCTGATGCTAGCAAAAATAAGAAAAGACACTATTAGGTATCATGACTAGTTCTGAGAAATTCTGGTCTTTTCTTAACAGTCCGACAACAAATTCAGAATTTAAAAAGGGAAGTTATCACACGATTCCATGTCTCTAGCCTGTATAAGACTACATTTTAAGTTTTGCAGTCATTTCATTCATAAATATTGTGCCTACCCATGCAAAATTAAATGCAAGTAATTGAACACATTGCAAGTTGTTAAATGGCAATTTTATCTCACTTGAATGTGGTGGTTTGACAGCAGGAGAACCTAAAGCATAAGACTGGTAGAAATACTTGTGCTGCTCGGTGATCCTTTTTACCTCTCATACTTTTCCATTTCCTGTTCTGCTGCTTGACCATATTTTTTTTTCCAATTTCCATAAACAAATAAGGTTTTGAAAGCCACTTCAAAGCTATCTAATAATTTAATTTGTAATTTCAAAGTCTTTACTTGAGTGGATTTGTTGCATCAATCAGCATTGAAGCAATTATTTAATTTACAGTTATACATCAGATTACATAATTTTTACATAATTAGCATGCATAAACAAGATATGATAACTTCATGACAAAAATATTGTGATTCTGACAATGATAAGGAATGCTAATATTTCCTTTTGTAAAACACCAAGTAAATGAAAGTAAAACACATAGATCTGGAGGTGGAATGGCTGCCTGAGTCTAACTTATTTGCCATTGATGTGATCAGTACTTTGACTGAATAAAACTAGACAACATTGTGTTAATGTATGACCTTTTCCATGGCTGTCTTGTCTTCCAGCAGTTAATGGTGTAATAGCAAGTTGGAATATATGTTCTGAATACAAACAAATTAATTTGAATAGTAAGAGTCAGGGTTATGAAGTCTGCTTTAAATTCATCTTTGCTCTGTTGGTGCAGGGTGTTTTTTGAGTTTACTGCAGAGGATTTTAATAGCTAGCAAATTATTTCTGGTGATAGATCCTTAAGTGTGAATATTTAGAACAGCTTCATTTTTGTCTCTGTGTACCTTCAGTTTTGCATTCACAGATAGCCTTGAACATGCATATTAAGTTGCTGTGAATCTCTTAGAGTACATCTATCCTGTCACACTGAATATCTCTAATTTTCTGTGATTCACCAACACACTAATAATCCAGACTGTACAAGTTTGTATCCAAGCTGTTTCCTGAAGTCATGGGAGCCTGGGCAACAAGCTTGGCTTCCTGACACAGATAGTTTGAGCGCAAACTGCAAATGATCTGGTTCCTTGAACCTCCCAAGGCTGCTGTGGGACTGTGTGGTTTGGTAAGGTTGATTCCAGAGCAAGTCCATTTCTCTTAGGTTGGTGAGGAATTTCCATTTGCTCACACAGCATCTTGTGGATTGTGCAGAGTTGTTCTTTAAGAAGTGCCCCATGGACAGAGAGTGCAGAGGAACCTGTCTAAACTATTAATATGTAAAGCTGACCATAAATGTACGTGGTTCTGCAGTCAGGACACGGACAGCTGAGTGCTATCATGTGATCTGGCACCATGTATGAGACCCTGATGTACTTAGTATTTTTGCTCAGCAGATATTTCAGACAAGAGACATTGGATGAAACTGCTCCAAAGCCTCCATCAACACCCTAGCTACAGCTATCTAACAGCCAGAAACCCAGCAATGATCTGTGCAGGATATCAGGGAAGGATTTAGCCTGAGTAGCTGGAAGGATGTCACCCACAGGCTGGGATTCAGCAAGGTGACCTGGTTGAAATACAACTATTGCAAATTGCTCTGTAGTTCATGTAGGAGCAGACTGGAAATAGACTGTAACTCTGGCTTTGGTTTCTCTGTAGCTGTTCTAAGTACCGCCCCCTTTTCTCTCCTCCTCTTACTGCCCGTGAGGACAGGGAATGGAGCCAGGCAAGAGCCAAAGGCAAAACAAGGAGCAGAAATTAAAAGTAGTGAGACTGTATTATGTGGGCCAGCAGTAGCAGGACAGAGCGTAAGAAACACTTGCTTGCACAGGCAAAAGATGTTATGGGAGCAAATTCTAAGGACCTATTTTTTCCAGTTTTGCATTAAAATCTATCTAGAGGGCTGTAAGCTTTTCAGTTGGGTCTTTGTCAAAATTTCCATATCCCAAGAAGTTCTATTTGTTGTTTCATCTAGACTTTTTAGGTTTTCAGGTTTTACCATCATTATATAGTCACTTATATATCCACTAGAGGCTGGTTGCACTCTTGCTCCTTCCTAGATTTCTGGATGCTTGCTTCTTCTTCCCGGACTCCAGCTTGTGTTTAGAGAAAGGGCACCTGGCTGTAGGATAAAGAGCAAATAGATTGTATACATGGTATTACGGAACCAGCTGTGTGAAGAAGCCACCACCACATATGCTGGCATGAGAGGAAAACTTCTTGAATGATAGAAAAAAATGTGCGCAAGGAAAAAAAAGTCAGAATAAAGGCTGGAACAAAAAGGAAGAAGAAGATGGATCTTCCGCTAGAGATGATTGCTGTCACTTTGATTTCAGATTTTGTCCCGAAAGGCCAGAAAATGTCAATAGTGTGGACTTATTTCCACCATTCAACTGGTGACAACAAGATGTCTTGTCACGCACATCAAACTCAGCATAAAAGTACCCTCAGAGTCTCTTGCTTGTTGTCTTCCACTTTAAAAGTAACTATTTGCTAGACTCTGAGGTAGATAGTAAAATACAAAATAGATTGAGTGGTCTAATATTCATTGCGCTTGCATGGTCAAAAGTTCAAATACGCCAATTCAAATCCCTCCTCCAAGCATGAGTGCTTAATATTAGACATCTTGATGTACATTTATCACTCAAATAAGTGGTGGTGTTGTCAGAAGTGCCAGACAAAGAACTTAGATCCCTAAAAGTTGACTTAGCTAGCTAATTTTTGGCTAGCAGTCTACTTTTTTTTTTTCCATTGATGAGCTTTAAAATAGGAATTACTTCCAGTGGTGATCCACAAAATGAGACATTACTACAGAAGATTTGAAGTGACATACTTTTAATTAGATTTTTATTTCAGTTAATAGCAGAATTGTTATCCCATACAAATAATTGTTTAGCTACTATGGATTTTCTTAGCTACTGTTTTGTAGCCAACAGAAAAAACAAAGTATAAAATCCTCGAGGAACTACTGACTGTTCACCCTGTGAAATCAGAATGGAAAGTCAGGACAAGGCATGCCAATGGAGAAAGATAATCCTTGTAACTTGTCTTCATGTTCCTTAGATGTTCCCCAGTTAATTAGAAATTGATGTACTGTCTCCAGGTAAGATATATCCCTATCTGTAATTATATTTTAAAAGATCTTCTTTGAAAATGCTGGCTGCTCATTTTCTGGAAACAACCTAGATCACTGGTTTGTTACATCACTTGCCATGCGATGTGTGCAGTCAGGACACATAGACTCTCAGCAGTTTGAGAGTTACACTGAGAAGATCACGCCAACATGGTTTTATTTTTCCTTTTCCTTTTCAGTGTTTGTGATGGGTTGGCCCTTGGCTGGGGGCCAAACCACACACACCCGCTCACACAGTCCCTGCCCCCACCCAATGATAGGGGAGAGAATTAAAGAGGTAAATGGCAAAGAGGACTCGTGGGTTGAGATAAGGACAATTTAATAACTAAACTACAATAATATTAGAAATAATACTATATACAAAGA
>WKFP01012637.1:38110-54195 GCA_011057875.1 Pterocles orientalis | reverse complement strand
ATCCAGTGATAGGACAAGGGGCAATGGGTTCAAGCTGGAACATAGGAGGTTCCACTTGAACATGAGAAAAAACTTCTTTCCAGTGAGGGTGACAGAGCACTGGAACAGGCTGCCCAGAGAGGTTGTGGAGTCTCCTTCTCTGGAGACATTCAAAGCCCGCCTGGATGCGTTCCTGTGCGATCTGATCTGGGTGTTCCTGCTCCGGCAGGGGGATTGGACTAGATGATCTTTCGAGGTCCCTTCCAATCCGTAACATTCTGTGATTCTGTGATATTGCTCTTCCCCAAAGGCAACTCATTCCTAATAAAGGCACTCGGAGTGAAACTGCTGAGATGTCCTGCTAAAATAATTCAGATGTGGGCAGAAGCCTTTCAAATACAATGCACATGCTATTTGCATATTTTAAAATGGAAAAAAACTGCACGCATGCACTCTTAGGCCCATCACAAAACTACAGCCTTTCCTCCTGTCTGCAAACGGGCTGGGAAAAGGGGATTTCATGGAAATGTCTGCCTGCAGAGGGGGGTGCAGCCCTGCAGATACACAAGCCTTCGCGCAGGACTTTGCACACACTGGGTGTTTAAGCAACATAACCAACAGGCAATCACCCCGTGGGAAGCAGGAGGTGACACTGATCCCAGCCAGGCACCGGAGGGGTCCCGTGTCTGTCTGTGGAGTCTCTCGGGTGCAGGGGGATTTCAGGGCAGTTATTTCAGCATCAGCGTTGGTAACACTGGCAGTGTGGCTGCAGGCATGGGACAGGCTGAACGAGCCAGAAGCAATTTCTTTGTGAAAAATGAGGAACCTGCCTTCCTCGTGATCTGGTGACAGGCTTCTTGTTTCAGAGCAGTGGGAAGGGAGTTACACAGAAGCACCATTGCCACCAGCGTGACTGGCAGCAGGTTCCAGAACCAGCACTGGGACTGCAGACACTCCAGCAGCAATAAGGCTACTGAAGTCCCAGGAAATTTTATGAGATCCCTTTGCTGCTCTGGACTGTGGTGTGCACACAAAAAACCAGGCTGCCTTCCTGCACCCCACCCGCACAACATCAGTTCTGTGTCTCACCTCCACTTAACTCCTGGGTTCAGCTGGGACAGAGTTCACTTCCTTCCCAGCAGCTAGTGTGAGACTGTGCTTGGGTTTGTGCTGAGCAGAAGCTGATCACACACTGATGGGCAGAGCTGCTGCCAGGACAGTCAAGGACTGAAGTGCTGAGGCCAGAGCTGCAGCCCCTGACGTGCTGAGGACGAGCAACAGGCCTGGAACCAAAGCTGACCTCTAGACAAACCCCTCCAGCAGAACAAGGGATAAGAACAGCACCCGATCATTAGCAAAGTGTGGATGCTCATTAGCAAATAGCTGAGTTAAAGTGCAATCACCAAGGAAGATCAAATGGCGTGAGACGGTCCCTCCCTCCCATGTCCGGAGACAGGTTGTCGAGGCCGTAGGACCAGCTGTCCGGCCTTGGTTGGAACGATGAGGTCAAAGCCAAACAGACCAAGAAGCTCCCTTGGTCCTCCTTGAGCCCTGGCCGGGTTTGGGGGGAATCGAATGGAGAACGATGCCGCATGTTCCGTGTTTGCAGTGATGTCAGCTTGTTTATTCAACAGTATAAAAAGCTGGAACCTCTTACAGCGGCTTTGGAGACCTCACCTACGAGTGGATGACCTCCCAGCTGCCAGGACAGGTTCTCCAGATCCTCGCTGCAGCCGGGGCTCCCCAGCGACTGCGGATCTGGATGATGGTGAAGTATGAGGGCAATTGGGGATGTGTCTTATTTAATCCCTGTGGTTACCCACATCTAGTCATACCTGTCTTGTTTTCTTTGTACTGCGCCATTTGCCTTTTATCCTATTGCTTTGCATTATATCATCACCTTCTGTTTCATTCTTACTTATTATTTTGTAGTTAGTGCTTTAACCGTAAGTAAAGACAAGCTCAATCCTTTAAGTTGGTGTCTGTGTCCCTTGCGCTGACCCCGTCTATCGGCAAAACACTGATCCCACCCTGCAGGTGCTTTATCTTCTGTATAACTGGATGTAAACATTCCTGTAAATATTTTGCATCTTAGCGATGTAGTTTTATTAAATTAATAAAAAGGGCACCCATTCATCAAAGTTTTTGTAAGGGAGAATCTCGCTTTGGTCTTAAATCAGAAACTTTTACATAAGATTTAAGCCAAATTGGTTTGTGGTTTTACTTTCTGGAAAGAGTTCTAGAACAGAACCAAAGTGGCTTTAGTACCAGTGTCAAATTTCCTTGGAAAGGAAATACATGTTCTATAAAAATGTTTTTCACAATAGGTTAAAAAAATAATAAAATTTGGAATAATTACATGTTATTGATGCAGTAATAGATAAGTTTGCACCTTCTGTGTGCTCGTGTGCTGAAGTACAGTTGTTTTCACCAATAACTCTGCAGCAGAGACCTGATAAAACACCTCCTGTGCAGTCATTCAAGTTCATAAAATGCAGAAAGCAGGGAAAGTTCTTAGCTACATGAAATGAGAAACATTTGGGGTCAAACAGGCACATGGCTGAGAGCGTGTGCTTCAGATGATTTTTACTCTTTTGTTCTGCTTGACTGAGACGTATGAAGCACAATTACGGTTTTCCCACAGTAAAAAAAAGCTTTGAGCAGCCTTTCTGGCAGTGATTTTTCTGTGGAATCCTGTAGTATAACAAAAAGATGCACCAGTATGCGATGTCATCGCTGGTTCTAATGGAACTTTGGCTGTCGGGTGGAGGTTTCACGACCACACTCTTGATGAGCCCAGGAAATGGGCCCTCTTCCCCTACCCCAGCAAGAGACCCAAACAAATATTTGCTCTTCTCCCCCCCTCCTTGGACACAAGGTTATTTCTAGGAGGGTTAAATGTTGTTTGTGTAGGCAGGTGTGAATGCATGGATTTTCCGTTAGAATGATGCATCTGCTCCCACACGGTCAGGTGTTCTAATCAATTTTCACCTCTACAAAGGGAGAGTTAGAATGCTGCTATATCATTGCTTCATTTCAAAAAGCAGTTGAGGAATAGCAAGTACCATCACAGTGTTTTCAGGCTGCTTCTTCTCATACGAAGTCCAGAGAATGAGATCAAGTTTGGAGGGACAAGTCAGAACCCCTGTGGCTAAACAAACAGTTGTTTTCTTCTTGATTTTTGTCCTTTCCTAAGTGACATCTCCTCTTGGTAACTCCAAGTATGTGTCTAAAGAGTTTACTGTATTCTGGAAACAATAATGGAAATTTACTTTTTTCAGCTATATAAATTATCTCATCTCAGAAACGTTCCCATCTACCCTATAGATGTCATGTTGCTTAAGATGCGTATTTGTTGTGTTTTTATTGGTAAAACCTATTTCTGAATAAATCTATTCCTTATTTATGGCTATGTCAAGTAACGAAAAAATGCGATGGTTACAATTGTGCCAATGTGCTTTTCATTCTAACTCATCTCTTACGAGAACATGACAAGCACAGGACTAATATCTAGTGATGTTTAGTGAAGTTGCAAACTTGCACTCGGTTAACACCTTGCGTTTTATCTCGTTTTTCACTGCGCGTGCCAGGGAAATAATCTGCCCAACACCTGCATTCCACTGATGGTGTTGCAGGATGAACGCATCAGCTACACACCTTTTCTCGCTGTTGGACTTTTCACTTCGAGCCCCTTAAAGACGGTCTCTCTGACTTTGGGTGCTGCGGTTACGGCTCAGTGCCGCAGGTGGGCTTGGCAATGGAGGGCTGTGTGGCACGGTGGTCGTTTGGGTCACTTGCTCCGTCAGCTTCCATCTAAGAAGGCACTGGGCTGCTAGGCCAGTGCTGCTGGTGTGCCATCCTGGTGAAGGAAAGCGCGGGTTTTGGTGTGTAACAGCTGGCCAGGACACAGCACGGTGTAATGCCGCAGGTGCCTCTTCAGTGGCTAGACTTGGCTGTTCAAGTCCTCAACCGTGGAAATTACCCTGGAATTTATACAAAGCAGCAGCTCAGACTTTATTTTCTAGTATGATCGTGGGCCAGTGGCTGTGACAGGTCAAAAAGTCTGGCTGATTGCTATGGTGAGTGAACCTTCAGCTCTCTCGCTAATTAGCAGTAAGTAATGAATCCCCTCCCACTCGTGTTTTGGATGCTTCCCAGGGCTTGGGAACAGAGCTCTGGAACAAGGGGTGTACAGGCACAGAGAAAAGTGAATTTGGACTGTTCTGTGCTAGATCTCAGAGGGAACCTATGGGTATGAAGACCCAAGGAGACTCTTTACCAGCATTGATCGAAAACATTTGGCACATCCTCCGTGATCTGGGGCTGAGGTATTTCAGGCACTTATTTGTTGAGACCGAGCTAGGGTTTTGTTTACTGCTGCTTTGTCTGTTTGCTGTCCAAACACTCACCTTTAAATGCTCTCTGCTTTCCGTATACTCCTCAGATGTCTCCAAGACTCCAGCTGAGACAAGTACTTGACCTGAGTCAGAGACCTGGAGAACGCTGTCGCCCTCCAGGTGGGTTAAAAAAAGTGTTCCTGAACTTATGAGGAATGGAACAGCTGCCAGGCGGGGTTAATGACTGTGTCTGTGTGCCCTTTTGGCTTGCTAAAAGGCGTCCCAGGGTGTGTGACTTGCCCCAGACACTGCAGTGCAGTGCTGGAACTAGACTGGAGCTGACTGGGCAATGTGGAAATGATGTGCACAGAACCAGCACAAGGTTTCTGTACTATCTGAGCAAAGTTTCTTGTCTCTGTCCCAAGAATGAGTGTGAAGAGAAGACGGAATGAGGGCGAGAGTCCTCCGGTAGGAAGGAGAAGAGACTGCAATTGCTGCTTCTCAAACTACAGACCCCTGACCTGCAGTGCCAGTTAGAAAAAGCTGTTGGTTTCTGGACAGCAGCAACTGCTTCACAATTGAAGTTGAAATGGACTTTTCTGTAAAATTCTCTTTATCCACCTTACAGGAATTTTCCCAAGAGAAACTACCCCAGGTGTGACGGGGAGATGCTTCGATTTCCTTTCCCCGTGTCTAGCAGCAATGTGGTTTCCAGCCAGAAAGGAGGCCATGGAGCTTGCCTAGTGTTGTAGGTATGTGACACAGCGAGGAAAAACCTGACACCGATAAGTGTCCATGGAGCAGTGATCTGGGACCCTGAACTTCATCTCTCCAAAATAGATTTGCAAAACTGAGGAATGTATCTCAATTATTGACCAGGTTTCATGGCCGTAAGGAACATCTGACCTGTAGAGTCAGATGTGTGCTCATCCTTGGTTTTACTAGGAAGTGGTGTTGTTAATGCTGAACGCAAGCGCTGAGTCTGGGAGAGTGGAGACACTCAGTGATGGATGAAATGAGTGCTGAAGCTGTTCATGTAACGAGCAGTCCCCAAGGATGAGCATGATTTCTCCTGCAGAAGCTGTGGATCCTGTTCCAATGCCTCAGCTGAACCACGGTCAGAATGGTTTCCAAAAGGAGAAGGGGTTATCTAAGGGAAGGGTTCGTGTCCTGCTCGCTGCTGGAGGAAGGTGGGTCAGGTGATTTTTGGCAATTAGAGGTGTTTGCAAAGAGAACAGATGACAAAAGGAATATATTTGAGAAGGGAACAGTCACAGAGCTCATGTTCCTGCTAGGACAAGTTTGTATTGTTCTGTTATAATATGTCATTTCTTAAGAGGGCTGGGAAAGCAGGCAGACAGAGCTGTTGACACCAAAGGATATTTGCCCAAGGTTTTTTCCTCAGGTTATGTCTTATCACGAGACGGATTCTGATAAAGGAAAATCTTTGTGCATCTTTCCAAGTAGGAAATGACTTAGCAGTTAAACCAACACTGACTTTTTTTTTCACTCAGGTCTCTGTTGCAAGGCTTAATATTTCAGAAAGTTGGCTAATCGTCTGTAGTTTTTCTTTAAGCTTTTTTGTCCTGTTTGGCTATTCTTCTGCTTGGAGAGACTTGTACTTCTCCCACTAAGGACTGGCTGGAATGGCCTCGTTGTTCATAAAGGAGTTTAATCAGTTTGGAACAAGATGCCTGTGAGGCATGCTTATATCCAACAGGAACAGCAGCATAAGGAGAGTGTCTTGTGCGTGTTTTCCCAGCGATGCTCTGTGTAAGTCAGTTTTCCTGTTGGCGTAATTGTGTACTGCTGTGGTCACAGTCCTTTAAACACTTGAAAGTTTGCTGTCTGTGAAATCAGCAGAACTGCGCTCGGGTGAAGGTTTCTGGCCTGTGCAGAGCCAAAGTTAGCACTGATCCTGTTTTCTTCTGGGAAGAAAACCTTCCCTGGGAAAACAAACCTTTTTCTTTGCAGGAGGCTATGCTCACTTGTGGAGACAATGGACAAAAACGTCTGTGCTGCGCTGCCCAAGGGAATCTGACACTTCACACTGTTTCCTCTCGGAGTTGGTATCTATCAGTCCTCTGAGTGGAGCAGTTCTGAAATCGGAGATCTGTTCAGGGAGCACCGGGCTTCGGCTTGAGAAATAATAAAGGAGAGGAAGAATAAAAAGAATGGTTTGTACAACACACGGAGCAATGGCCCTCGGAAATGCTTCAGCAGACTTCTGTATCTCGAGTGCAGCCTTTCGTGCTACCTCTGGGGGCACCCGCTCAGCTGCAGCCTCTACCTCTTCGTATTGTTTACCTATTCTTCTCTTTGAAGGGATTTATATTTTTTTCTGTGTGAATTGGCTGGAATCCACTCCAAGGGCTTACTGATCACCATGGCGATTACTTGCTTTGGAACAAGCCTCCGACGAGGCACGCTTGTGAGGCGCTTCCTGCAGTTCACGGTCTGTAGATCAGAACTTTCTTTAATCTGCTTCCTCTGGAAACTGGCTGTGGCCAGGTTTGTCCCAGTCTCAGCTTGCTCCAACACCTCCAGTGAAGTGTGAGGATGCAGTGACCCCCAGCCCCTCTCGCGGGGGGCTGGCGACTGGGGAGCGAGGCTTGTTTGAAAGGGAGCAGTGCCAAGTTCCCCAAGACGTGTGAGTTTTGGAAACGATGCAGAAATGCCTCTTGACTGAATCTGTGCCAGTCCTAAGCTCAAATGAGTTCATTCAAGCATTTTTTTTCCTGCTAAAGACCATGAAAAGACAAGTTTCTTCACGTCTGTTGCCTCTTGTCAAATTGTTGAGAGATTTCTGTAACTTCAGCGTTAAGAGAAAGCTGTTTAATTTATTAAGGATTGAAAGAAATGTGACATGCAGTGGCCCATCCCAACTGTGCAGTCGTGTCCTTTCTTGGGAGGAGGGAAACTGGTTTCCTGGTGATGGGCCAGCACATCCCAAATCTCAACTTTGGCGCTGCAGGCCCACACTGGGAGCCGGGAACGAGGGGCCGGGGGGCTGCTGGGGATCCCGCTGCTGCCCGGGCATGGCAGGGAGAGGGGAGGAGGAGGATCCCCAGCCCCTGCCTCCTCCCTGGGGCTGGCCCGCGGCGGCGGCTGTGCCCCGGCGGTGGGGACAGGGAGAGGTTCCTGTGTGCCGGCCGAACGGCTGGCCTGCGATAAATCATAGAATCGTGGAACAGTTTGGGGTGGAAGGGAACTTTGGCCCGCAAGCTGTGGTATTGAGGGTGAAATCCCTTGTCCAGGATGGGAATCATAGAATCCTAGAATCACTAAGGTTGGAAAAGAACTCAAGGATCATCAAGTCCAATTGTCAGCCCAGCACGGATAAAACAAACACGCGAAATACATGTTCCTGGATTAGTGTTTAAACATAGATAGTGAGTCTTGGTTGTGCACGTGCTCATGCAGGACCACGGGGAGCTGGTTCTGATGGATAAACTGGAGCTGAAACCCAGCAGCCTGCTGTGCAAACCTTGCTGGCTGGTCTCTTGTTCTGCGCTGTCGTTCTGAAATGGAACATCAGGGAGCTTTTCCAGTACTGCGCCGGAGTGTTCTCATCGGTGTGATTTTTAGCAAAGCAAATGAAGACGTCTCTGCCTCTTGAGGGGCTCCTGGTTAGGCTCCCTACCATTCAGGGTGTCAGAAAGTTGCAAGACAATTTCACGTTGTAGAGCTGGAGGTGGACGAGCAGTGTGGCACCTTGGAAAGAGTTCTGTGGTTGATTTGCTTACAATAAGCACGTATTTTATATGTACAATGTTGTTTGTTATGGAACTTTTAAATGGAGGTGTTGTTAAAGAATATGTGTATGATAAAGGTAGTTAGGAATTCAAGAATAGAATTTCTGGGGCATTGTTATTTCTGGTATTGATAAGCAACTTAGGAAGTCTGTGTGTCCTAATTCTTTTTTTACAATATAATAAACCGTTACTTGGGATGGTTTAATCCTGATTTTCCTGATTCAAATACGTAAAATGCTGCTGCATAGCCGTGAAGGGTGGATGACTGTGGGCATGCTGGCTGACCTTACAACAGTTCTGTCAGTTGAAGGTCCTACCTAAGCTTTTCTTCTCTCAAAGTAGCGATGTTTGGGTCTCAGAAGTGCAAATAATCATTTTTTTTGATTGTGATTTGCAGCAGATGACTCCCTTGTGACGAGTCAAGAAGGACGGGTGAATGTGTACTCTGTTATACTGCACTGCTGGGGTCTGTTCTGATGTGCAGTGTGCCTGAGTGACAAATGCTGGAGGGAGAGATCTGATGCTATAAGAGATGAGTTCATCCCTTTCTTGCTGTGGCTCATGTCTTCCTACTGAAATACAATATTCAGTGTTTTTCTCATCACAAATTTACAACTTTTCGTCACTTTACGCATTGAAGAAGACTTAGCTGTTATCTGAAAAATGGCTTTCAATATTTCTGCTTCTTAAATACTTGGGGTTTTGCTGTTTGTCTTTTCACTGGTGCTGAGCCTGTTCGGTGGGACTTTGACACTTTACCATTCCTAAAATTCGGTTTCTTTGGCTAACCAGAACGAAGCTTTACTGCTGTCCTTACGTTCATACATACATTAGTCTGAAGCATCAATACGCAGAATGGCTGAAAGTCACCTCCCTGCCTTCTGGGAACAAAAGACAGTTGATCTTCATGACCACCACCCAGCAGGTATTGATGTCTTATTACTGAGCTTGCCTCTGCAGGTTTTTCTTCCCTTGGCTAACAGAATTGATATTTCTTACCTCCCTGAGCTGTCCTTAGGTTTTGGATCTTAGGCTGTTACGCTGGGTACCCCCTACTGAGTTACTCTTACTTTTGCTGGGAGGTGACTCAAGACTTATCAGGGTCAGGGAGTAGCTGGTTACTGACTTCTGGGTGACAAATAGTGTTTTGCGGGGTTTTTCAAGAAAATATATTTCTGGGAATATATTGAGATGCCATTGTAGCAGTTGTTTGGGAGGCAGGGGGAAGGTCCTTAGTGCTCCGGTTTTGCTTTGCCGTGTTTATGTCAAGCTATACCTGCATGCGTTGGGCCAAAACATTTTCGGTACTTGGAGAACGCGTTTATCGCAAAGGTTCCCTTGCCCAGCAGCCGGCTGCAGTTGCTTGGTTTGTGTTCTGTACAGCTGCTCACCACTCTGATGTCAGCTCCCTGGCTCCCGTTATACCCAATTATCACTGACTGTGTCTGGAGCTGAAGCAGCCCTATTCCTTCCTGACAGTGGATTGTAATTGATTGACTCTGCGTTTGGGGTCCAGCGCTGATTAAATTCAGTGTGCATGCTGTAGAAAGCTCTGAGTTTGCTAACGAGGCTTCTGGTGTTTGAGCAAAGGGTCCCAGGAGAGCCCGTGTTTGTTCTCAGAGGTTGTTGGGGAAAGCTCCTACGGCTGTTGCCTAGGCAGTGGTTAGAGTTGGTGCGGAGGAGACCCTCATCTTCCTCGCAGCGTGAACATCCTTCAGGAATCTTACAGCATGAGGCACCATAGCCCTGCCTGCTGTGTTTGTGTGTTTCAGGTGTCGGCGCAGTGCTAAGGGAGAGCAGAATAACGGAACGGCCAGTGCACACCAGGTACACACAGCACGGCCGAAAGGGAAAGTAGGAAGAGGGGGAAAAAGTGTGGAAAACTGGGGCAAGGAGGGGCTTCTAGCGTGTGGAGCTGGGTGTGTTGTCTTTGGCTTGTAACAACAGGAGAGGTGTTGCTGTGAATCCCAAAACGTAATTTGCTAGAAAAAACAGGTTATTCTCCGGCAGTTGTCATTCATTAATATTTGTGAATCCGGCTGGGAAGAGCTGTGAGTCTTGATGTTGTCCTTCCAAGGCAGTGTAGTGAGGATATAGAAGCAGCAGAGGCCAGCAGCCACGAATGGATTTCCTTAGCAGCTGGATTTACGCAGAGGTAACTTAGGTTTGTCCTTTTTATCCGAGCACACAGGGAAGACTGAAGGCAAGTGCTTTTCTAGGGGAGCTCAGTACCTGGCAGTGGGAGAGCACCTTTTCTTCATGCTGTCTTTATTCCCTCCCCCTTTCCTAGGTATGAGAGCTCTACAGAGGCAGGGGACTGAAGAGACAGGAGATGATGTCAGCTGAGCAGGAGATCATTTCCAAGAGGAACAAAAAGGGGAGCCTGCGCAGAAGGTGGCTGGCAGAAGGTGGGTTCTACAACAGAATTAGCTTGTGGCATTGGCTTGCTGCTATGCAGCAAAATCTCACAAGGATCGGGTAAGTGTATGTCACACATTGTGAAGCCAGAAGTTTTTCTAATATATCTGGTTTATACTGGCCCTGAAAGAATGCTGGTATTGTTAAACTTGTACCAATAATACTTCCTTTTTGACTCCTGGAAAACCCTGCCTTCACTTGAAGTATTCTGTCTCTGACCTTAGCGTGTTTGGTATGTCCGTAACACGTAATTTATGTTCTGTGAACCTGTATTTGTGTGTGAATAGAAAGGTATGTCCATGGCGGATGCTGGACTGTATTTTTGAACTATGGCACCATCTGTTCAGCTTGACGTGGTTTGGAAACAAACATTCAGTGAGCTACTGGCATGTCCTCTGCTTGCCTGAGGGAGATGCTGAAGGCTGCAGACGGGCAATACTTAGGGTTTGCCTTGAACCATTTTAAGGGAGAAAAAGAGGTGAGAGGGGAACATGAGTCTTGATCCAACAGTGCCTGAAGGGACACAAGAGGCTGGCAGAAGTTTGGTAAACTAGAAGGAAGTAAGAAAAGTTACTGGTTGGTTTTCTTTCTTCTTACCAAGATTCTGACTGCAAGGAGGTTGAACACTTATTTTTGTTGAGCTGGTTGAATGATACAGCACCACCACATGCATTTGGGAGAACAGCAAACCTCTGCATTTGCATGACACCATCTGTCTGAAAGGGCTTATGAATGGAGTCCTGTTGCCCCCTCTTACATGGGATGTCACTAGCTTGCACCGAGCCAAACCGCAGGTGGACATCTAGGCAGCAGAACCTGTGTGAGAGGTCCTGGGTTCCTGTTCTATCCCGCTCTGCTTAACCCACGACACAAGGCTGTCTTGTGCCTGAATTTGGCTGCAAAAGGCAACTCTGCTCAGAGCCTGGGAGTTTGAACATGAAAAGGGATTTCAGAGCTTGCGTCATGCAATTTTTAGTGCTGGAGCTGGGATGCCTGTTGTTAGGAAGGACAGAAACCCACCAGAACTAACCAGTCTGAGATGTGGTAAAAACAGTTTGTCTAGCTGATTGCTTGCAGCTATCAAATACTTTCAAAAGTTCTTACTCCTCAGCCACAGTATCTGAGTGTACCAGCAAGCCATGTCTGGAGTCTGGTTCAACTTGCATCTGACCTTATGCTGCTTCTTTGTGAGGAGCAAAAATATTATTCCTGCTTTACAGGTCGGGAGCTGAGAAAGAGTGACTCATTTCTCAAGAGTCTCATAAGAAGCCAGTGGAGACAATTCATTTCTACAGGTGCCAAGTAGATCTTGAAACTGGATCAGTTTCAAAGCTTGAGCTGGGTAACAAACCATCTATAAGACGTTCTTAACTGTATTTGAACTTAAGTTGATATGTGCATGCTTTTGCAGACACATCTGAAAGCTTCTTGTTTTGTCATGAACTATTTTGACTTGAAACACTGGAAGTGTATTTCTTACTGGCAATGTCTTATTGTTCAATTGCATCGTGGCCTCTTTTTTAAAAGCTTTGCTTAAAAAGTTCAGTGGTGATGTGGAGAAAAGGGTTAAGATAACTGATGCTTTCTCTTTTCTTTTTATTAAGCCAGAGAATAATTAAGGTTTTAAAATAAAATGGTTTTCAACTAAATTTTTTGGCTTTTCCATTAAGTGCAACTTGTCACCAGAAATTATGCTTTTCATCTACTACACTAAAATGTAAAGTGAATGACAAGGAAGAGAAAGTGATGAAAAAATGAAATTAGGTTATATAGTAGAAGGGAAGGCTGCAAAACCAGAGGGGAGCATGATGGTGGAATAAAATGCAGCATAGACAAGTTTAGTTTCACAAAATACAAGTTCACAGGGATATATAGAGCTGTTTACTGCTAAAATAAAGGGGACTTTTCTGTTTAGTCTGATTTATTAAGTTTTTGTTATTACAGAGGAGCAATAAATGCCCTCTAAGTCTAAACAAAGATTTTTGAATTTTACTCTGAGCAATGTTGGAGGGAGTGTGCACTGGCAACACTTTTTAATTTCTCCTTTGAAAAGTGTGTGTAGGAAACTAGCTGTATACATAAAATTCCCTGGAAATCGTGTGTGTATGAGTTAGTGTCAGAAAACTGTCTTGTGACGGTGCTAGCTGGGATGTCTCTCCGTGTTTCGGACGACGGGACTTTCCCTAAATGATGGATGCAGCTTTTCAGTGTATCTTGTTTTCCCATCATTGTTTCTTCTTGGTCAAAAGCAGATCAAAGTCTGAGGAGAACTAACATGGAAATTTGGGACAGTTGAGCAGGGACCACAAAAAAGAGGCAGAAGTTTCATGGGAAGTGCCTCGAGGATGATGTCTGGATAGCAAGCTGCAGCAAACATTTTGGGGCTGGAACTAAATGTGAAGAACGGAGACAATGGTATTTTTGTCTCCCAGCTACTCCAGGGAGCAGTGGCATTTAGGGTGTACATGACAGCAACCCCTCTTAGCAAGCAGACTGGCTCCAGGCAGAACAAACTGCCTCTCCGTGGTCTCTGCTTGCTGCTCGGATGGATCTGGTCTGGGAGATTCCCGAGGGGCTCCTGGAGGGAAGGCAGCCTTTCCAGCAGGGAGAGGTTCTCCCAAAACCTGTTCCTGGAGCAGATACATCCTGGTGGGCTGTGTCCTGGGACAGGGAGCTCTGGGAAAATGGACCCTCCAACTTCCCAGCCCAAATGGTATCTAGCACAGGAGAGCTTGTGTCGCGGTGGTACCGGAGGCAGCCTGCCACGTGAACTGTCTGCTCAACGGAGATTTCTGTTGTGATAAAGTTTGACAAAGAATAGTGAGATCCCTTGAGGGATTGTCTATGTGACAGCTGATATTTCTCATAACACGGACAGAGCTGAGTGGTTACCCTTAGGGCACAATGATCAACTGCTTCAGATGCTCGTGCTGAGCAAGGAATGAGGTGAGAAAACTGAGCTCTCTGCTAGACCGGAATGCAAGAGCCCTGGTTATAAAGCCGCCGAAGTCAAGTGTACAGCTAAAGCTCCAGCAAATGAGCAGTTTAAAATGGTTTTATGTACCTAAAGATGGAATATAATTCTCCTAATGGAAGTGGGGCAACAGGAGGAAAAACAGGGCTGCAAGATTGTTAGCAGTGCAGTAACTGCTTCCGCTGCCCACTTTGGGGTGGGGGACACTGAAGAATTAATTGCAGATGTTGTAATCTGTCTGAAGTGCTGACTCTGAGCCTGAAAGAGCTTGTCAGTTTAATATTGTGTGTGACTGTAACGTTTGTCAGACATAAATTGAATGGATTGAATGGGGAAAAAAAGAAACCCCTATTTAAATGTGAGTCCTGGCTCTGAGAAGGTGGCTTTCCATAAATTTTTAAATGATGTCTTAACATTTATAACAGAGATGCTAAGGATAAACTGCATTTAAGTGAAGTGCATGTGATTGTTTTCACCTTTGATCTCTGGCATGCCATTTCGGTGTGGGCTGAAAGTCCAAAAGATGACTCAAGCAGGATTTTATATTCTGCATTTCAGGGGCACTGAAGACTCAGACTTGGCTGTTGAGCAAATAACAGACACCAGCTTCTCATGTAATCATTCCTGGTGGTACTCAAGCTTCTGTCCAGTTATCTGCCCAATTTTATTTGTTGCACCAGTCATATATATGCCACCTAAGCTTGAGGACAAGTTATGAGGCTGTCTGGGCTGAATAGAGGTTGTCACTTAAAATACTTGTGGTCTCAGTTCAATTCTTCCACCCAACTGTTCACAGAAGAAGCCTGGTCTTACGTGCTTAAAAGTTGAGAGGCCATGTAGGGAAAAGGAAAGCAAATCTGTCTGAAAAATAGCTTGACTTTCAAATCTTTCAGGTGCTTCAAACTGTACTGAGGCAAAGGGAGAATCTCCAGTAACGAATTTCACAAGGACTTGGGTTCCTGGTTTCATCAACAGCGATACAAGTGCTGTTTCTGTATTGCAGTCATATAAACTTAATTTTTCTTGTCCGTTCATCCTTCTGTCTTAGTTACATAATTGGCTTTCATCGCCTTGCTGGCTTGTTACAGCTCTGAGATTTGTGGAAGTGATAATTTTTTCCAAGTCAGATACAGGGGAAAAGTTCAGGCAATAGGCAGAACTTTTAAAGCAGGTAAGTCCTGTGGGATGCTTTTGCTCTGTATTCAAGCAAATGGCCTGTTGATATTCTAGTTTTGCCTAAATCAGTATAATGGGGTTTTGGTATTACAGGTGTGAAATTAAAGAAATGTGAAAAATAGTGAATGGTATGACCAAGGGAGCAGGGTTTTCTCAGAAAACGTGAAAATAGGCAAAGAAATGTTTCCTTCAGTAGTTCCTACTAAATATCTCAGGGGGAAGCAGAAGCTACTAATCTTAGAGGAGTAGAAGAGAAGTAAGTTTGTCAGAAGCTGTTAAGAACCTCATGGTTAAGCTTATTTATCTAGGTAGCTACCTGTACCACACAATCACGACAGCTGCTGGAAAACCCTAACATAATTCGATAGTTTAATGCGGTTTATATCTAATCCTTTTATCCAACCATGTCCTTCCCTTTGCTAGACCATGAGTGTTACACAATGTTTCCTTTAGCTTGCCCAGTCTAGTTTTAAGTGCTCAAGGTGTGGGAGTTTGTGTTAATTTACCTGCAGGTAGCATCTGACAAGTGGGTGAGAAAATGGGATGGTGTGGGTAATTTATGCTTGCCGTTTAACCTGACGGTTGAAAAACGATGCTACTGATGTCATCCTGTGCTTCTCTGTATTAAGTCCCCTATTGCTCCTTATTCACAGTGGTATGGTGGCATTACTGTACCTGCTCAATATGAGTGTCTCTTAGGCTGCTGGAGTATGTCCGCTTTATTCTTTAAAAAAAAAAAAGCTTTTACTCTTTTCTGAGGGTAGGACTTGGATTGAGCAGCAGAGTAGGGGAGCTGCTAATTGAACACAGACATATCTAGATTTCCTTGTCTCCAGATCAGAGTGCTGGTTAGTTTAATTAGTGTCTCTATCCCCGTACTATTAAAATTAAATTAAAAAAATAAAGTAAATCCTGTGGTATTAATATTAAAGCTTTGGCCATATGATTATGATAGCTAAGAAATGGGAATTAGCCTAGTTACCAAAATTTAAAAAAAAAAAATTGTCTGCAGTGAGCTTCCATCAGAAGGCAAGGGTTGAAAAGCAGGTAGGGCCAAAAACCTAAAAAATACTTTAACTCCAGATATGCTTCTGGCAAGTTCTTTTTGTCTTATGACCCTTCCTAGGGACAGGACTAAAACGTCTTTATACTATAAGGAACTTTGAAAGAGAGGCCCATTTCTGTGTTGCCTGGATAGCCTGTGACGCAGGCTGCTCTCCCCTATGAATTCACTAAATTCAGGTTTGTTTCAAGGCTAAATCAGTATTTTTTAAGCTTCAGGCTATTTTTTTTTCACACCTGCTGCTCAGTCTGTGCATGTTTCTAGCAATTTGTAGATTCCCTTTACCTGATCACTCTTTCTTCACTGCAAGAGTGATGAGGCATTGGAACAGGCTGCCCAGGGCAATGGTGGAGTCACCGTCCCTGGAGGGGGTCAAGAAACAT
>WKFP01012637.1:18779-37395 GCA_011057875.1 Pterocles orientalis | reverse complement strand
TGTCCTGGGGGCATCCCCAGCAGCGTGAGCAGCAGGGCGAGGGAGGGGATTGTCCCCCTCTGCTCCACTCTGGTGAGACCCCCCCTGGGGTGCTGCACCCAGCTCTGGGGTCCTCAGCACAGGACAGACACGGAGCTGCTGGAGCGGGGCCAGAGGAGCCCCGGAGATGGTCCGAGGCTGGAGCAGCTCCCCTATGAGGACAAGCTGAGAGAGTTGGGGGTGTGCAGCCTGGAGAAGAGAAGGCTCCAGGGAGACCTTAGAGCAGCTTCCAGTGCTGAAAGGGGGCTACAGGAGAGATGGGGGGGCTCTGGATCAGGGGGCATAGCAACAGGATGAGGGGTAATGGTTTTAAGCTGGAAAATGGGAGATTTAGATTAGATACAAGGAAGAAGTATTTTACCATGAGGATGGTGAGGCAGTGGCCCAGGTTGCCCAGAGAAGCTGTGGATGCCCCATCCCTGGAGGGGTTCAAGGCCAGGCTGGATGAGGCTTTGGGCAACCTGGGCTAGTGGGAGGTGTCCCTGCCCATGGCAGGGGGTGGTCTCTAAGGTCCCTTCCAACCCAATCCTATGGTATCCTCATATCTTACAGACAGTTTTCCTTCTGTTCTGCTTGGTTTTGAAAAAAGCACAGGGAGAGAATTGACTGTTTCTAAGAGTTCACAATCATATGCCTGCTGTGTCAAAGTCCAATACTGCTTATAATGTCAACTGCAAGTTAGGGGTCTGTGTACGTTTTAAAATAAGTGAGAAGAGCAAAAGTAATGAAAGGTGATACCTCTATATCTTTACTGCTACTCCAAGTGAGGTTGGGTAGAGGTTAAAGTTTGGCTCTGAGCATATTTTTAACAAGTTTGGTAAATTAATGCAATAAACAAGTATAAATCATTAATTTAACATGTTTTCTGTTGGGGCCCAAGCTATTCATAAGTATTTTCGTGTCTGAGGGTCGGAGCTTTTTCTTAGTGTGGATAAAGAAAGCCTTTGCCCTTACAGAACGCTGCATGGGGCTGTCATTCTCTATATTAAAGGCTCTTGCTTTGAGTTCTGCTTTGGCAGAGAACTTGTAATTAGTATCATGTGCTACGGTACCTGGCTATGGCAAGGTTCCACTAAAGGTGCTCTGGCAGCACTAGCATGCAAGTATCTGCTTCTCTGAGTTTGTTTTATAACTTCAAAATATTTCAGCTTGTTGCCTTTGGGATTAAATTACTTTCTTAACGTTTAATATTTGGGAACACTTCTAGCAGGCAGCTGCAAGACACGGTATGAAGTCAAAAGCACTTTTGAGCTACTTAGTTTCCAGAAGTCAGTAGACGAGTTTTTTGGGAAATGAACGAGCTCTGTTTTTCTTAGGAAAGCAGCAGAAAGATGTCACAAACCTGGCCACAAGCGGTGGGAGAGTTGTGTGTACACAACCAAGTTATCATGATTTCCAAGGAAAAAAACCAACGGAATTGTTTATAAAGAGTTTTTGAGAGACAAACTCGTGACACACAGAATTCTGTTTTGAAATAAACAGGAGTTAATCTCTTCAGAAAAATTAAATCCCTAGTTATGAATAACTTAAGCAGTGCTTTAAATTATAAACAGAAAGTGTGCTTGCAAGGAAGTTGACTTTATGACATGAGGCAGGTGGAAGGAAATGTGAGTTAGGCAGGGGTTAGATGAGAGGGAACTGAGATTCTGAGCAGCCAGCTGTGTATGTTTACTGGGGTTTTTTGTTACAGCTACCTCATTCCATGATAAATTGTCTTAAAGGTATCTTTTCTAATGTTTTCAGAGCCATGGATGGAAAGAGAAATCGCAAACTGATGAAGTCCTGGACTTGTGCAAAATGTTGCCCACAAAAGCCAATTGCAGAAAGCACCATACTGTGTTTCAAAGGGTCTGGTCTAGATTAGTGTTCTGAAAGTCAACATTAAATATTCGCAGTTCCGTAAAATAAGACTGAAAGTGAAACTGGATCACAGCTGTTGCAGCTGTTCCACGTATTCCTAAAGCCTGCAGGATACTTTTTTCAGTTGGATAGCTGTGACTGTCAAGAATCCTTGCTGCTCTTTCTGCAGACTGGAAACACGACTCTTTACAGGGGTCATGCTTCACGTTTAGGTCTCTACATAAATGAAGTGGAGTGCTTTTCTTCAAAACTGGGAACACTTAAGCTTCTTCAAGTCTGGGCTTTGATATGGTTTCCCTTTCAAATATATTTAGAGTCAGGGTTTGTACCAGCAACGGTGCAAGCCTTTCAAACCAGGAATAAAAAAAAACCCACAAGAAAAAAAATAATGTAGGGTCTCCCTGAATTTCCATCCAGAATATTAAGCTGTTGATTTTGAACAGTGTACATTTGTAAGCTTGCTGGCACTGAAGAGATGCTCTTCTGTCAGACAACTAAAGAGAAAACTTATTGTGTGGGAAGAGTTTTCTGCTCCTGCAGTGTTTAGTCTCAGAAACCAAACCTCTGAGAAGAGGAGCCATTCTTTCCCCCCAGTTCCTCTCTAAAAAGCCTCTGTCAGGGGTGACCCTCAGGGAAGATGTTAGCTGAGAGGGTTGATGTTTCTCTCAGCGGTCTCTGATGAACCTATCTGTATCAGTTCGACCTGGCTAGCAGTGGACTGGCAGTTAAAGCAGCTGGAAGAATGGTTCAAATGAGATTCGGAATAAGAAAATTCCCCAGTAAACAGAGCCTAGGTTACTCTGTCACTAAATCCAACAGACAGTTGTACTAGATGAGCTGTACAGGGAAGCGGAAGGATAGCGTAACTTCTCCTTTATTGGTCTTTTGCTTCAGTGGTATTTTAAGTTTTATGATGGTCAAAGTAGTTTATGGCACTGGCTGAAGTGAATTGTCCTGTTTGCTTTTTCTACTACTTACTGCTTTTGACACAAACATGAAAGATAAGGGGTGCCTTGAGCTGATAATTTAAAAAAAGAAAACAGCACTGAGAAAATTGACAAATGCCTCTTTGTTACGTTTTTCTTTATCCATTTGATGGCATAGATGGTATATACCATTAAATCACCTCGTTAGGTGAAACATGGTGCAAAGATGGAAAGAAACGTTTGCAGGGCTTTTTAGATCTGGTATTGCTCAGATCCATTTAAGTCAGTAATGACTGAGAGGTGTTTTTGTACTGTGTTCTGACGATTTGTTTGATAGCAGCTTGTGCCAGACACAGGGGAAGTCACCGAAGAGGAGGTGTCTTTCAGAGATGTATTGTGGGCGATAGGGTGATACAGCCAGAGCTTGTCTGCAGGAGCAGGCAATGTAACAAAGAAGGAGCTCCTCCTGTCGAGTAGTTCTTCCCAAACTGCTGTTACAAACTCATTTGGATTTTCACGCCTTCCTTTACAGGACAGGGTTAGTATCTCGCACGTAACTTCTGGGGTTGGACAACTAAGAAAATGATGAGCTGGCGTTCACAGGTGCGGAGCATGTGGGCAGCTGCCTGCTTTCTGGGAAAGAAAATGAACACTGCTTGTGTTTAAAAACCAAACACATGCGGGCCCTCCAGAATTCATGGTGTGGTGGGTGATGGATTTCAAGGGGATGGAGAGAACTGCTAACAGTAGGAGGCTGTGTAAATATCCACGTTACTCCCTCTGTTTGGTATTAAAAATACTGCAATCATCTCCTTCCTTTCATTCTAAATATGAATTAAGGATACTGTTTTTTTCCACATTACAGCACTTGTGATTTCTTTGAAGTGATGCATCTGACCAATGGGACTGAGATTTTAGACAGAATTTTCCAAACCAGGGGCACGATTCACTTGCTTGGTTGCCCTTAGACCACTGTACTCATGGTTTGGGACTGCTAGCTTTAACCAAGGAGTAAGCTATGGATAAATTATGAAAAGGGGGGTGTAGAAGGGCTGAGAAATGAAACAGAAGAACAGTTGCAGTGTCTCACTTACACTGCAAAGCAAAGGCCCACCCTTCTGGCTGAAAGTTCCTTTTTTGTGTATCTTAATAGGCTTTATTTTTTATTTCTCTTAACACAGAGCTAAGATGGTCCCCTCTACCGTCTGCTCTCCAGAGGCTTTCCTGTTGGGAAAAATTGGTTAAGTCACAACCTCCGAGAAAGGAAATTCTGTGTTCCCATTAGTGTTGACATTTCTTGTGTGTGTCAATGTATATATATAAGACACAAGCAAACGTTCCCTTTATACTTTGTTTGCTGCTCATTCGTGCTTTTGAATGCTCTAGGTTAAGTAGCTGAATGATTTACTGCTCCTTAAGGTTTGTTAAAGAGCCCTTAAAATATTACTCCTTCACAGCACTTCACCAGTGATCTTGAGATATATTAAAAAAAATATCCTTGAGAAATGAGTCCTGGCTACTTCACAATGTGACATGCTCTCCCAGGAACATATTTCTAGGCTTAGGAAGTTGTACTAATTTAAGAGTTTGACATCTGTAGCAGCAGATCTATTCTGAGGCTGTAAAACCCACAAATTCAGCTTCGTCCGGGCACAGCTGTCTGACACACTTGGATAACAGGCGGTTATATCCGCGGATGGTTGCTTGTCCACTTGGCTTGTGTCAGAGCTGACGGCTGGCTGACCCAGGTGTCTCAAACCGAACCTGCTCAGAAAATGTTTTGTATGATCTTGCATTGCTAGCTCAAATGACAGGGCTGCTCACAACACAAAAAAATAACTAGTTATTCAATTTTGTGGTGATAGTACATTCAGTAGTCCTAAGTTTTGAC
The DNA here is from genome assembly GCA_011057875.1 of Pterocles orientalis. Taxonomy (NCBI): domain Eukaryota; kingdom Metazoa; phylum Chordata; class Aves; order Pterocliformes; family Pteroclidae; genus Pterocles; species Pterocles orientalis. The sequence continues at coordinate 32,679 of WKFP01012637.1, read as the reverse complement.
CACTTTGAATTCAATTGCAAATAGAAGCTGTTTGGGTTTGAATGCCCGCCTTCGTTAGTTAACCACTTGCAGTTATTTTAAGCTTCTTGCATAAAATTCAGCCAGTTGCATACTCAGTAAAATCAACCATTCTGCATACAGTTATTTGCTGACTAAATGTGCTACTCGGGGGATTTGTGTCTGCTCTTTGGGTTGGGATTTCAGCCTTGCAGGTCAAGTCTGTCTTATCAGGATGTTATGACTGAGTTTAACCAAAACAGTAGAAAATCAGGGAAAAGCCTGGTCCAGTAGTTCAGCCCTGCCAAATTCCAGGCTGCAGTGCAGCGCAGGTGTTACCACGGTAACTTTTTTTAAATCAAAAAAGCGTGTGGGTGCGCAAGCTTCCCCTGCGTAGGCTCGAGACAATGAGTTCTGTCCATGTGAGACAGGCTCTGAGCTGTGTCGCAACGGGGCTTTGCTCTGAAAGCCAGGGGAACTGGGGGCTAAACAAGCATTTGAGAAGCTGATTGATTAATAACACTTATTTTGAGAGCAGCTACTGCAAACGGGTTGAACAGTATGTGTAAAGATGGCATGATAGGGTGTTAAATAGCAGTTGGGAAAGTATTTATGGGCACGACCGGAGGGTTTAATTGTTCAGTCACCTCTGTGTTTCAAATTATTCCTATTCCAAATGTATTTCTTGAAAACTTCCGCGAGTGGCAGCTGTTAAGGGAAGGATGAACATCTCCAGACCTGTGCTATGCAAGAGATTCCCAGGTTGCCCAGGCTGGCTTGCAGGCAGTGATCACAGGATAGGGGTGGCTGATGGGAAAGGGCAGCAACATCTGTCTTCTGCTGACTTTAACCCTTGAATGTATTTGTTTTCAGTGCAAGATGAACCTCCCGGCAGATCAAATCTGTGTTTGCTTTCCCAGAACACAGGAAAGCTGGCTCCCTGGCAACCGTCGCGGTTTCATTAAGGTTTGAGATTTTTATGGGGCAGAACGTTTCGTACCAGTTTCACTGTCACTTGACACCCTGGTGATGAGACGGATGAAACCCAATTCTACTTGTTCGTACGTACATCTTGTGCTGAACTGAGGTTGGAAGGATGACTTCCCTCAGTGTAGCAGCTGGCAGGTAAACTCCTTTCAAGAGACCGCGGTTGTAAATGTCCCCCAGACCTTCTCATGTGCTTTCCCCATGCAGTGCTCTCTGAAGACGCTTTCTAAAGCAGGCGTAGCCCATGTTGGAATAATACCTAGGCTTTTCCCTGCTACTTCAAGAGGATTTACTGTGGTCTCCTTACACAGAGGTCAGACCAAGTGACATCCAGAGAGGGATTATTAATGACACTTGCTAGGAGAGAACAGAAGAGGAAAACAGAGGAGACAAAAGGACACAAAGTCTCTTTACATGAACCGTGTTCAGGCCAGTGAATGGAAATGGTGAGTGATGTAGCAGGATGCTGAGTACGAACAGTATGTTTTCAGTTGTTCAGACTTTCTGGAACAGCTGCATGGTGCAGCCACCTCAGAGACAACCTCTGTCTGAATGCTCAGAGACACCGTAAAAAGTTGCAGTCATAAGTCAGAGGTTACCTGTGCAAACCCCGTGGGAGGCGGTTTATAGGATTTTGGGCTGTTGAGCTTATCAGGAGAAGAGCTGGAGGACTGGAGATGGCTGCCACCCGCTGTGTGCTGGTCACCTCTAGCACATCCTCCAACCCTTCATCTTCCCCTTCAAGACTGCTACATCAAACAAGCAAGGACTCCGAAGCACAGAGCTTTTATTGACGGTGCTGATGCAAAATTGTTTGAGCACTCTGTGTATTGAAATCTGCAGTGTACTGGTCCTAGGACTTGATTTTTTTGCCTTGAGGTCCAGATCTGGTTGCTTACAAGTCATGCAAGTTCTGAGACTAAGAAAATGAGATGGTGCACAGTGTCCTGCAGGTACTGATGCCTTTTTGGAGTAACTAAAAGCAGGTTAGGGAAGGGAAGGAGATTTAAGACAAAGGTATTTCAGGTTATATAGCCAGCTCTAGATTAAGAGTCCTATGCGTATTTTTTGTAAAAGATTCAAGTATTACTTTCCTTTATTAATTAGTATCCGAGTTTTTCTATGCCAGTTAGGTGTACTGTGTTTCAACTGTCAGCTCACAGATAATGTTTGTTTGCATTCATACCCACCCTTGCTCTGTGTCGGAATTTTTGTGCAGTTTTTGTTTGAACATTCCTAGTTTAACTGTAAAAAAAAAATATTTTGCCATGAATATAATCTTTCTGGCAAACGTTTAGACCTTCTGTGGAAACTGTTCTGTTCTTCTGCACAGAAGGCTTGCAGAAATGCAAATTTTTCACCCAACTGTCTGTGTTGTTAATAAATAACAACACTGTACTTCCTGAAAGGTTGTTGGGGATGAGGTTGAAGTTAAGGGCCATATTTTCAACAGTGCCTGAGGAAACCTTATGACCTGTCTGAGCAACCAGGATATGCTTCTTGTCATTCGAGGTGTTGTGCATGTACGAGTCACAGCTTGAATTTTGTAACTGGGAAAATTTGGTATTGATTTCTTGGAGTGGAAACAATTTTGCCAGGTTATATTGTTATACGCATAAAGTAAGCACTATTTTAGCGGTGCTGTATGTGATACTATGACTGGATCTGAACACTTCCAGCATTTTACGGTCTTGCTTTTGTTTTCAGTTTGTCAGGTGACACCATCACACTGAGGAGAAACCGCATTTTGTCAGGGATCCCGAATGCAGTTTTCTCCTCTTTGTTTTTGATCTGAGCTCTGTAGGTCACTGGAGGTGATGGTGGGGGGCAAATGCAAGTGTGCTAGTACAGAAAGCTCCAATGCCATGCCGAGCATCTGCTGCTGTAATGTGTGACTGTTTGGCACTCTGGGAGCTGGGACACGAACTGTTACTAGCTCCTTTCTGCGGTTATTTCAGAAGCACGTGGAGCAGCTGCAAGGTCAGGAAATAATAGCTGGAGAGAATATTGTTCATAAGTGAAATGAAGTTCCATTGTTACTTAAACTGCTATTACACCTAGCTTGTTCCTCTACAATTCAAACGTTGTTGTAGGATTGGGTTTTGAAAACCTACAATGTGAAGCCATGGAGACAGATGAGTGTGTCAAGTGAAACGCAAGAAGGGATAGTGACAGTATTTTTCTTGGCTTCTTGAAACCTTATATTTCATAGCATCTTTGAAGTTTGAAATTGGTCACTTCTACAAAATGTCTTTTGAAAACAGTTAAAGTATATACTCGCTGTGTGATCAGGCTTACTTCCTTGCACATACATTGATCACCTGTCAGTTCATGAGACATCACTAAATCACTTATTAGTGATTTAAGCATCGAATCACTTGGGTTTTGAAGGTTTGGGGGGAACTTGGTTTCTTTGTTTTGGATTTTTTTTTACAATGACTTAAGATTGAACGTAAGATATAATCTTGAACCTCAAAGTAATCAAAATGTATGCAGAGAAGCAGTGTTTCCTGTTTTTGCGGCATGTTATTATCGAAGCAGTGAAGAATGGATGAGTACCCAGTAGTGCACTAAGGCTGCTTGTTCATGGGTGTCCTCACTTTGTTGCCCTCTCAGATGGCTTGTGATGGTTAGCATGCATGGAGTGGGCAGTGGGTTATAAAAAAAAAAAAGTCTGAACAAGTGAGCAAATCAAGGTGTCCAGGTGTATCCAGAAGCTAACAGACTGTATGAAAGAGGTGAGGCAGTCTTTCAGCACTATGGGGCGAGTGGTTTTTATCGGTGCTTATTGTGTAACATCTTCTATTGTCTCATTTGGTTTGAGGCACAGTTTCAGTATGGTTTACAAGGGGAAGTATGTGGAAGGTTCTGAGGCAAAGATTATCTTCAATATTTCTTTAAATTTTGTGTTAGCTCTTACTTGTGATCATCATCTCAGTGGGAAGCTGGAAGAGAAGCTCACCTCTCCTCCGTCTAACCACTCCATCTCCTCCGCTTTTTGGAAGAGTTTGAGTTTCATCTTTCTTGGATTTGTTGAGCAACGAGGAGCTTTGACTCAGCTTAGTGATGATGCAGTGCTAGTTCAGAACAACTGTAGTTAACTACATGAAACACTTGTAAACTGAAGCAAGACATAAACTTGCGGAACTCCAATCCCATTGTGTATTCAAGCATCACAACAGTCAGCCCACAGCTGAATTACCCCTGCCCTTGACAAGAATGTAGGTAGGAAGTCAAGGACATGAAACTGAGTTGCTTTTGTGCAAGAAAAGCGTATCTGTTACAGAAACTGCATTGTCGTCTTCAGTTTTTAATAAATTGCTATTTAATTCACTCTACAGAAGTGCTCTTCATGCTGTTCATCCTCTAGTCTGATATTGAATACGATCTTACTTGCAATGTGGTTTTTTTTCAATCCTTAGTTAAGTTTCCTGTCTTCTGATGGTAGCTATCTGAAACGTTGCTTGAGGGAAGGGAAGGAATCTTGGCGGCTGATGAACCTGTTCGCTGTTGCTTTTGTACCCTTTATAGATATGGAGACTGATTTCTTCTACAGATGTTCCATAAGCACGACCCTGGCCACAGTATACACACTGTATACAAGTGTCTTATTTTATGTTAAGAGCTTATTCTCTCCTAGGTGTCTGAGCTTGACTTGTAGCCATGAGGGATCAGAACCCCACACAAGGAATAAGCTGAAAGTATACATCAGACTATTTGGTCAGTCCAGGCTGTGGTTTCTACAGCGCGATGGTTCTCTGGTGGTTCATGTAGGTTTGTTCGCTGCGGGTTTTTTTTTTTGTTGTTTTTTTTGGGGGTTTTTTTTGCTGGTGTAGGCTCTATTTCTTCTTGCTTTCCCTGTTCTGAAACCTTCAAAATTGCCTGACAGTGTTTTTTTCCGTGAATAAATTGTAGGTTCGGGGGGAAAAAACCAAAAGATGAGACATAGTTCCTGTTGGTATTCATCCTGCCTCTGCCATAAGGGAAATATAAACAAAACACACATTTTCAGGTCACGTTGATGTGGAAATTGTCAGTGTGCTGTGTCCAGCACCTCCTATAATGACCAACTTTGCTTTTTCAGCCTTCTGTTTTTCCTTGGAGCATCTGATCTGCCTTGCCAGACTGAAACTCCTTAGGTGCCTGTGTGATATGTAAATGTTTCGTATTGATATTTTTCCATAGATTTGGAACTAAAACAAATGCTGGATTATTGACAGATCTCAGAATAAATTCCTATTTTGACTTAATGCCATGCTTATTTATGCAGAAATTTTTCCACTGTATCTTCTGTGATTTAGAAGTGATGTGGAAGTCTGTGCTTGATTTCTTTCTGTATGAACAGGGTAGAAAAGGAGAGGTTTTGTTTGCTAAAGGTCTGATTATCTAAAAAGGTTACACAGTTTTGGGGGGATTCTTCTCGCACGTACGCAGTTTTCCTGGGTTATATGTGAGTGGTCTGCTGTGATAAATCAAATAGCTGAGTAGGCTGCTTGCGGGCTGCTCAGTAAACAGCTCAAGTACTGTGTCTAGAAGTGTCTTAAAAGGCAGTCACGTAACTTTTTCTGCTCGGTATATTGCAAAATTTTAAGTAGTTCCTTTTCAATAGTCAGCTTGCACCTATTGTACTGTTACATCTCTGAAGTGTTATTGGAAAAAAAGGTCTAATAACACCGAAAGAATTTATTTTCTCTTGACTAGCTTTTGCTTTCACCTTACATATCAAAAACCTTGACCTGTCCTCACTTTAATGGGCTAGCATGAGCCAGGTCACCAGGACACGACCGCAGTGCTCCCCCCCACAGCAGCCTGTATATCATTTGCTTCATGGACACAATTTTCCTTTCGCCATTCCCTGCGCACGCACAGAGTGTTGCAAGCAGCTGACAGGTGTATTTTCAGACCCTGAAAGGCTTCGCTGTTTACACATCTCTGGTGACCGACACGATGATAATTCCATGGTTTCAGTAGATGTCAAAACACAGGTAATTTGGTAAGCACCTTTTTTAGAGAGGGAGATGAGTACAATGATGGTGTTTCGTGAAACTCTGTGAGAACACCTGGAATTACTTTTGCTATGTATTGAGTCTATCTCTCCTGTGTCGACAGACCTACGGGCAGGGCTCATGTACACGGTTTGACTCACCTTTGCCAGGGTACCTGGGTTAGTTCAGCTCTCAGGATCCTGGGGATGTGGCTTGGGTGTGAATTGTAAATATCTCTCTGAATGTGACATAGATGCAGAAATCGGGGTCCCTGGGTGTACGAGAAGGCTTCCTTAGCTTCCCAGGCTTATGGGATGCTCTTAGAGAGGGTTGCTAAACCTTTCTCCATGAGTTGGCTGGATATTTGGAGGGCTCTGCCTTCTGTGGGTCTCATAGTTGATTTGTTTCATGCTTTGCTCTCTCCTTGTGTTTGCAGGGAGGTCTGTGTTACATTTGTCTGGCTAAGTTTGCCTCTAGTTCCTGTCCTGTCTTTCTCTTCTGCTTTACCTAAAAAAACCCTTCTAAAAAGTTCTTGTGGAGGTATTCTGGGGTTTTTTGGGGTTTTTTTTTGATTGGTTCATTGTTTTTCCAGGAGGATCTGGTCCATGATCTTGCCAGGCATAGAGGTGAGACTGACAAGCCTGTAGTTCCCCGGGTCTTCCTTTTTTTCTTTCTTAAATATGAGGGTTATATTTCCTCTTTGCCAGTCAGTAGGAGCTTCCCCGGACTGCCATGATTTCTCAAATATGATGGAGAGTGGCTTAGCAACTTCATCTGCCATTTCCCTCGGGTCCCACGGATGCATCTCATCAGGTCTCATGGACTTGTGCACCTTCAGGTTCCTTAGGTGGTCTTGCACCTGATCTTCTCCACCAGGTCTCCTGTTTCCTTCTTGAGAGGGTCCACATTTTTCCCAGTCTTCCTTTTATCCCCGACATACCTATAGAAGCTTTTCTTGTTGCCCTTGACATCCCTGGCCAGATTTAATTCCATCAGGGGTTTAGCTTTCCTAACCTGACCCCTGGCTGCTCAGACAGTTTCTCTGTATTCCTCCCAGGCTGCCTGTCCTTGCTTCCACCTCAGTAAGCGTCTTTTTTAAGTTTTTCCAGGAGTTCCTTGTTCACGCATGCATGTCTCCTGGCATTTTCCCAGTAAGCGTAAGCCATGTGACAGCCAGGTGAGAGAAACTGAATACAAAGCTAAAGCTGTTTGGTAAGAAAACAGAAAAAGTTTGTATTAATTTAATAGCACCAGCTGAAAATTGTTTTAAATCAGTGCTGCGTAAGCTGCTTTCAAATGGATTTAAGCACGCTGATTTTTCGAGAGGGCCAAAAAGCTCTATGTCACACCGTGGTGAAGCTGGAACAATTTGCCCTGGCACTGGTTTGTTTTGTCAGCATGGTATTTGCAGCTGTTCTTGCTTTGCTTTATTTTATAAGAGAACTTATATCCAGGCTGTGACAAACTGTGTTTGTTGCACTGTGGTGGTTGTGCTTCACCTTCTTTTCCATTTGCACCTCTTTTATCATTGCCTTCGAAGCCTGGGGCTGACTACAGGGAAGGTGCTATGAGCCACCGAGCCTCTAAGAGGCTCGTGAAAAACAAAAATTTACCTTTTTGAGTTTAAAAAGCTCATGGGAGGCAAAGGTTTGAGTTGAGCCTGTAAGATGTTCTGTCTGGGCCAAGATCACATCACAAGAGTTTTGGCAACATTTGAGTTTGTCATTCATTGGAAACTCAGGGAGAAAAAGGAATTTTGTTAAATCTTTGTACTAACAAAGTAAAGCGTTTTGGGAGATGTACCCTGGAGGGAGCAGTTATTAAAGATTTAACAACAAACAAACAAAAAAGACCAACCCCAAACCAACAGGTACTTTTAGAATAAATGCAGTGACCACGAGATGGTAGGGTTCAAGATTCTTATGGCAGTGGGGAGGGCGCACAGCAAACTCACTACCCTGGACTTCAGGAGAGCAGACTTTGGCCTCTTCAGGGATGTGCTTGGAAAAGTCCGGTGGGATAAAGCCCTGGAGGGAAGAGGGACCCAAAAAAGCTGGTTAATATTCAAGGGTCAACGGTTAATATTCAAAGGTCAGCTCCTCCAGGCTCAGGGGTGATGCATCCCAACAAAGAGGAAGGAAGGCAAAAATGCCACAAGGCTGCATGGATGACGAAGGAACTCCTGGGCAAACTCAGACACAAAAAGAAAGCCCTCAGAGGGTGGAAGCAAGGACAGGTAACCTGGGACAAGAACAGAGAAACTGTCTGAGCAGCCAGGGGTCAGGTTAGGAAAGCTAAATCCCTGATGGAATTAAATCTGGGCAAGCATGTCAAGAGCAACAAGAAAAGCTTCTATAGGTACGTTGGGGATAAAAGGAAGACTGGGAAAAATGTGGACCCTCTCAAGAAGGAAACAGGAGACCTAGTGACCCAGGATATTGAGAAGGCTGAGGTACTCAGTGACGTTTTTGCCTCAGTTGTCACCAGCAAGAGCTCCAGCCACACCACTCAAGTCGCAGCAGGCAAAGACAGCAACTGGGAGAAGGAAGAACCACCCACTGTAGAAGATAAGGTGTGAGACCACCTGAGGAACCTGAAGGTGCACAAGCCCCTCGGACCAGACGAGATGCATCCGTGGGTGCTGAGGGAACAGGCAGATGAAGTTGTTAAGCCACTATCTGAGTGGCAGTCTGGGAGAAGTTCCTGCTGACTGGAAAAGGGGAAACATAACCCCCATTTTTAAAAAGGGAAATAAAGAAGACCCGGGGAACTACAGGCTGGTCAGTCTCACCTCTGTGCCTGGCAAGATCATGGAGCAGATCCTCCTGGAATCTGTGCTAAGGCACACAGAAAACAAGGAGGTGATTGGTGACAGCCAACATGACTTCAGTAAGGGCAAATCACGCCTGACAGACTTGGTGGCCTTCTACAATGGGCTTACAGTGTTGGTGGATAAGGGAAGAGCAGCTGAAATCATCTACCTGGAGTTGTGCAAAGCCTTTGGCACTGTTCTGCACAACACCCTTGTCTCTAAATTGGAGAGACATGGATTTGACAGGAGGGCCACTAACTGGATAAGGAACTGGCTGGATGGTCGCACTCAAAGAGTTGTGATCAATGGCTCAATGTCCAAGTGGAAACCAGTGACAAGTGGTGTTCCACAGGGGTCGGTACTGGGACCAGTGTGTTTAACATCTTTGTTGGAGACATGGACAGTGGGATGGAGTGCACCCCCAGCAGGTTTGCCGATGACACCAAGCTGTGTGGTGTGGTGACACGCTGGAGGGAAGGGATGGCATCCAGAGGGACCTGGACAGGCTGGAGAGGTGGGACCGTGCCAACCTCATGGAGTTCAACAAGGGCAAGTGCAAGGTCCTGCACGTGGGTCAGGGCAATCCCAAGCACAGACACAGGCTGGGAGGGGAATGGATGGAGAGCAGCCCTGAGGAGAAGGACTTGGGGGTGCTGGGTGATGAGAAGCTGAACATTCCCCGGCAGTGTGCGCTGGCAGCCCAGAAACCCTCCGTGTCCTGGGCTGCATCAACAGCTACAGGAAAGATGGGGAGAGGCTCTTGATCAGGGAGTGCAGTGACAGGACAAGGGGTAATGTTTTTAAGCTGAAAGAGGACAGAATTGTACACGAAATTAGGAAGAAATGTTTTCCTGTGCGGGGGGTGAGGTAGTGGCCCAGGGTGCCCAGAGAAGCTGTGGATGCCCCATCCCTGGAGGGGTTCAAGGCCAGGCTGGATGAGGCTTTGGGCAACCTGGGCTAGTGGGAGGGGTCCCTGCCCATGGCAGGGGGTGGCACTGGATGATCTTTAAGGTCCTTTCCAACCCAAACCATTCTGTGTTTCTCAACAAAACCCATTCTCAGCTTCATGTATGGTATGTCTTAGTATAATCCATGGGAATAAACAGGAAGTGTATACTTTTACTGTTCATAAATTGGGAAATAGATATTCTAATCTCTGAGATTTCAGATTTCTTGCTCATCAAACACAGGCAGGAGCCAGGATGAAGATTTAACTTGGTTAAAGCAGCAATAACCCTCCCCATAGCTGCAGTCACAAAGTTCTTTTCTGGTTTCAAAGGACAGTGTGTTGAAATGTTAAAGCATATGGAAGGCTTCCAGACGAAGAACATAAATGGAACAAATTTAGAAGCTTCTGATTTATAGTGGCGGTGGATACAAAGCTTTACAAGATTGTCTCATTCAGAAGCTTATAATTAGAGTATCAGTTTTCTTGTGGGAAAGTGTGTCTTTGTGTAACTGAAAGGACAAATTCCTTACTAGTTCTATCATCTGTTTTTTATTTATTTTCCATGTTATGATTCAGACAAAAGTATTTTTCAAAGGTTAAAAGGTCAGCAATTCATATTTGACAATCTGTGACTCCAATCCATTTCAATAAAATCACACATTAAATAAGAAGTAGCACTCTAGACTGTCTTTATGACACAGAAGTGTTATGAATTGGTTTTTTATGTTACTTTAACCCTGAAATTAACCTGATTGAATCTGTCTGAGAATGTGTGTCTAAGCAGTCTAATGAGGAAGAGGAGAGATGGTCAAATAGAAATTTGCTAGAAGACACGATGCTATTTAATACCTGGATAGGAACCTCTGGCTCCTTCTTTAGCCTCTTTAGCAGAGCAAATGAGAATAGCCTAATCATGAATTACAGGCTGCACAACAAAGAACACGTGCACCCGCTGTTACTGGTGTGCCTGAACCTTTCGTAGGCACGTCAAGAACAAGTGGTGGTTCCCTCACAGCTGAGGGACGATATGCCTCCTGTAGCCTTCAGGCAGCTCCAGTTTCTAAATGTCTGATTTGTTTTGCTGTTCAAGATTTATTCTTCCTGTAGTCAACATCTGCAGTGTAGAAGCTTTCAGAAAAGTAATGGGCGTTATTAAATATTGCCTTACCTCCAAAACTCTCGAGGATTGTTCAATAGCCAGAACACCAGATTAAAACAGTAGGTGTTAAGAATTATAACTTGATGAAAAATAGTTTTCTAGGGTGGGTGCCCTCTCTTCCCACTCGAACTTCAGGTTAATGAAGAAGAGCTTTATTGGTAAGGAGAAGGAGCTAGTGAAGGTTTGGACAAGCGTGAAGATTTATGAGCTGGTATCTGCTGCTGCCATGTGGGTGCCAATGAGAGGGACCCAATGGGTGCCCCGTGGCTCTGCTGCACTGAAATCCTGTGCTGGGGGGGAAGCTGCTGTCCTGTACCGGAGTGTGGCAAGAGGGCTCAGGTTGACTCTTCCCACAAAGAAAGGATCGTGGGGCAGTATGGAAGGATGAGTGTTGCCAGGAAGTGTGTGTTTGAACCTTAGCACCTTCGCGAAGTACTCTGTAGTAAATCTATAGCATCTAGTAATGGTGTTCAGCAGTTCCTGCTCTCTGAAAAAAATTTCAAATTAATTTCCCTCCAAACCAGTGTCTCTCTTGTACTTTTTAGTAACATATCTGGTTGCTTTGAATGAAACAGTAATCATGTTTTCTTCCATTTACTGTATGGAGTTGATAATATTTTGTCAAGGAGTAGTTTACCATTTCCAAAAGGAATCCCATTTTCCCTATCTGTTTATTCGTGTGGGTTTGCAGCCATAAAAAAAGAGGGGATGGAGGTTGTTTTGATAACTGGAAGAGCTGATGACAGACAAAAGGTAGACGTAATCCGTGACATCCAAAATGGCTAATGTCATCTTTTAACAGGACTTCCAGCAGGACATTCGAACACTTGCAGTTGCACCAGATACTGTAACTCTACACAGCATCATTTGTCACTTAGGTTTTTTTAGGTTATTTTGAGTTGTAATGAAGTTGACATACTGTACTAAGTAATATTGGCCTGTATCTAGAATTAAATTTAAAGGTATTTGGTGTGCTGGATTCCCTGGCACGCAAACTTCTGTGTAATGGAAATAGGGGTAAAGAGTTTCTCTAGTAAAGGACAACTGTGTAGTTGCATGTATTTTATAAACAAACCTGACACAATTAATTACTAATTATTATTAATTAATTCTCCTATGTTGAACATTGCTGGAATTTAGCCTGTACAGGTTTAAGTGGGGTTTCAGATCGGTTGTATAACCTCATTAGCATGGTTCTTGCACTGAAAAGTGTAATTTTGTTTACTGCAAAATAACGTGTGATTTTAAGATCTAAGAACGGTAGCTAGGATACAAAATACCACTTCTTATTTTTAAAAGGACTTACACGTTCGAGCTCTTTTGGTCAGGCCTCATCTGTATTTTCTTCATCTCTATTTGTACAGGTAAAATTACTAAAATCAAGGCCTAAGGAAAAAAACTTCATAAATTTCTTTTGTAAAAGTAAAGTGATTCAAGTAATTGGAAAAGCAGAAAATATTCTACCTAGTTTGTGACTAGCATAAATGTACAACTGAAAACAAATATTAAAAAGTCAGCATTACTTGGTGGCAGTGATGTACACTTGCAAAGTCTGCGTACCTATCAGAAATAACAGAGTGTAGAGCTCTTGATATCCTTTTAAAGTTGTTTCAGAAACTGAGAAGGCTCTGGGACCACAGTGCAACTCGGGATGTAAATGAGTATCTAATCAAGGTATAGTTCAAATGTTTCCCTGGATTAAGGAGAGCCTGAACATTGTCCCATCTCGGCATACCCAGAGAATGTTCCTGAGACCTGGGTGCTCCAGCACCTGAGGGTGGATTGGTGAGAATGCACAGAAGTTTTTTAGAAGTGCCATCCTTGTGCCTGTTGCCAGCTTGGCTTGTGACCCTTTGTCTTCCGCACTCTCCTCTTGCTCTTCCTGCAGCTGGAGAGTGTTCTTCTCATCCGTGCCTACCTGGCTATCTTATCCAGTGCAGATGCTTCACATCTGAAAGTCAATTTTGGAGAAGAGTTTAACTGGGAAGGGGTGAAGGAGAGGCTGCTTGAGTTTAGGTTAGGTCGGCTGTCACATAGCTGGGGAGTACAAGCGGGAGCCAAGGGCTTGCTCTGCAGTTAGTGGTTCTTTTTGCTGCCTTCCCACTCTGATAAACTTCAGTAGCTCTCGCTGAACTTCAGTTAACTCTTGGGTCTTAGCCAGCGTCACAGGGGGCATTTGGTTGAGGCAAGACTGCTCTTTCTGTCGCAGCTCGTGATCTAAGCTCCAGAGAGCGCAGTAAAAAGAAAAACAAGTGAACAAGTGAATGATGGATCCTGAGATGAGATCATTGTGCAAAATGATGAACATCTTCTTTCAGAGATGAAATGCTACTGCAATTCCAGCGATGTTCTGGCTATCACAGCTGAGTTACTGTTGCCCTGGAGGTTTTGCAATTGGCCTGCTGGAGTGCAGTCTCGTGTCTGCTGAAACAGTCCAGTGACCATACTGACTCCGTTATGTTCATTTGTGATGTTGTATGTCACTGTGTGGGGCAAGAGAAGAGTCAGGGCAACCTCCTGGGCAAGGGATAGTCACAACAGGACAGGCAAGCTGATGTATTAGAGAAGGCCACTAAGTGCGGAAAGGCCAAATCCAATCTCTCGTCAGAGTCTGAGCTGCAGTGCAGGACACGAGAGGGATCTCGCTGCTGGCACCTGTTCTCCTCTGTGCAAACAGTGCCTGCTTACAGTTCTGCACGAAACCAGCGCCTCGCAGACCAGGCTCTCAAAGCATGCTATGGTTAGATTGCTTTAACTGCTACTTCTGTGATGTCTCTGCTTTTGACAGCGCAAGGTAATAAACATGAGGTTATTCCTGTCAAATGTTTCAAGAACTTTGGTAAGAAACCCAAACAAGGTGTGGGATCCTGGTTCCTGGGTTTGGCCTTGCTCAAATGACTGCCTGTTTTGCCAATTGGCGGGGTTAGCACAAAGGACACGGGCACCAAATTAAAAAAGTTAACTTATTTTTACTTATGTTTAAAGTGATAGAATAATGAGAAAGATAATAC
>WKFP01012636.1:21542-35672 GCA_011057875.1 Pterocles orientalis | reverse complement strand
TGAGGCTGCCTGATGAACTGTGCCGGCTGAAAAATAACCAAATAAAATGAAAGGAAATTAAAAATAAATTAAAATAAAATAAATTAAAATAAAATAAATTAAAATAAAATTTAAAAAAATAAAATAACATTTAAAAAATAAAATAAAATTTAAATAAATAAAATAAAATTTAAAAAAATAAAATAAAATGCCAGAGGAGATGCTTGGGTACAGCTAAACTGTGGTCCCCCTTTCCCATAATGGATCAAAGCAGTTTACTCCTTTTTTTATGATGTGAGATGCTACATGAGTCAAATTCTTGGTTGCTGCTTACAACAGGGAGAGGGAATGTTGCATCCCCGGCGCGTCCGGCATCGGGGTCACCACACCTTCTTGCTTCATCTATGGGGATTCTCGTTGCATGCGCCATGGCAGGATGCAAAGTTGGGCAGAATCGCTCATGAGGTCATGGGAGAGAGAAAAAGAGGTGTGTATTAAAAAAAAAAATATATATATATGGCTTGCTTTTATATATTTTGCCTTCTGGGTTGAGCCCTGTGTGGTTTTCTTCAGGTTTTTCTCTGCTTTGGAAGACAAACGTAGAAAAAGCCGAGATGCTTGCTGCATCGCATGGCTCCTGCAGACCAGCTTGAAAAAAAAAAAAATGAAAGATGTTTTTGTAATTATTAAGAAAAAATGCCATCAGTCTGAGAAATCATCACAATAGGTGGCAGGGAGTCTCTTTGAGTAAGATTCCTGTTGAAATCAATGAGAGTTCTGCGAGCGGTGCTGCTCGGGCGTTATTGATTAGCGGCTGATAGATGATGCTCGTGGTTCTCAGCAGCCGTATCTCCCTTTTTTTTGGAGATGCTGTTTTCTCTTTCTGGCTGGTTTCTCATTCTTTTAGATCTAAAAGAAAATTGGCTCTGGAAGCTGGAGAGCCTCATCAGGCTGGGGCAAGGTCTCTGCGTTTCTTTGGTCTTGTTTGGATCCCAGTTGGGCTCTTTTGGGAGGATAAAACCAATGTGGTTGTGTCATTTTGTGCCCAGGGGTGAATTTCCCTCCCCAGAAACCCTCTCCGACATTCACACAGAAAAATAAATTTTTTATAAACCGATTGAGGTTGTGCATCGCCTGGAACGACTGCGGTGAATCCAGAGGGCGGCGTACGCGGGGCGAATCCCGCTCCCCGAAAAATGAACGTTACGGGTAGCGGGCGTGCGTTCAGCATCGTGGTGGGGGGGAAAAAAAAAATCTGATTTGGAACCCAGCTCACGCTGGATGTCTGCAGCGTAGGAGCATTTCTCATCCGGATACTCCGGCTCTAAATGTTAAATGTTTTTTTTTTTTTTATTAGCGGCTCTTGTATTGTGCGCGCTGAAAGATGAGTCACTGCCCTTCAGAGCAAAGCCAGGAATCGATAGACCTCTGCGGATTAGATAATGCGTTAAAATATGGATATCTACAACGGCCCGGGAATTGGGATGGTGACTAATGGGTTCGTGGAGATACCCGGTAAAAACAACCTGAGTGGACGGAAATCTTCCTCTGAGCCCCCATCCGTTGCGATGGTGACACGTCTTGTGCGGCGTGGTCCCGTGGTGGATGGGAAATTGAGCTCCTGGGCGCCGATGGATGGAAAATTCATCTTCTACAAGACTTCTAATGCCAAAAAACCGCCTCAGGATGGTTTGCTGGGGAGCCGGTTGCAGATGCTGCACCCTGAAGCCTGGTGAGAGGTGGAGGTGGGTGATGGAGGATTTTTTCTCCTTTTGTTGGTGCGGATGAGACTCATCAGAGGCCCATGTTCTTCCCAGGACTAGAGAGATACAGACAAACCAAACGCGGCGGAGGGCTGCAGAGATGGTGAAAGGATTGGAGCTGACCCTGCTGTGAGCCAGGGGCTGGAGCGAGGCCGTCTCCAGGGGCTCCCTCTATGTGATTCCATGAAAATTCTCTCCCACACCAGCTCCATAACCCAGCATGCTGAGTAAAACCTGAAAATCTATTTTAAATCAGAATAAATTCACGTTAGCTATCCAGAATCAGTCTTGTGGTTGTCCGCGATGTTCTTTCTCCTCTCCAAATGTTGCGTGAGCCGCCTCCACATCTTCGTTCCAGTTGTCCGTTGCATCTAATGAGCCCTAGCTTCTGAAAATAATTAGTCAGTTGTATTGGCTGTAAGTGATGCAAGCTCCCGGACCATGCTGGTCTACACCAGTTGAGTTTCCATCGGGGATTTTTATTGTTGTTTCTCTAAACAGAGAGGATGGCCTTGGGCAGGTCTGGAAATTGCATCTCTAGCCAGTTGGGGGAAGTGAAAGCCAGAAGCAATCATCAACAAAATAAATTTTGCTTCTTGGCACATGATGATGCTCTGGACTTCTCAATGCCGGGTGTTGACTCCCGGTGCCTCCCAGACTTCCACTCCGGACTGGGAAGGGAAACGGGAGTCGTAAAACACAGCGAGACGTGTTTGGAGATCAACGGCCCAATGGAATCCTCGTGTGAGCATGGTGACGAGCAGCAAAGCTCCAATGCAAAAATTCCCGGCTGGTGGTTGGACGCTGGTCTAATCCAGTGGATCGCGTTCAAATTGCTGAGCAAGACCAAAAATTTAAAAAAATCTGACGTAGGTATTTCTATAGCCGTTGTCTGACGCTGCTTCCGGGCGATTTTCCCAAAAAAAAATCCTTCTGACCTGGGCAAGAGTTTTTCCCCTGTGCTGGGGGGGTCTGTTTTCGTGTAAAATGTTCGTAGGGGTCTGCGTTGGCGAGTGCGGGTGGTTTGGCCAATTCCTCACTCGGATGTGGAAGGCAACAGCGACCTTGTGCCAAGGCCACCTTGTCCCCAGGAATGTTCAATTTCTTGGTTCATCATCAAGGATCCGGGCGGCGAAATCCAGGTAAATCCAGAGCGACTGCTCTGAAGTCTCTGGAGGCTTCCAGGAGCTGGCGTGGGAGGAGAATTGGGTCCAGAAGAGTTATTTTTGCTTAGACAAAACCAGCCTCTGCCGGAGAGTAAGCTCAATATAAATGTTGGCTTTCCTCTGTAACAGAAACTTCATTTTATTTGGAGAGAAAAAAAAAAATAGGTATGCAAATTCTGCTGTTAGCGGCTTTGGTGTAAACTGGGAGTAGCTCATTGACTTTCAAATCCTCGCTCATTTAGAAATATTCTGAACCTTATTTCTGCGTATTAACCGCGAGCTATTCTTTCCGCCAATGAAATGCAAATCCGGAGTAAGACGGGGATTTGATTCCCTCTCACCTTGGGAAGTGAGGACCCCAAATCCCATGGACGCCCAATAGGGTTTAGACGTGTAAACTTTCTTTACATCTGTGAAAATCCCAATCTAGGATTTTAAAAAATAATATAAAAAAGTGCTGGCAGTTCCTTTAACTTACTGAGCATCTTTTGGAGAGTGTTTTATGTGACTGAGCGCTGAGGAGCTGTCATAAACCTTTTCATTTAGCAGCATCCCCAGATAGATAGCAAGAGGAGATTGCAATAACAGGGAAGAACGAGGAACGGCGGATTTGCTCTTCTGCCTCCAAACGTTTCTCCCCAAATCCCACGTCCCACTCTCCGAAATGGAAAGTGTCTTAATTATTCAGGGGAAGACGGACGCCCTCTCGTAACTCGTTGAGTAATTACGCCGTGCCTACAGGACCCTGGAGTACTTCAGGAGTTCCTGTGCCGTTGAGCCAGTGGAACGTTGTTCAAGTGCTGGTAGATCTGAGCATCATTTACCGGGAGGGCACGGAGACAGGGGGAATACCGGGAAAGTGTGAAAGAGCCGCTGTTTGGAAATTGAAATTTGTGGATGCCCCATCCCTGGAGGGGTTCAAGGCCAGGCTGGATGAGGCTTTGGGCAACCTGGGCTGGTGGGAGGTGTCCCTGCCCATGGCAGGGGGTGGGACTGGATGGTCTTGAAGGTCCCTTCCAACCCAACCCATTCCATGACTCTCTGGGGTTCCTGGCAGAGCTCAGCCAGCTCCTGGGCGGGATGATTTGGGGTTCATGGTCACAGGTGGTGATGATGCTTCTGCCCTTGGTGCAGTTTCTCTGTTGGTTTCCAGGGCACTTTTAGAATTTGTTTTATATATTAAAAAATAATACTTGAAGAACGTTTCTTTTTTTTTCCCTTCCCTAAATAATCCTTGCTTGAGTCTTGCTTCAATTTGGACTTGAATTCTACTCAATGCTTATGTAAGCCAGCGATGGGCTCCACTTATATAAATTTAGTGAGAATAGTGTCGTGAAATCTTAATTTCAGCTTTCAATTAAAAATCTCAATGCAAAAATGGATGGATTCCACATCCCTGGAGGGGTTCAGGACCAGGCTGGATGAGGCTTTGGGCAACCTGGGCTGGTGGGAGGTGTCCCTGCCCATGGCAGGGGGTGGGACTCAATGGTCTTGAAGGTCCCTTCCAACCCAACCCATTCCATGATTTTACATAAGGGGGGAATTTTGGACTTTTCACAGGCACAACTTTATCTTAGCGAATCTCAAGTTGTCCTGGAAAACATCAGCCTCCAACCTGCAGCACAGGACGCGTTGCGCCGAGACGGCTGCACACCCACGTGGTGTTGGAGCTTGCGTGGATCAGCAAAGTTATTCACCCAAGTAAAAGGGGTGCAATACTTGGGTGGGACTTTCGGTCCCTCCTCCGGTCGCTGGAAGAGCCGCTGGCCCAGCACCGGGCAGGATTGATCTGCCAGAGCCCCGGGCACAGAGCAACTTGTGAGAAGTCACACTGGGAGATGGCTGAAGTGCTGATGACGGGCCTTTTTGACGGTAAAAACTGCCTTTTTTCCTGCTCCTTCATTTAGCTGGCACCTGTCAAAGGAGATTACAAGAGGGAAGATGACATGGAATTAAGAAAAAAGGTTTCTAGTGGCCAGAGACGGTGCTAAAGCCCCCGGTGCTCCTGCCTGGTGTGTCAGGCTGCTTTCTGCGTCAGACACCCGCCTTATTAGTTCAAAAAAAAATAAAATACCGAACAACAGACATAAAATTGTCTAGGTTATGCTGCTGGGTATTTTTTTCTGCAAAGAAAATGAGGGTTTTTTCAAGTCAATTGGTGCCAGATGCTTTTGGATTTCGGATGCTTTAGGACAAGCCGGTAGATGGTGGATGCTTGGTGCTTCCTCGCCCCCAGCCTCTCCTGAAGCGTCTTGAATTCAGGGTGATTCCAGGGAAAACTGGGACCATTCCTTTGCGCCGGTGTTTGTGATGTTGGAGATCGGTGCAAGCGGAGCTGGCGAGGGTTGGTGCAGAACGTAGATTTCGGAGAAATATAGATGCCCACACTTCTGGCAGTTCTTCTAAGAATCTCCCCTTCTAAGGAATTCTTTTGGGGTATCTCAAGTCAGGTGTGAAGCCTTTGAGACCATAATTTTGGAGGAATTTGGGAAGTGGGAGTTTTT
This sequence comes from Pterocles orientalis, assembly GCA_011057875.1. Lineage (NCBI taxonomy): Eukaryota > Metazoa > Chordata > Aves > Pterocliformes > Pteroclidae > Pterocles > Pterocles orientalis. The sequence continues at coordinate 30,260 of WKFP01012636.1, read as the reverse complement.
GCCGTTTTTGTCGCTCTACGTGCAGGTCCCCAGATGAAGCTGGAGAACCTCCTGCTGTGGTGCACGGGTCTGAGCTTGGTGACATTGTCCCAGGATTTTGTGCTCTGGTGACCCAGCAGAAGGGCAGAGACCTTTGCTGGTGGAGTACGGTGACATTGCCTGGGGTCCCTTGGGGGAGAAGAAGGGCAATGATTTAGGACCCCAAGATTTGAATTCGGTATTTCTATCACTGGGTGACGTGATTTCTCATTCTAGAACTTCTGTCGTGAAGTGAAAATAACTCCACCCCTGCCTTTGAGTAACTTGGGGTGTGTTTTGTCAGAGAAGTCCAGAACTTTTTTTAGAATTACTGTCATCTGCGTATAGATCATTTGTTCTTCTGAGGACATCTTTGATATTTATTTTTTTTAACTTCCTGGGAGTTTCTTCCTTTGGAAACAGTTGGCACCACCCTCTTTTTCACCAGTTTAAAAAAAAAAAAAAACCATGAACGATCTTTCTTATTTTTTTCCTTTATTCTTTAAGGTTTCATGGTTCTTTTGCCAGTGGAACTGTGCACTTCAAATTCTTATCCCAAGGTTTTGAGTTGATTTTCGTGGCAGATAGAGGCAGTGATGCCTGCACTGATCTCAGCCGTGGTTTATTTTTATTCTTACATATCAGCAGCTATTTGTCACGCCACCTTGCAATGTGGGACTCGCATTTCTACGGTTTGGGGAGATGTAACTCATTTTCTGTTTAATCCACCGTCTGTCAAAGGGAGAGATTTAAGATAGAATACTGTGGGCTTGCTGACGTGGTTCACAATTTTATTTTTTTTCCTGTGTGTATTTATTTATTCTCCGCGCACACGCTGTCATTTGTTAGGTTGAGTGCAAAAGAAAGTTGGGTTTTCCAAGAGGTGTAATTTGAGAAAAACTCTCCATGTGGAATGGACTGTGGATGTGATTCTGAAATATTAAAAATGTCCTAGTGAGCAGATTGTGTTGTCACTCCAGTTCTGCTGTGAGGAAAGTCTTGGTAGGTTCATAGGATCATGGGTTGGGTTGGAAGGGACCTTCAAGACCACCCAGTGGCACCCCCTGCCATGGGCAGGGACACCTCCCACTAGCCCAGGTTGCCCAAAGCCTCATCCAGCCTGGCCTGGAACCCCTCCAGGGACGGGGCATCCACAGCTCCTCTGGGCACCCTGGGCCACCACCCGCACAGGGAAGAATTTCTCCCCAATATCTCATCTCAATCTCCGCTCTTGTCCCCAGCGCGGCAGGGAAAGCCGGAGTTCAGAACGTGTGCTGCCATGTCGCACCAGCAGCTCCTTGTCTGGCACCGTGGAGATGGAGACGTTCCTGCCTGGAGCAGCTCAGGATAAATCCGGCAGCAGGTGCGAGGCAGGAGGAGGAACCGGGTGGAAGACGCTCACTCGCAGTTGGCACCGGTGCCGAGCACAGCCCCTGGCCCCCGGGCTCGCTCCCCGGCTGTCACCCTCCTTCCCCAGAGCTGTCACCATCCCACACCGTGCCAGAGATGACTCACAACCACCCGACAAGACAAAAAGCTGGGGACCTGCCTAAAAAAAAGGAAAAAATATATATATATGTTAACTCTAGATCTTTCTCAAAAAAAAATAATACGTAGCAGTGGAAGTGTAATTTTTTTCATTGATGAAAAGCCTTCAAAAGAGTGGTGGGGTGTCAGATGGAGCAGGACCCACCTCCACAGCCCAAACCATCCTCCACGGAGCTTCGCTACGGCTGCGAACGTCCCGCCTTGGCTGGGGGTTATTTTGGGTGGTCTCCTTATGGGTGGTATGTCTCCTCTAAGTAGGACTTTTGTTTTTCTGGAGTAAAGTTTGAAAAATGTGCCACGCTTCCTTGGTGTGACAACAGGGCGGTGGGTTCCTGAAAGGAGGCTACAGGAGAGCTGGGGGGGCTCTGGATCCAGGGGTGCAGGGACGGGACGAAGGGGAACGGTTTGAAGCTGAAAGAGGATGAGATGAGATATTGGGGAGAAATTTTTGATAAATGAGGGTGGTGAGGCAGTGGCCCAGGTTGCCCAGAGGAGCTGTGGATGCCCCATCCCTGGAGGGGTTCAAGGCCAGGCTGGATGAGGCTTTGGGCAACCTGGGCTGGTGGGAGGGGTCCCTGCCCATGGCAAGGGTGGGACTGGATGGTCTTGACGGTCCCTCCCAACCCAACCCGTTCGTGATTTGATGATAATTAGATGCACAACTCGCAGCATCACAGCGATCTGGTGATGAGGCAGCAGCGGGGTCTCGGGTGGCCTCTCTGGGCAGTGGGGCTCAGCTGATGCCGTTAAACTGTGATAAATTAATCGTAAACCTGAGTCTTTTAAAGCTCTCATGGATACTCTGTGAGGTTAGCGCAGGAAAATAAATATCTCAGGACAAATGTTACGTTATTGCTTTTTCCTTGAGATTCTGGTTCTGTATCGCCTGCCGGCAGCCTAAAAATTTCAAGGCTCCGAACACCACGAAAGGCAACTTTCAGGTGAGAGAATGTACAGAGCACTGACGGGATGACAGTAAACAAAAGAATGAGGTGGTATTACCAGGAAGATCTCCAAGAAGTGAGCTCTGAAATAGCCTCCCGTGAGATTTGGGCCAGACAGTGATATAAAGAATGCTCCTGAGAGCGTAGAAATCCAGCCCTGAGAGATCTTCTCCATCATTTCTATGAGTCAGGACGGTTAGATGCTGTCAAAAGTACGTCAGAGGAGCATTTCTTTTGGCTTAGACACTTGTTATCGGTCTGGAGTGCTGGGCAATTGATGGGGTGAATTCATTGATGCGCCGGACAAGGGACGCGAAGGCTGAGAACATTTGTCAGTCTTGGATGAGCCTCTTCGCAGACGTACCTCCAGCACCCTTGTCACTTCAAGGGAGTTTATTACTTCTTAGTGAAAAGTGAGAGAAGAAATATAACGGATGAAAGGAGGCATTGCAAAGCTACCTGCGTAAACCAGGTAAAAATGGAAGAAGGGAATTTCCCAACTGGGGCTTGAAGTCGGTGCTGTCATGCGTGCCTAGATGCGTAGAACTTATTTCTTAAAAATTCTTAAAAATTCTATAAATTCTTAAAAATTCTATAAATTCTTAAAAATTTAAAAATCCTTAAAGATTCTTAAGTTGGCCCATGCCTTTACCAGCCTCTTGGATTTTTGAAACTCCGGTATGGCTGATTGGGAACTTTATCATAATTATTCAATATTATTTATTATTATTTTGGTGCTGTCTAGAAAACGAGTCACGCGTCAGCCCCTGGTAAAAGTGGTGTAAAAAATCAGCACGGTGCAAGCTGCACAATGGGCACAACAATGGAACTGGGCGGCACAGCTGGCCCAAGAGCCCCGTTTCCTTTTGTTTAAAGATGGAAATTTTAATCAGAAGGTCTGGTTCTCTAAAGCACAAACCGAGGGTGGTATCTGGTAAAACCACACCTTGGGTCTGCCTTTGAACTTCACCTCTGACTGCTGCAATCTAATTGGAGTCATGCAAAATCTGGGCTTGGGCTTTGGACACACTGTGGGGTTCGAATTCTTCAGATTGGCGATTCCCTCCCCTGTAAGCATCCGTGGGAACAGATTGATGACTTGCAGTAGGGGTCTACTGTCAATGCTTGTGCCGGTCCACGTGGCCCTTTGGCTTTTGAGTCCTTTGTAATTAGTCCTTTGAATTCTTCACCTGAGACTAGCTGGTTTTGAAAGTCAGGGTCTTTGTTGAGTTGAGGGGGGTTCAGGAGGTTATTGCCATGTCCACAGGAATGAACCAGCCAGAGACCGGATGGAATAATAACGGGAAAACCCCAGCATTGAAGAACTAACGACCAACAGCATCAGTGGCACAGCCTGGAGGGTAGACCCTGAGAGTTGCAAGAAGGTAGGGGTTGTAAGGAGGAAGGAGATGGCTTTGTTGTTAAGGTATTAAAATAGGGGTTGGGGGTCTGTTTCCCCATGTTAAGCTAATCCTGTTCCCCATCACTTACAGAGAACACCGTAGAGTATTGACTCTTTATGTGCACTCTTCACTACATTTCATCAAATCATAGAATCATGGAATGGGTTGGGTTGGAAGGGACCTTCAAAACCATCCAGTCCCACCTCCTGCCATGGGCAGGGACACCTCCCACCAGCCCAGGTTGCCCCAAGCCTCATCCAGCCTGGCCTTGAACCCCTCCAGGGATGGGGCATCCACAACTGGACGTCTCATTACATCACGTGTGGGCAACACACCCAGAGACTCAAGACCCCTAAATGCAGCCGCAGTATCTAGTGCCAACCTTAAGTGCTCTGCAGACATTGCCTGTATCCTGGACGGTGCGTCCCAGGAGAAGGTGACTGTTGGTGACATTGCCAATGCCGGTGTGTTAGAGCGAGGAGAATCACTTCAGAGCTCCTGACCCCCAACGCCTGCTCAAGTGACTTCTCTCACTGACAACATTTTTAGGTTTAGGCTGCGGCTGAAATGTCTAACCCACGTTGAATGTTTAGACTGACACATCCAATTCTTCAAGAGGGCGAGGAGCACGCAGGCTGCCAGCGGCTCTGCTGTCAAGTGTGAACTCCTCACACTGCACTTAGTCACTTGTCGTTATCTGCTCGTATTTTGTCGCCGTTTCCAAGTGAAAAAGAGACAAAAACCTGGATGAGAATTTGGGCAGTGTTAGAATCACTGAATGGTTTGGGTTGGAAGGGACCTTAAAGACCATCTAGTTCCACCAAAAAGGTGGCAGGGGTTTTTTATGCCATCTGTCATTAAAATTCATTCTCCTCTTGCCCCATGACCTTGATTGTTCTCTGTAGGGATTAAAATTGTGTGTACCACCTGCGTCGCATAAACTCTAATATCCTAGTCCTGATTTGGTTTCTTTCTGAACTTCAGAGGAGTTTCACCATATTTTGGTATTTTGGGAGACGTCGGACTTGGGAGGTCAGCTGTTGGGTACTAAACTTGGCAGGTGGGAATCAAAGTGTACCTGTAGCACCTACGCCATGGAAAAGGTCTGAAAAGCAACGGATGACTCTGGATGGGGCACCATGAGGACAACCAAGTGGCCGTTTGAGTCATTTTGTTCGGGTCTGCTAGACTTCATCCCTGGGTTTCTAAAACTACATAATTTAGCTAAATTTTTACCTGACCTTAGAGCTGGGAGGTGCTGGCCGCGCTTGTTTCATTTGAACTTCTTGCTGTTCTCTTAGAAAGAAGATCCAGGCTCCTTCTCATCGGAATTGCGTTGGAATTGCCAACTTGTAGAGTCGGGAGTGAGTCGGAGGCCGCCATGCCAAGGTTTCGGTGTCACTGACACCCTGACTGCGTTTTGGTTTGGAACACACAGCGAGCATCGCCCCTGCTTCTGCAAGAAGCGGTGAGTCACTCCATGGGGAAGGGCTCGGGATTTTTGGTTTTCTATTAACAACAATATTTCGTAGGATAAATTTGGGCTGTTTGATGGGAAAAAACAGAAATGCTTGATGATCAGCAGGTAGACCCAGGTGGGTCAACCTCCTTCTTGCATTTAGAAGGGGGTCAGAAATCTCCAGGTGAACTCCAGCTGCTTTAAATACCAAATTCCACCCGTTTGGATTGAAAGTTTACTGTCGGCTGGGGCTGCAATTTTTGCATCCTCTTTCCGTGCCTGCTCACCAAACAGAAGCCTCGATTTTTAGAAATAAAAATTAATGTGCTACATCATCTGCTTGAGCGGTAGGATAATCCTGATATGCAGAAATATCAGACTCATTATGAGCGCCATTAGTTAACCATAAAAATCAGAAATTGTGAAACCCAAAAGACATCTGCCTTGTGTCTAGATCTGTCGTTTTACGTCCCGTAGACAATGCGCCCGTATCGTAGACCTCCCATCTGTCTCTAGTGCGTGCTGCTACCCTCCCGTAAATACACGACCCAACGTATATCTTCAGGGTTAGCTTTGACGAGACAAGATTGACGCAATGGTCAAAGGCAAAAGCATGAATACGATTATTAAGGTTTCGCATTTCAGTGCGGCGGCTCGAAGCTTTTAATTCACACCAGATCCTTGTGGAAGGGTATACGATGGGGGCAAGGAGGCAATTGCCCCAAAATCTTTGGCGTCATCGGTAATGCAGGGCTGAACTCCTGCCCTGCTCTTAATCGCCGACAGATATTTTCTTTCCTTGTGAATAGTCTAAGTATGAAATATTAATATTTTCTCACTCCTTTGAATGTATCGTGTACGAGTTCTTTAAAGCAAGGATTATCTCTTAGCGTGGTTTTAAGCAGCGCAAAGTCGCGGAGAGGAAACGATGGGTTGGAAAAGCTGACGTCATAAATATTAGTGACATTCTCAGACACTTCAGTAATGCAGGTCCTCTGGTTGGAGAAATGTGTACATTTTTAAAGCAAGCACAAATTTACTTCTTAGATGTTTTTGTGCTTCTCTTGGGAGTTTCGGGGTCTCCTTTGGCCTGGATGAAGCTCAAAATAACGGGCATGGAGCAAGAGAGCTGCTGGTTCTACCCCTGATTTATGTTCGGTGGGAACACGTCTCTACTCTCTTTGTTTCTCCATCTCCCCACTCGTGAAGCGATGCCGAAATCCATGTGAAGCTCTATTTAAAGCCAAGTATTTTGCTTGTAAAATCCAGATCTAAGGACCAGTTTGAGCGACGCCTGGTGGCACTGGTTTTACTTGGGGAGATGGACATTATCTCAAGATTTGTGTCTTCCCCTGTTGCCTGTCCTCAACGATGTGATGGTGTCGGAGCTCAGGGTATCTCTGGATGCTGTTCAGTTCTGAAGAGCTGTGATCCAAATCCTTGAGAAATCATCTTCTGCCTTTCAAATGGAGACACAGAATAATTAAGGTATTTTCCAGATGCTCGAGAGCGTTCATGACAGAGCCACAGCCCGACCCCAGATCACTCCTGCCCTCGCTTTCCCCGCATTTCAGCCACAAGATGATTCTTCCACTCATTTGTCCATAGAGACGTTTCTACACCGTGAGTACTGAAGTGTGTCCTTTACACAAGCTCCACTTTCATCCACAGCAACTACATTGAGTCCTGTCTTAAATCAAGCCCAAAAGCCTTGAGAATTGTTGCACATCATCTGTCAGAGGTCTTTCCGCCCGAATAAATTCGTGTACGCCCAAGAGCACGCCAAGGGAAGGATCAACTTAATTGACTTCTCCTTCTAAAAAGACATTTTTGGGAATGGGGCATCGAAAGGATCATCTAACACATATCATCTGTTTCTTTTCTCTTTTTCTGCCTCCCCACCTTTTTCGTGGAAGGAAAAACAAAAGCATCCTTTAGGATGGTATTTACAGCGCCGTCGTCTCCAGTGCAATCGTGACATTTCATCGCAGAGCAACACCTCCTGCCTTTCCCGTCGCATTAAATTTTCACCGTGTCTTCGAGTCAGCCCAGAGCAAACTAGATCAGATGGATGTCTGCCTGGAAATATTTCCAGGTCCCCTTCAAGAACAGTGAGAGATGGAGGTGTCTCTGGCCCAACCAGAGGTAGACAATATAATTATTCTATTTTCCGTGTGCCAGTAAATCCCAGGGACTGGGCTGGAACGGAGGAGAGGCAGATGGAGGTGAAGTGGAGATGAAACGCAGCCATCCGTAGGTCAGCGATGGATGAAAACACTTAAATATTTGATGACATGATCAAACCTCCCCCTTTCACCTGAAAATGGTTTGTAAAAGTCAGGATTGAGGATGTCTGGCTTGGTTTTGTCTTCCTAAAGTGTTTCTCCCAGTTCTCTGGGTGTGCTCCCAGTGGGCTTTCCAGTGCAAATGGCCCCGGAGATGGTCGGAGGCTGGAGCAGCTCCCGTGCGAGGACAGGCTGAGAGAGTTGGGGGTGTGCAGCCGGGGGAAGAGAAGGCTCCAGGGAGACCTTCTGGGGGACCTCCAGGAAAGACGGGGAGACCCTGGCCCAGGGTGCCCAGAGAAGCTGTGGATGCCCCATCCCTGGAGGGGTTCCAGGCCAGGCTGGATGAGGCTTTGGGCAACCTGGGCTGGTGGGAGGTGTCCCTGCCCATGGCATGGGGTGGCACTGGGTGATCTTGAAGGTCCCTCCCAACCCATTCTGTGATTCTATGAATTTGAACCTCAAACCCCAACTTAAACCTACGTTCAGCCTTCTTCCCAAACCGTTCTTGATGACGTCGTGTTTAATGACTTTTATTAACAATACCAGACTGGTAATGAGATTAATAAAAATGTTTATGGGACAAATTCATTTAGAAAGATAAACCTGCTGGAGGACGCGGGGCTCTCCCGGGCTCGACTCTCCGAGCTGTAATTATTATCACATCAGCAGCAAGTGGGTTTGGATATATTTCATTCGGATATTAAGTAATAGCTTTTCTTTTAATCTCTTAATGTTTTCCCCAGGCGTTTTGGAGGAGGTGGGGAAGATCCTGAGCAATAAAGCACAAATTTCATGTGCTAGCAGGAACGGGAAGCATCTACGCGCCGTCAACATTGTTTGTCTCGGATCTTTAGCAATAATGGAACATAGAAAAGTTTTTTTTTTTGCCTTACAGTCGGCTGCTGCTTGTCGAAGGGAGAGAACGGATGGTCTGCTCTGGGATTTTGTTCTATCAGCTGTGTGCACACGCCTGTGTGGTCCCCCCCACAAGCACCCCCCAGGACAGAAATCCCCATAGAGTATGTGATTTTTTTTTTTTAATATTTTGTTTGGAGTTTGGG